>LS496642.1:213971-233357 GCA_900490845.1 Pristionchus japonicus
CGAATAATCTCAGGGTGAAGCATCGGGCATGCCGAAGGCATGCAGGACCCATCTGGTCATAATATAATGCACAAAAAAGAGAATCGCGTATGAGATTCATTCAGTTGTTGCTAGGCAGCAGAGTAAGGGTAAAGGATGGGATGAGCATCATATTAACGTGAATCCAAGTGTTATGTAGAAGTCGAGGCATTCTGGAATCCGTGCTTCAATATTTCCTAATTAATGAACTGTAAATACTCCAGGTTACCGAGGTAGCCGAGCCGGTGGCACTTCTGGCAGAGGAGGATATGTAGTGAGTAATTAATTTGCGCAATATAAGCAATTTTGGCGCTCCTGCACTTTCCCGGACAATAGGGTGAAAACGAAGTGAGTTTCAATGATTCCCCTCCGGGAACGTTCAGGATTGCCGCAATTCCGCTACATTTGAAATAATGACGCTACTAGCAAAAGCTCGTTCAACATCTGAAAGAAATCGAAACGGCACGTCTTGGATATCTGGCCCAGGCTTTACTCGCATAGCATTCTGTCCCTACCATTCTCATTTCTCATCCCCTTTTGTCAATGCGAGCTGTTGTTCTGAGCCAGATATCCAAGAAGTTCGATCGAAATTCTGTACGAGTAATCGATTCGCTTCCAGGGCAACTACGGTGCTGCGTTTCGAGGCAGCAGAGGCGGCGCGACAGGCGGAGGTGGATACAGAGGAGGGTAAGATTATCAGTTTTTGTTCTTGTTTTGACCATGTTTCGACCAAAATCAAATCGTTTTTGCAGATCAGCCCGTGGCGGCTCCAGCTACAACAGCTTTGGGTCGGGAGGCGGCGGGGGTTTCGGATCAGGAGGAGGCGGATTCGGAAGTAGTGGATTCGGGAACGGGGGTTTGCACATTCACCTATTTATTTATGTATTTAGGCTAATTAATTAATTAACCAATTAACATAATTAGGTGGCGGTTTCGGCAACGGAAGAGGCAACGAGTCCTCCGGGTTCGGCACGGATTCACGACGAAGGGATGATTCCCCGCCTAGAAGATCCCCACCCAGACGAAGCGAGTACTCGAGCTCGAGAGGAAACGATTCGTACAATCAGAGGTGAGTTAAACATTGTTAATTAACATTGTTAATTAAGAAAATAATTAACATTGTTAACTTAACAAGTTGACAATAAAGGTTAATAATTCGTCTCTTTCTCGCTCAAAATGAAATTCCAATAACTGTTCACCGTAGAGGTGTTTGCGACGTGATTTGAAGGCGAAAATGCCAAATGTCGTACGTGTTTGGAGGAATGTGACATTGAGTTTCAATTGTTGCTGAAATGAAAGTCTCGATCTTGGATTTCCAGTGATTTCTCGCATCAGTTCGAAGAACAATAATAACAATTGTATTTCTTTCAGATCCGGCAACAGCGGCTTCTCGTCGAACTACGACGACTTCGCGGAGACCACGTCGTCGAGACGACGAGGTAATTGTTGTTGTTATTATTATTCCTGTTGTTATTATTGTTGTTTATTGCAGGCAGCGTCGACTACGACGACGGTCGCAACAACAGCAGCAGCAACTACAGAGACAGGGACAGCAGAGATGGCGGGTACAATGACGGGTGAGAAGGATGCTATGTAATAAGTGCTTAAGTAAATAATAATAATAATAATAAAAGAATAGAATGGAATTTGAGCATACGTGATGGCTAGTTTGTGTTTCAGGAAAGCTGATTCACTGCTCATTCACTGATATTGTTACCTTTTTGTGGTTTCTTGTGAAGTAGTGGTTCATGTAGTACCTTTAACTCTCACGTTGATGCGCATCTTCAGCCTGCGTGAATAGGTACCGAATTACAAGCGTTATGAGCAAACATGGGCATTGCCAGTCTTGCCCACAGGGGTGGTAGTGACCGGGATGGGCAACGAAATGAGCTCCAATCCATGGAGAACGCGCAACAGAAGAAGGAGAAGGAGAAGGGGGGGGGGGGGTTAATTTATTCACTGGTTGATGAACTTCGAGTTAGTTTCATGAAAATTCTTTAGTATTTTCGTTGAATCTTCAAATTACCGTCGCTCTGGTTGATATGGAATAGGCTGGGTGGATTCTGCCGGAAGCAAAAATCGAAGTAGCACCAGAAAATGCTTTTCACAAATCACTTCGTCCATTCTATCTCGCCAATTTCAGATACCGCAACAACGACCGTAACGACCGCGACGCGGCGCCCTCGCGCGGCCGTCACTACGACGATGACTACTACGGTAGTGACCGAGGAGCGGGAGGAGGAAGAGGAGGCAGGGATGATCGATACGATGCAACGTGAGTACCGTATCGCCAGTGCGATCGACAACTGACTTTTCTCCAGTTCGAGAACGGTCAAGAACGAGTTCTACGATGACCGTAGCACGCCGAGAAGAGAGGAGCGAGGAGGGTACGGTAGCAACGACGGTGGCTACCGTAACCAGCAACAGCAGCAGCAGTATAGTGAGGATGAGGACGAGTGGGACTACAACAGAGGAAGGAGAAGAGTGGAGGAGAGGGATGAGAGAGGAACAGGCAGAGGAGGAGGATCGAACTATGGAAGGTGAATAAAACACGAAGTTCATGCTATTGTGGATAGGTTGAGGTGGAAGGCGAGTTGGAAATGTGAACAAAGCTGTTTTTCTTGTTATTAATCAATAATGTTAGCAACCGCGACCACGACTCGCGCCAGGACGACCGCTACGAAGATCGATACCGTAGAGACTACGAGGATGAGGAGGAGCAGAGAGCGGCTGAGCCGAGAAAGGTGCGGTACAAGCAGAGATGGAAAGGGTGGGAGGTTTTATGGTATGGAACTCATACCATGGGAAATTTTGAGGTAGATCCGGTTTTTTTTAACCTTTCCTAGCGTGAAAGTGGTTCAAAACATGATCAGGCAGTACATAGCAGGTAAGAAAATCATGAAAATGGTGTGAAAAGTTAACTAATGGATGATGATAGTGTTATTGGGCAAATTTTTGCTAAAACACCAATCCATGGCCCTAAAATTGGCGTTGAAAAAACTCATACCATGGGAATTTTTGACCCCGCTCGTGTAAAATTACCTTTCAAAAATCTCATACCATGGGAATTTTCGGGGGTCCAAATTTACCTTTCCATCTCTGGGTACAAGGGGGGAGTACGGTAGTGCTGATCGAGAATTGATTAATTTGCCGATTTCAGGCTTTCCCGTCCGCATTCAACCCCGCCTCGCTGCCGCGCTCCGGCTTCATGGCGCCGCAGCCGATGCATAGGTTAGAAAAATATTTTTTTAATTAATAAATATTATAATAAATAATTAATTTTACAATTTACACACTCGAAATTGCATCGATCGTGTTTCTCGTGTTCGTGTCATGTGAATTGCATTCTAGCAGTTACATAAAAAAAGAATACGTTTCATGAGCTTGCTGAAGCACAAAATTGCAGTGACGACGACGAGAACGCGTCGTCCTCGCGTCGCGCGCGCGGCGGCGACACGCCGCCCGACCCCATACAGCCGGGCGAGCGCGTGCGGCCGATTGAGTAAGTGGGAACTAGGTCGGATGAGAACCTAATGAGGGCGAGAGACAAGAGTTATGTAATAGACGGAATGTGCAAATGGTTCTCATCCGACGGTTTTCATCCGACCTAGTACCAGTGAGTGATTGCAGTGTATACAATATGAACTCCGGGTCTTTCCAGTCCCTCGCTGATGGTGCCACCCGGCTTCGAGGATGCGCTCCGGGCTGCGCCGCCGCCCGGTCTCGGGTATACAGGTGAGCGCACTTGGGGTGTGGCTTGACGCACTTGGGGTGCGCTTGACGCACTCTGGGTGTGCGAAGCTGTCGGCACGCTCTTTGATCTCTAGATCTGCCTTTATTTCTTCATCTAATTCACTAATGAGATCAAGGACGTGTCGAACACGCGGCCTCCGTATATCCCCATCGTTGTAGAAGTGTGTTTATGGCTGATTAATTAGTTACCTGATTTTCTCAATTTCCAGTGTCCCCTCCGCCCGGTCTGGGCGGGCCGCGACGCGAGCAGCAGCGCGAGCCGCAACGCGACCCCATGAAGAAGACGCCCACGCAGAGGGCCCACGAGGACGACCCGAGCAGTGTCCCGGTACGGTAGTCAGTTGCCGATTGAGAGGATACGGTAGTTAGTTATCGATTAAGATTGTTCGGGAGCTGGCAAGTTATGAATTGAATGTGTTCATAATGTTTGTGCTCTTGTTAGATATAATTAATATTCTTATTGCTATTTTTATGTTATTTTTAGTATTCTTGTTCTTATTTTTGTATTATTCGCAGTTGGAGGATTTCGAGGAACTCGTCTTCACTGCGCTCCTCAAAGAGGGAGGCAGGCAGATCAAGGTTGGTTGAAAGCATAATAATAATACTTATTGTTGTTATTGTTATTGTTGTTATTGTTGTTGTAGTTGTTGTTGTTGTTATTATAACAATGGTCCAATTGCAGGATCGAGAAATCATCGGGAAGATCCTCGAGCACTGCGATCGCGATGTGTCCTCTATCACGCACGTGAGTAGGGGAGGGGTGGCAGTCAGATATCGATTGGGGAGGGGCGAGGATAAGGTAGTCAGATATCGATTGAATGTGATCCTGATGTTTTAGCCATAAGGGCGGTATGACCGTACCGGCGATGGCGGGATCAATGTTGCACAACTAAACTAGTCCCATCGCACTGGTCACGCTATTCTCTACCCAATTGGCAATACGATGTCGTAGACGGTTTGCCATGAATTAGATAGTTGTATACTTTCTCTTCTACCGCTAATTCCCCAGCAATAACGTCTCGTATCGACCTTGATATTAGGAACCTTGGATACGAATACTAGAAAGGAATAGATGGAGGCCAAAAAAGCAGGAAAGTGCTATAAGTCGGATGTTTTAGCAACACGGCGGCGTGTCGGGCGCACTCGAGAAGCTTAGCAAGAGATACGACAAGAAATACGAGGTAATTAATTACAGTTAGTTAATTAAGTTTAATTATGATGTTAATTTGTGCTAATTACTATTAATTAATTATTTATTTATTTAATTGGCAGTTCGATACCAACGACGACGCCGAGGACGTGATCATGCTGCTCGAGCCGTACCTGACGAAAGCATGGGTGGGAAATTAGTTTTAATTAGTGCTAATTAGGACGAAGTACATGGTGGAGCCTTGATGGACGATGCTGATTAGGCTGCCTAACTCGACTCATTTTATACATATTTGATCATGTTGATTCCAAGTGGAATGAACGAGTAACAGAACGCTCATTGTGAGAAATGACAGGCTAATTAGGGCTGCCTATTAATTAGCTTAATTAGAAGCGGTTCATCCTGCAATATAATTAACAATTCGTTAATTAGGCAGTGCCTAATTAACGAATTGTTAATTATATTGCAGGATGAACCGCTTCTAATTAAGCTAATAATTCTAATTAGGACTGCCTAATTAACTAAATATTAATTATATTGCAGGAAGAGTACGGCCGTGGCGTACGCGACGAGGCAGAGTACACTGCGGCACCGCCCGATCATGTTGAGGTGATTAGTGTAATTAATTAATTAGTTAATTTTAACCAATCGATTGACTGTTTCTATCGTAAACCCCCAGTCTGTGATACTGACTTACAGTATCCCGATGTCGGCAGAGAAATTACCGTATCCATTCTTGCCATTGCAGTCCGACACGGACGACGACGATGACTACCGGTCGGTGCGCTCGGCGCCGCCGCCGCCGCCCGACCGCTTCGCCAACAGCAGGTGGGAGATATACAAATTATGGAACACCAAATTGTGAACATCCTGAAAAATTAGCAGATCTGTTGAAGTACTTTTAGTGGGGTCTCTTTGTGGAGCTTTTCAAGCGGTCGAAATGATTTGTTGGTGCTGTTTGGCATTAGCTCACGGATATATTGGGAAGTTGGTTTAAAATATTGATTTTAAAATTCAATAATCGTTTCCTCAGACCCGCGCCGCCTGCCGTCTCTCGCGCGGCTCAAGCGCCCGTCAAGGCGGAGATCAATACGGCCGAAGACGTAATTACTTTATAAATATTTTAATTAATTTATAAATATTTTAATTAATCAATCATTTCAGCTGTGGCAGATCGCATGCAGTGGCAGGTGGAACTCGCGCAGGAACGCAAGCGAAATCGCGTTGTCGACTCTGGTGAAGGAAAGCGGCAACAATATGGTCAGTGAGGAGCGACCGGTGCGCTCTAGAAGCGCCGGGTCACAGACCGTAGGAAGATTGAGCAGCTGCTTGATTGCAATGCTCTAGATGCTCTAGATGCGGGTTCGAACTGTCGTCTCTATGCGATGAGTGGACAGAATAGAGGCTCAAATCTGATTCTAAACCCGCAGTCGTTGCGTTTCAGACGCCGGCGGGCATGATCAAGTTCCTGTCACAGCCGGCGTTCCGTGCCTTCTTCGACATCCAGTTCGAGGACGATCCGCAGTATACGAAGGTGAGTGAGTGAGGTTCCATCTCGCCCGGGTTCCACCCCGGTCGTGTCACCGCCTCCGCCTCACCAAGGCGCCCGCAAGGGAAAAATTGGTAGTGACTAGATCACGCGGTAGAGTAGGTCCGAAAAAGAGGTTTGGCCCTCCGGACTGAATTGGCCTTGATTCTTCACTGGCCTAGCAGTGATTTCCCGCAGGAATTCGTGTGCTTTGAATAACGGGATAACATAACGGACTGTAGATTTCAGCGTGGGATGGGACGTGAAACTAGCAGCTCATATTGAGTTGAGAATTTGAATTCTTTTTGAACCTCTTACACAGATACTGTCACGTTGAATTTCGTTACGTTCGATTTTTTTTGTGTTGACAGATTAGCAGTGAACGATAATCATTCCAGATTGTTGATGATTGCAAAATAAAGTCTCGAAGTCCGAGGCCTGAACACGCGAACTTTAGCCCTATCATCGCAAGTGCACCTTTACACACTGCTAATATTCGTAGAAAATAATTTTCTGATTTATGGCTCACTCATGTTGCTTTGCAGGTGTACGCGCTAGGCCGCCACGGTCCGGCCGTGCTGCTGGACGGAGAGTCGTCGTCCGCACGCGGTTCGGCGGCTCGGGACGACAGGACGATCAGGGAGGATCGATCAGCCAGAGCGGGTACGGTAGGGGGTACTGTACCGAGGTCGAAACGGAAACTGATTTTATTGTTGCAGTCTCGACGGTGTCTGGCGTGTCGCGTGGCTCAGGCTCGCGCGCCGACCCGCCGAGAGACGAGAGGAGAGATGGTGAGTGAGTGAGGGAGGAGGGTTGAAGGGGCGGTGAATCGGGAATCAACCGGGACTCATAGCAATGCTAACAAAGCAGCTACTGGTGTTATAGAGTTTGCGGATGTATGATGTTGCACTTTTAAAATAAAGCGAGTTTTCTGTTCGCAGATCCGCCTGTTTCGAAGAGAAATAACAGTTATTGAGTTTTCATTTTTAAAATAAAGCCAGTTCTCGGTTCAGATCCGCCGCCGTCCCGTCCGTCGTTCTTCAAGTTCTTCCACCGCAAGGACGACCCGGACATGGGCGAGGAGACGATTCGGAGCTACAAGCAGAGGGAGAACGTAAGTAGAAGTTTATCAGATGCGTTTTCCGGACTGCTGGGAAAACATTTGATGTTGAAAAGAGAGAAGGTCTGGGCGCCTAGCAGTGGGAGAATGTGAGCAGATTAGATTTATAGGAGCTTTAAAAAATTTCGCTGTTTATGTTAGAAGGGGTTGAAAGAGCTAGATCATATTAGGAATAGTTACTGCAGAACTGCAAAGCAGAGGGAGAATGTGAGCATTTTCCCTTCTTCTTTCCCAATTTGAAAGGCCTCTGGTTAGGAAGAGTTGATAAAGAAATAGTGGAAAATTATTGCTGATTGGTGTGTGTTTCAGTGTCCATTGTTAATATATACTGTCTTTTTGTTATCCCTAAAATTCACAGGTGATGCTCACACACTTCCACAACTTTGACGACTTCTACGTGGCGAGCACGAGGGACTGGGAGAAGTACCAGCGGCTGACTGAGGATCTCTAGTGAGTGATACGGTAGGGAGAGGGGTGATCGAGGACTAACTTTATTAATGAAGTATCGATAACTGACTTTTCTAATCGTTCCCTGCATTGCAGCGACGACCACAAGGGCCTGCCGCCGTGCGACCTCGACCGCTGGCAGAAGAGTGAGCTGGATTCAATATTTGATTGTTTTCGGGTTTTACTGCGAATAGGCAGATAGTGTGGTGCACTAGTACAGGTACTGGTGCCATTGATGCTGCAATCAATGCTGCTGGAGGCTACGGTATTTAGATGGGCGTTGATCGTAGACTGGCTTTTATGTTTACTCTAGATGGCCTTTTTGCAGGCCACGTCGGCTGCTACGTGAACACGCAGGAGCAACGCGGCTACCGTATTGTGGTGATCAACGTTGTGCAAGAGGACGAGACCAATGAGTTCGCCCAGGTGAGCAGTTGAGATCTGGGTGAAACCTAAACGTGCGGGCGCTCTCCTTTTTTGCATCAATTTCTATCTTTTGGTTGCTAAAAGCATTGTGGGCAATAAGGAATGGTAATGCAAGGGAATAGACGATTATGATGTTATTGACATGTGAGTATACATGTTTGAAGACGAGTGCAACGAGTTGTTTTTAAACAGCTGAGAAATTTCCAACCTGTTCCCCCGAAGCCCCCCCCCCCTCCCAAACCGATTTGTCATCGAGACGACGGGCCTCCACCTAAATTTAACAAAGATCTACGCTACACTTCTCCCCTATATACCCTGGTGGATGAATAATTGTAAAACGACTATTCAGTTGCACGTACGCTACGTGGACACGGGCAAGCGCGCGAAGGTGTTCTACCGCGATGTCGTGCCATTGCGGGAGACGTACAAGTGTGAGTTACTTAGTGATGATGTAAGAGCTCGGTTGCCCACGAAAACGTTCATCTGGTACACACGGATCAGTGTAGGAAGGACAATGCACGTTTAAGCTGTGATCGATCAATATATCATGAATGAAACTCCAATTTCAGCGCACGCGCTCTGCTATCGCTGCTCGCTGGAGCGGAACGAGGTGGTCGATGAGGTTTGTTTGTTACTTTTATTATTATTGTTGTTGTTGTTGTTTGTTATTATTATTGATCTTGTTGTTATTATTGCTATGCTTCATCCTTGTTATAGGACGAGATATGGGACCTGCGCAATTCGCTGTCGAAGCTGAAGCCGACGGAGGCGGTTATTGAGCCGAAGGAGGTACGGTAGCCGTGATTATCGATTGATTGCCTCAATTTTATCGATTGATTACTTGAAAAATCGATAATTGTTTGCAGCGAAACTGGGAGGACAAGATACTGGTGGTGACACTCTCCTTCACTCCGCCCGACGCCATTCGACAGGTAACAGTGAGGAGCAATGTCCCGAACGTTGGGGTGTACCCGCGACGCGCGGGTACAGCGGTCTTAGCGATAGAGCGCGCTCTAGACACTCCGGGTAATAGATCGTAGGGAGAGGCGCTTTCGTGGGTACAAGATTTCGCGTGTACCCGCGAAAGTTGGGAGAGAGCGCTCATCACTGGCAGGTACTCTGGTGTGCCGCCTCAAGTTGGAATCAAGTCTGGAGGCAACTTGGGAGCCCCCAAAACGAGCTTGATTCCAACTTGAGGCGGCACACCAGAGTAAACAAGGTGAGAGAGAGAGAGAGAGATCTGGGAGCTTCTGTCCTTTTTGGCCCGGATCCCCAGGCATAAAATACTTTGTGAAAATAGTCTGGACCTTCCGTGATCTATGCTGCAAAAAACTTAACGGCTTATGGTTGTTATCGTAGTAAATGACGGCCTTTTCTCACCCTGATCTTAAATTGTGCTGTGCAAAAGTTTTGCAAACACTGCTGCACTCGCCAGCTTTCTCTAACCAGTAGGTAGCATTGCGAAATGATAGGACGTCAAAATTTTGGGCAGTCCAATTTGAGATCAGAACAAAAAAATTTTTGCCTCAAAGATAACCGACTAAAATGATTTTGTCAATGTTTATAGGCACACCTTATTCAGAATTTGTTTAATCCATTGGATCATTCTAATGAACTAATTTGCAGTACAACTACCCCGACGAACTCTACAGGAAGAACATCTGCAAGCCGGTGGATCTTAGCTATTAGCTGAATGCTTCGGCTACCGTAGCAACCACCCCTGAATCAGGGGCGTCTGATGTTGATTATTGATTATTTGATTTTATTGATTTTATCCATTGTTCCTAGAACTTCACCATATTGTTTAACACCCTGAGCATGCCAATTGTTGACGCCTAATGTTATAAGATGATGTTGTCAGAAGTATCGCCCGTTGGTAATCGATAACGTTGTACAAGCTCCCGTTTTGAGACACAAATCTTTCCTGATCCTTAGCTGTGTCTTACTGTACCTTTTTCTCTAATCTCTATGCATCTCTTACTTCGAGATTGTCTCGATTTTCTGTGTTTATATATGCTCCTAGTTATGATACATCCTCTGTTATTCGCAGTTTTAGAAGTGTATAAAGCTTGCTTAAAGCAGTTTTGTATTGGAATCATGACGGTTCTTAGCCATAATCGATATCTAGTTGACTATAGTATCCAGAGAATTATACAGTAACCGCAGGAGCAAATCATGGTGCGAGTAACGCGCAACAGCAGTGCGCGCGCGGCAGCGCCGGCGAAGAGAGCGGAGCCTGTGGAGGGTACGGTGGAAATAACTGGATAACCGAGGCTATCGTGCACTGGTTGGATTAAACAAATCAGGGCGGCTGCGTAGCGGTGCCCGAGTGTGTTTTCCCAATTGCCTATCTAGTTTGCCCGTTGCAGAACCTGCCTCCGACTCTGATGACGACGCGCCCGTGGAGATCTCGTCGAAGAAGCAGGTGTGAACTTTACTAATTGCCAGAATTTCGCAACCTACGCGTTTCCGCACATAATGTTCACGGAATAATCAATAATCGGTGATTACCGTAATCCTCGCAGGTCTCGTCGGGACCGGACATCGTGCTGGCGGAGGCGCCCGAGCAGGACGATGGACCCACGCTGTACGAGCAGGTACGGTTGAGTACTGTAGGCTGATTGAGGAGGAATCGATCGATAATTGATCATCACATTCGATTCAAAGGAACTCGGAATTGAAAAAATTGTGATAATGATTCTGTGCTGGCATAATATAAAGAAAATACCGTATTCTCATCGCTAACTGACTAAATTGCAGATGCGCGCGAAGAAGAGCGAGGCGGAGTCGGCGAAGCGCGTGAAGCGAGCGGAGAAGAAGAAAGTGGCCAGGAAGAGCAAGGGAGTGTACGAAGTGAAGACCAAGTGAGTAGAGTTTGTGTGATTGGCGGAGTTCAGGCGTTTGAAATAATGGTGGAACCTCGACGAAAGCAAGACCATGTGCTTAGCGGATTGGGATGAATAGCGGGGCTTGAAGTGGTTTGAATTTGTTGAAGGAATGTTACATGATTAGAATCCCTGTGAGAACGGCGAAATTTAGATTATGCAAGTTACAGCTTCATAAATACGCTTTTGCACAAGGGATCCGTCGTTTGTAATTCGTCCTTCTTAGCTTCCTTATAAATAATATTTTGCGACCGTGCTGATGCGCATCCAATGATTAGAATGAGCCTTTCGTATGCTGAAAATGATACTTATTTTAGTCCGCCTGCCTAGTTCTGGTTCCTCACATCGCTCATACTAGTGTAACGCATTTTTCTGATTATTCGATTGCTCGCGCTACAAATTCTCGAATCAACAATGTCATCTTCTCTGCCGAATTTATTCAGTTAATAACTAATATCATCATTATTTATTCTGTAACAATTGCAGGCAAGCCACATTCACCGTTCGCACGCTGGGCGAGGGTTCGTCCGCGCCGCTGAAGACGGCAGTCTCCTTCCGGGAGCAGCTGCTGCAGGCCAGGACGGAGGGCAGGAGGGAGAAGAGTGCGTTTATTGTATTTTAATTAATTTAATTAAAAATATGTTAAATAATAGTACAAACGCGCTAATTTTTAACCGGCCGATTTGTGTAGCAAGTACACGCTGAAAAGCTGTGATACTAGTATAGATTAGTAGCTCTGACTTCACGATGAATAAAATAATTAATAGTATTTTGCAGACCCTGAGGGCATCCGACAGCGACAGGCGTTCATCATGAGATCGAAGTAGATCAGGATTATCGATTTTCTCCGTCCTCATTCCTCCATTATTCATGTTTTCTCACATCGTTTCCCGAATCTACTGTTTTTGTCTTGTTTGCCCGTCGTTACTTGTTGACTTTGTTGAATTTATCGCGTTTGAAGGAATAAAATTACTGAACACAAATGAAATTCCCATCACACTACATAATCAGTTCCTCTCTGTACACATACCTCATCTGCATAAGTCGAGTGAACAGGTGATGTGATTTGTCCTGTGATATCGTCGTTTTGTTGGAATAGATGTCTCGATTAGAACGTGTTCCCTGCAAGTGTGTCTATCTTGATCTCTATCGCTTGCTCCACTTCTTTAATTGAGTACTGACTGTTCTCATTCTGTTCATCGTCGGTGCTGGTTAGAAAGCTCTAGAGAGTATTTGAGGTGTGAGTCGGTTCTTTATCAAAGAAGGAAATCACATGCTTCTCTGATCAATCACACTGACCTCGACTACGCTTTACCCCTATCAATGATTAGAGTTTCTTATCACGCCTTTCGATATGGATGAACAGGCTGGGCGACCCCTCTCCCCATTTATATCCTTTATCGGTCTATTTTTTTACCAATTCGCCAGTTTGGTGTAAACAATGAGTAACGTGGCGTTTGGGAGGGGGTTTTATAGGGAATGAAAAACTGATTGCGTTGTATGCGTTGGCACACTGATTAGTTTTGGCGTTGTTTTCGCCGCAGTTTCGTCTGTTGAATCGATATTTGGTATTTTAAATATTTATTTAAATATTTAAATTACAGATGGCCTCCTTTCTCAAGCTCTTCGTCAACAAGGTCACCGGCAAGGTTTGTTTGTTTTTTTTCCGTCAAAGCGCTAGAGAAATTGACAGCATATCCAGAATCATTGGTTATACAGTGATTGTGAAGCCTAGGAAATGCCGGTTACTCATGAATTATAATCACTGCTTCTTCAGTCATCTCACACGCGCGTCTCGCACATCGAGGGTGCTTCTTAGTTATACAGTGGCTGTGAAACCTAGGAAATAAAGGTTGCTCTCGAATTCGATTTTTTCAGTCCTCTCACACGCGAGTCTCGCACATCGAGGGTGCGGAGAGGGTGTGCGTGGACTCGAGTGTGCTGTGCTGCCCGGTCTGCTATGAGGTAAGGGATTCTTATTGGGATGGTGGCACTTTCCTAGTTCGTAACCAAGCCCCGCCCCTTTTCCATTGCTCATGGATTTTGTACAAACATGCTTAATGTTAGGCTGATTAGGTTGCTTAGGCTTAGGCTAAGGTTGCGTAGGTTTAGACTGAATGCAAGATTGCTTTGGCGCAGTATTAACCTTAGCCTTAACCTCGGGTCGCCCCTCTATAATAGAAGGGGGCGGGGCTTGGTTACAAACTAGGAAGTTCCGGGATGGTTATGGTTGCGACCAATATCAGTTCCCGAAACGAGAAATGTATCAGAATATTTTAATGTAGATTTTTATCTCAACTCCTAGTCCGAGAAATATTATTTGAGATGTATTGTGCAATTACTGAACACAGGTCTACTCCTCCGTTCCTTCCCTCCTCGGCTGCGGTCATACCTTCTGTGGAAGATGTGTGAGGACGATGCAAGTGAATAGGATGGTGGAAGAAGCAGCGAAGGACTCGGTTGGTCTTGATTATCCTTTTTGACACTCAATTCTCTTTTTTTCGCAAATTTAAGCGTAGAAAGTAGAGAATGCCAAGTAGAGAATACGAAATGACTCGGTTAGTCTTGTTACTCGTATTGATTTTTTCTTGCAGTTAATGCAGTTTTGTGGCAAAATTAGAATGGTTGAGATTCTCAATTTGAGAATGTCATCTAAATAGAGATCACTGAATCAGTTGGTATTTGTATTCCACGCGCGTGCCAGAGAGCTGATTCATTGCCAATGCGGTTTTCAAAGCGGGGAAGATGAAAGATTAGTTCTTGATTATCAACGTGAAACTGAGAAAGACTCGTGCGAAAAAGACTTTTTTCATCAGTTGAGCCCGTGCAAAAACTGGCACGAAATGACGTCTTCCATGGTTTTGCCTGACGTTGTGTGCACCTTTGAGCAATTGAGCAGACAACTGTCCACCTCAATTTGGTTTGTGCTGTAAACGCACCATGCTTCTTGTGAACGGACCCGGATGTGTATAGTCTCTTTCTAGTGAGAGGTCGAAAGTCCACTACGATTCTTATCTGGCCTGTTTTTTTATTACTCCTCGAGAAGTCTAGCGTATAAAAATTTTGACGAGGTGTTATCAGACGAGAAACTACGAATGGCTATGGGGATCGAGTTTTGGGAAAGAACAGAAGTGCGCACACCACGAATTTAGCTATTTATTAATTTTTGCAGGTATTCGACTGTCCTCTCTGTCGTGTTTCCATCGGCGCCAACGAAGTCTTCAAGAATTACATCGTCGATGATCTACTCAGGTCAGAATATCGATTGTTTTCGGGGTTATTCGTTATGGCTGCTCTCATAGATAAATTGGTTACTCCAATCCACTCGGGTCTTCCTCACATTTGGTAGCCGAAAACTGAAAGGTCCACTGAATCAATTTTTTTTATTTTTGAGAGATCAATCAACTTGCAAACAACAAGCATTATTTTGTGTTCTGTTGTGCAGTTAGTGATACTAGATTTTCGCAGCGATATGCGTTCCGAAAAAATATTTTTTCCAGATCAGTCGAGCAAATCGCCGAGCGCGAATCGAAAAGCGGCGATACGCCGACCAGCGAGATTGTGGCGACCCTCCGATTGGCGGTACGGTTGATTAATTGGTTACGGTAGGATATCGATCAGATACGGTACATCTAATTAGGCGGATTGAAAAGCTAGGCAGTCTGAATTATCAGACCATTCATAATGGAGCGTGGGTTGACCAGACAGAATGTTTGTTTGATCTTTTTGGGTGATAAGTGCGTGCATTTCCTCTGCGAGTTTTCAGGCTACAACGTACGAATGTAATCAGAATTTGCTAATGGATAAGGAAACCGCGTTGAATGATAGGGTTCACGCCCGCCTAACAGTGTCGTAAAACTCAGAATTGGCTATAGAATGTAAATGCCAGAGATCGTGGGGCGTGCTTGTCAAGGAAAATATAGGTTTATGATGAGCAAGGGCGGAAATGTGAGCAGTTTATGAGGAGGTGCACGGGAGATGCACAGAGTGATGATTGGGAAAGGATTTGCCTGAGAAATGTCCTAGTGATGACGCAATCCGATGAATTGACATCTTCAGAAGGATCGATCGGAGAAGAAAGTGGCCCATCTGGAGCTGCGGAATTCGAATATGGACAAGGAGTTGCAAGCGACGAAGAAACAGTTGCGGTGAGCGTTTGTTTCGGAAAGTATTACTCACAGTTTTTCGCTGAATTCCCAGTTATATTGTGCTTTCATCATTAACAAATGTATATGAAATTTCAGAGAAAGCTGATTCTTTGCTAAGTGCCAGCTCAATAATATTCGAAAGCTCGCAATAAACCTGATCTGTTCCAGATTGATGAATCTCATTATCTTCTCTGCTATAATGGGCTATCTCGCCATCGAATTATTTATCGGACTCATCAATTTCCTCTCATAGGCACACGATTTCCCAGCCACTCTCAAAATTTTAGAGATAAGAGTAAAGAGTTTATACTGTACGATTCGAATATTCAAATCTCCCGCCGCCTTTCGAACGTGTATTGACTGTATTGATTCCAGTGTGCTTAATTTGTACAGTACCTTAGGCTCAAAACGTTTCATTGTGTAACAGTAGAACTTCACAGTATAGCATGTACAGTATCCCACACTCACCACTTACTTGCTTGTTGTACAAATCGATAAATGAATTTCAACATGAGCGAAGATCGGTGGTGAATCGGGTTGCACTCGCACTCTTTAATATCATGATCGGTTCCTGATTGCTGTTGCCCGACGACACTACGGAAGAGGGGTACGGTAGCCTACCGTAATCGCCTTCCCTGATGTCGATTCACCGGTGGTATTTTGTCCCCTTTCGAAGCCTTTCTTTTTCCTCGTCAATTGTGTTTTCTCTTCAGAAGAGACGAGCGCAAGGTTTTTAGACTTACGATGTAGAACGAGAGACTTCGATTGGTGTTTCTGACATGGACGGCGTTAGGAGTGAGAGAGAAAAGATCGAGAGGACGCGAAATTGAGGGAGCACTGTGGTGGTCTCGCCGCGAATATTGATACACAAAGAACGGGGCGATATTATGAATACGGATAATCCATCAACCTGATAACGATTTCATTTGTCGATTTGCAGTTTCTCGTAGTGCTTCGGACTAATGGAAGATCCAGTGGAAAATGGAGAAGGAGTGAGATTTCCTTCGTTTCTTTTGCTAGCTTCCGTTAGGGCCAAAAGCCATTTAGAGTGCGAATGGAAAGCTACATTCATTCCTACGTGAAAGACCGTGCGTATTGGATGGCCACGAGTACGATTGCGTTTCACATAGAAGTTGTATCTTTATAGGATTGGCGAGATGTCCCGGTCGCCGTTCACGTTCTCTTGCTGGGCAGTGGAAAGGAGATGAAGATTGAGATGTACTACAATAAGAGGGACATGTACGCCACTTCGTTTCGGTCAACTAGTTGTGCTCGTGCACTTGCTTTTGGCTTCACTTGCAAACATTAACTAACCAATGCAATTCAGATTCCACTGTGATGTCAACGAGTTCAAACTCGCCACAAATCTCGATGATCTATGCGGGAATTTTGAGTTTGTGGAGGAAAGTGACAAGTGGTTCATGACTAACTTGTCCATGCAAATCGGGAACGGCATGATGTGGAAGGTTTGCTTGTTTTTCGCTGAAGTCTTTTGTTTGCTCACTTGTGAAATTCGGCTCGTTGGCTTACAACCCATCACATTATACAAAATGAATTTTCCATAATCTCCCACATTGCAGTCGGCAAACCGCGCAAAGAGTGTCGCAAGATTCCGATTCGGGCCTCAAATCGCTCAATCGATGGGAGAGAATCGAGTGGTGGGATACGGTACAATGGAGAGTCTTTGCGGCCAGCCGGAGTTGGTGACTACGGTACGAATGGAAGTGAGCAAGGACAAAAAGTTAGTTAACGATCTTTAATTACTCGTGCTCATGATATGCAGGCTGCTTTTGGAATCCATGAAGTACTTTTGCATTTTTTAGTTAAAAATCTGGAAAAGTCGAGAAATGCGGAATTAAAGAGGACTATAAGAAGTGCCAAAGAAGTTCATGAGTTCCAAATATGTTAGTCTAGGTTACATATATATTTCTTTCAGCCCTTCGCACGACAATTTCTATGTAGCAGTAAGCAAGGAGTTTTACTCGTTCAATCGTAGGAATCCCACGAAAAAATTTGAACTCAAGAAGGCAAAGCGGAATGTACAGTCAGAGGTTAGTCGGTATAATAATTCTGATTGATTAAGCAAATAAACGAGCAGTTTTTTAATTACTTTAAAATCCTTATTTTTCCACAGATTTTTTCCCTTCACTCGGAGTATTTCTGCTCTTTGTTCTATGGAGAGTTTGCTGAGAAGAATAAGCGTGTTGTCAAGATGAGATATCTGGATACTGATCAGTATCTGATGCTCTTGAATGCGCTCATTTTGCCGCATCGGCATTTTAACAATGGATTCACGATTTCGGGTGAGTAGTCACTGTTCGAAGCATTTCATGTTTATATTTAAAGAATACTTCATACCCACTCTTCGACTCCTCGATCGTTTTTGGTGCAACTCTGTACTCAAGAGAGTGCAAGAAATTACTAGAAGAACGGTTGAAACTTGGGCGGGCATGGTCCCCTTTCAAACAATCATCGAAGCCTCCAGTATTCTACATGATACGGAGATTCTGGTGAGACAAGCCCTTTTCTTGACTTCTAAAGGCACTACGTCGGATGAGAACATTCGGATGGTAACCTACTGGATGAGAACCTAATGAGTGCGAGGGAACAACTGTTGTGTAGTAGACGGAAGATGCAAATGGTGCTCATTCAGTAGGTTATCATCCGAATGTTCTCATCCGAGCTAGTGCCCTTCTAAAGTGAGAGTTTGTATTGTATAGAATGTTTAGGAAACGTATCTCGGTCGATTTCCTCTCACGGAATGCCTCAATTCTCTCGTCGAGAACAATATGAATGAAATGACTCCGATGTCGACTCTTCTGCTCACTCAGGTATTCGTGTTGAAATATTGTTAGACGTTTTTATGTTTACGAACCCGTTATCAGCTCACATCACAATCCATATATTCCAGCGAATGAGTGCGATCGCGAACATGATGTGCAGTCGTCCCAAGGTGAATTTTGCTCGGATTTTAGACGAATTATGGGAACTTCTTGGATATCTGGCCCAGGCAACCACTCGCGTTGACAAAAAAAGGGTGGCAAATGAGAATGGTAGGGAATAGAATACTCAGTGCATAAAGCTTGGGCCAAATATCCAAGAAGTGCCATTTATGATATGTCGATGTTCAGATCCGGTTCGTCTTCACACGGGGAGAGGTCGTGTGCGCGCTGTTCGGCGATTCTCAATCTCAGCCTCTCAATCATTTCCTCGATCTCATTCGTGGAGGGAATGCAGTGACTGACAAGGTCCGGCAAGTAAACAGTGATCCGATGGACGTCCGTCTCTCCCTGCGTGAGCCCCTCAGATACACGGTGGACGCTCCGGTCCATCTCTTTGCTTCCTCCCCTACTCTGCTCCATTATCTAACATTCAAGGGTAACGTAGATATGCGGAATCTCGCTTTTCTTGCTCACAATCAAGGAATAGTGAAGTGTTATCCTACCCTGGGAGTTGTCTTGAGTGGACAGGATATTCTTCCCACTGTTAATAAGTTGGTATCGATCTCGATTGTCAGCTAGATTTTCACCTTTGCCATGTATTTTATAGTTCACAGTTCGCCGATCGTAGTATGCACATGATACGGGTTGTAAATTTACAGAGTTCCCGATAAAGTAGTTTTTATTGAATTGCCGTGTATTGAATTATCAAGGTCGATCAGTTCACAGCTGGATGCGATATCTTCTCAATGCTTGTTCTAGAATTTAATCTTTTCACACCTCTCTATCTGTCCCTCAAATGAAGCGTGCGAAGCATACCCGCTGGCGCCCTGGTGACCTCACAGGGGCGAGAGATCGGAAGCAGAGGAGAGAGAAGGGAGAGGTCAAGAGTTCAGAGGGAGGAGAGAGGAGAGAGATCGGCCAGAGGGTAGAGAGGCATGCCTCTCTTATTCTGAAATCCTCCATTTTCCC
>LS496642.1:242500-256630 GCA_900490845.1 Pristionchus japonicus
GAACAATTTCGGAAGATGCGGATTATTTCACCGTGCAATGTGTTCATTCCCATAGAACTTGGAATATTAGATTCATAGTGTGGGTATCGAACGACCGAGAAGGAATAGTCATCCGTTTTATTGTAAAGAGAAGTTTGAACTCCTCCAGTATTTGTCACTGTAATAGATAAGTCTAGGAAGGCTGACTCGTTCGGTGTATTGTTAGTTTGTTCCAGAGTTAGTGAATCGTGATACATGTCGGATGTAATTTTCATGAATTCATCTCTTCTGTCTGAGATATGGAAGAGGTCATCGATATATCTGAAGGTTCGATTGAGTGAAAAAGACAAAGGATGTCCGATTTTTATATTATTGCGAATATATTGAAACTCCATAACTGCAAGTGTTAAGTCAGCTATTTGAGGAGATGCGTTATTTCCTTGAGGAATTCCTTTATGTTGTTGGTAAAGTTTTCCACCGTAGTATGCGAACGAGTTTCTGAGGATGAAGTCAAGGATTCCTTTCAGATCGTTTTTGTGATAGGATCTACCTGTTACACTTGAGTTATTCCGATCGTACCGCACGTTGGTTCCATGAACCACGATATACTCTGATCCAGCATTCTTGAACATTATATCGAATAGATAGTTTAGTTTATCTTTAACTACACTGTGTGGAAGATTGGTGAATAACGAGGAGAAATCAGCGCAAAATATTTCAGAGTTAGGCTCACGAACAGTACTAAGTTGTTGAACCACTCTGAATGTGTTTTGAATGGAGAAGAATCGATTTATTTTGTCGTGGCTGGTAATAGTATTACAGTATCTTCTAAAGTGGCCATGCAAGAATTTTAGAATTTTCTGCAATTCAATAGATAATGGTTTCAAAGTACTATCATGAGCACCAGTAATGAATCTAAATTTTATCGGGTTCTTATGCATTTTTGGGATTCCATAAATTTTCGGAAGATCACTTTCCGCGAGCGGCGTAATTCCGAAACTGCGTGTGAATTTCTCATGATTTTGCTTTATTGCATTATGGTCAATTTGATCTTTGATCTCGTAAGTTCGGTCACCATTAGTATTTGTATTGAGTTCATTTTCCATGAATTTAAGATAGAGCTTCTTGCATGTGAATGCATAGTTTCCCGATGCTTTGTCAACCATTGTGATTACGAAGTTTTTGTGTAACTTAGATACTTTACTTGTAAGACACTTTATGTTTACATAATCATGCTGACGCATGCTTATCTTTGGAATTATTTTCTCCGAAATTGTTTTAGTAAATCTATTTCGAATATCTGCAATTTTACTCTTTGGTGTTTTATGTTTTCGAATGAGATTTATGAGGAAATTTTCACACGAGCCTCGCACATTCTCGACTATTAAGTTTTTATCGGTGAAAGTTCTCACTCTGAACTTTGTTCCTTTTTCGAAGATAGTGCGAAGCTCAGGATCTTTTATCAAATCAGTATTTCCAGTGCAAACGTGTCCGTAATGTGGATCGATGAAACTCTGATATTGATCGCAATTACATGCCATAGTGAGGATTCTTTTAACTTCATCAGTATTCAAATTTCTCAAGAATTTTCCATAGTTGCAAAGGAACTGTGAAGTAGAGTTGTCAAGTGAATAGATTATTTGAATTCGAGGAATCTTATCTAAATCGCCTGTGATCAGTTTATATATGTCACGCATACTTTCAGAGTTCATTACTTTAGCGAGTTTGAGTCTTTCCATGAACTTGCCGAAGTACTGGACTTTTAAAATTGCCTTTGGTTTATCGTTGATTTGTATTGTCTTGTGCGACTCCCAGTAATGAGGGCAAATGATAGAAAATATTTTATATTTTAGATCTTGACTCAATGAGTTGAAATCCGAAGTTGCGGTATAGAATTCAAGTTTTCGAAGATCATGATGAGAGAGCGATCTACCGTATACGAAGAGTTCACGAGTATCGCGTATTTCAATATCGTCGACAATTTCCTGGGCAGTTTTAGTGCATTTGTACGCTGGCTTTCTTCGAACACGTTTTCTTTTGCCTCTACTATTATGGGGAAGGTCGGAAATCGGTAGGGTTTGATACGGGTGAGATGACTTCTCCAATGGATTAATTCCTTCAGAGATATATCCGAAGTTTTTGATAGAATCATTCAAACCCAATGGATATGCTGTGTTCAGTGCTTTAATCCATAGAAGTTCTTTTTGTAAAAGCTCGGTTTTATCTTTTCCATGGTCAAGAATGTCGACGGCGGTTTTATCTTTTCCATGGTCAAGAATGTTAGGTCGCCATCGCAAGTTAGGTCGCCATCGCAAGTTAGGTCGCCGTCGCAAGTTAGGTCGCCATTGCAAGTTAGGTCGCCATCGCAAGTTAGGTCGCCATCGCAAGTTAGGTCGCCATTGCAAGTTAGGTCGCCATCGCAAGTTAGGTCGCCATAGCAACGGAGCTGGGGTGCTGTAATTTGTAGGTCGAAAAAGCACTCAAATATGCTTTCTTCAGATTTCTCCTCGCTGCTGTTTCTCCCGCAGTCGTCGTTCCATCAATGATCCGAATCGCTGAAGATGGTGAGCATACCAATCAGTACGTTCTTACTGTATCCCAGTCAAGGCTACGGTAGTCGTGTCTCTTCACTAGTCGTTGCTGCTGCTTCACTCGATGATGTCTACGCTATCACTCTCTTCTCCCTCTGCTTCTCCATCGTATTCTCGACAGGTATTGAGTAGTAATGATGCAACCTCCATTGAATTCTTTCCAGGAGACAGTGTCTGGATCACGATCACCCGTGCGCCTCTCGAGATCATTGGAGGATGCGCACTTGGAGCATTCGTTGGGTGAGTGGGTAGTGCTCTCCCAGTAGACGAGTACTTCTTCAGTTACGGTCTTCGATACGTCCGTCCCTCCTCCAGACTTCCTCTGCTTCTCTCGAGTGCCATGGCTGTCTTCTTTGGGTAAAGCAAGCTGCTATGGAACACAGCCTATCCATTGCTTCACAGATGCGCCACACTGCACATCGATTCTGCAGGTGCACTGGCTGTTCTCGTGTCTGCATTTGTCGCTGCGAGTAATTGGAGGAAATCGGAGGTAGCGAGAAACAATTGCTGGCCTCAATAGTTCATTCATCAATTTAGTCACCAGCAACGGAAGAGGCGTCGCTCAAACTCTTCTGGGAGTTCTTCTTCCAACCACTTCTCTTTGGATTGATCGGATTCGAATTGACGTTCTCACTGTTATCGTGGAGGTAATGAGATCATGACGAGTATGGAGAACGAACTATAAGATTGAGATTGGTCCTTCTTGGAATTCTCGTTCTGGCGATTGGAGTCGCAGCAAGAACAGCAATCACATTTCTGGCAGTGATGGGTACGACAGTCATCTTTTTTTCGCATCTAATTACCTTTCAGGATCCGGTATGTCCAAGAAAGAGCGATTCTTCGTTGCTCTGGCTTGGATTCCCAAGGTAAGCTCACTTATTCTGACTGGAATGAATTCCCAACTCAGGCGACAGTACAAGCTGCTCTGGCACCTGTGGCTCTCGAGATGACGAGAAATGGAGCATACGAGGAAGAGTACGAAGAGGCTTCTTTGATCGTGAGTTCTGATGCTTTATTCCCTGATGGCGATGGATGTGTCTTCAGGTCTTCTCATTAGCTGTTCTCTCAATCTTGACGACTGCACCCATCGGAGCTGCAGTTATTCGAATCACTGCTCCGTTGTTACTCACTAAAGATTCAGTCGATAGTAGCAAAAGTACATCGGATGATACGAGTAGTACGAAAGAGAGCGGAGAGGAGTTGAAACCTCTTAGCAAGTTTGATGTAGAGTCTTAGAGTAGTCTAGGCTAGTTATCGTAATTGTGATCTGATGAAAGTATTTGTCTATCCAATGCAGGTACAGTTGTGCAATAGCTATTTTGGTTATCAAGTATTATTTTGTGCAATAAGTTTTACTCAAGGTGCCGTACTTTCCTACTTATTGAACTGGGAATCTCGTATATTTTTTGTTTATGATCTTTTGTTGTTGCTTAAATTACGGAAATAAAAGTTCAAGTCACCATTGTAAAGTAACCATTGTCAATACAGTTAGTTTATCGTCTTGGTACACACCACACATCTTTCCTCATTCAATATCATTGAGATAATTGGCCATTGCCTTCTTCTGCTTCTCATATTCATTATCTCTTTCAAGAGCTGCGAACTTTCTCTCCAATTCTCGGATCCGATTTTCGTGGTTGTCATTTGAAAAATCCCCATCAACTGACTTCGATTTGACGGGAATTGAGTTCGACTGAATGAAAGCCTTCGAGATAATAACAAGTTGTGCATCCAACCTCGATAGTCGCAGTCCATAATTCCGTTGATGATCTTTTAGATGAGAGTGTCAACTCTCCGTCCTCTGTTATGTTTACTAACCGGTAGAATGGACGGTAGGGGAAACTGAATGATATGATCACAATTCAGTTGACAATTCATTCCCTCCACTCACTCAGATTCGATGCTATCAATATGAAGTGAGGCATGATCGATGATAAGAAGATTACGATCCGATAGAATCAAAATCCTTTCTTTGTGCTTGTCAAGCAAAAAGTTTCTGCAGCACTGAATACAACATTTGCTCGCTATTTTCTCCAGAGCTTGAGTTACCGTCTTCTCGGTCTTCCAGATATACTCAACTGTTCCATGCTCCATTTCGTATCGATCGATGGTACTCGCATCACTTACGGAGTCATGATAGAGGCAGTAGATGAAGTTCCTAGAAGGTTGAGAAAATGGCGATAACTCGAATATTCGAAGCTCACTTGTATACAAAGAAATCCTTCAGTCCAGTAAACTCAATTTCGAGTTTTCGTCCTTCAGATTTCTTAGTAGTTTCATCGAATCTAAATAGACGCAACACTTTCTCCTCGTTTTGATGAATGTAGAAAGGGCAGGAATCGGATACGACCACTCGGCCCACTTCGTCGATCTGCAAGAGAATCTCCCATAACTGTTTGAGCGACTTCCACAAACAGAGTTGGATCTAACCGTGTGAATGTGCTTCACTTCCATATCCGGTTCACGGTATTTCATCTCGATTATCTTGAGTTTGTCTCCACTCGAATTGGGAGAAACGCCATAGAATACATCTTGTGAGTTGAAATCGTTGAATTTCGTGATCGCGTTCACTTTGGTTACTCGGCTACTATCGAGATAGGAGATGAGAAGCGCCCCTGCAATTGAGGAATTCAATCGTTCTTTCTGTCTCTCTCCTCTATCTCTCTCACAAGCGGGCGAGATCTTTGTACCTTTGTCTGATAGCTCACTCAAGATAATCGTTCTTTGCTTTTCTTACTACGCTATCTACTTTCCAAACTAATAGAAGACGAATAGTATAAAACTGACCATCTTCCATGGGAAAAGTGAAGAACTTCCTGCTGAACATCTGTTTCCTCTTGAAGTGTAAGACACCGTCTGAACTAGTGCTCGCCATTTCTGCAATGGCAGTCAATCGACCGCGAACAACTTTGACAAAGGAGCAAATGGCAAATGAGTAAGCATCTGAGAAGGAGAAGGTTTATAAAAGTGAGAATTGCAAAATGACTCACGAGTATGTTTGCTCGTTTGTGTCTCTCCCGTTTTCCTCTCACAACATGGCACACTCTCTCTCTCTCTCTTTCTCTCTCTCTCTCTGATCTCTCGCCTTCTCGTGAACTCTCATCGAATATGAAGTCTAGTGTATCAACAAGGAATGAATCAGAAACAACGAAAACGCTAATCATAATCTGCGGTGAAATTGGAAATTCTTCGTTAGTTGAGGCCTTCCATTCCTTTTTAGCAGGATTAGGTAAGAAATCTGAACCACATGAACTTTCACGCCATCATCGACGCCAATTCGAAATGATATTCTATATTTAATATTCTGTTTTTATCACAATTCGTATGAGCATTCACTACGATCCCATGAAGAATATTCTATCTGGTCAAGAATTGTATTTTGAAAATTGAACATCCCTATCCCTAGCAACCTTCCTGCACTTAAACGGAGTGTTTTGTTTCGCGTGCCTGGTGTTTGTTGGTGATCTCTTAGTAAACAAAATCACTGGTGAAATAGACTACTTTATTGACAACTATTGAATGCACATTAGATGAACTTGTTGAACAGAAGAGTCATTGGAAGCTGGAAGAAGAAAAAGAATCCGAATTCAAAGAAAGTGATGAGATTGAGTCCACAAACGACTCCTCCCAATCCACCAATGTTGCCGATGATTCGATTGAGCTGAATTGATTACCTGTCTTAGCATTCAATGTGTACAAACCGTCCAAGCAGGAGTCTCTTCGAATATATTGATGACTATCCTTGGTATTTGAACGTTAATGATCACATAATCAGTCTCTCCATCGAGATCATCACAACTCGTATTGTTGAATCGTTGAATAGAAGTGTACGTATTGCACTTGTTGGGCTGAAAGGAGGATTATCACTAGTACTCGGCCCATTTCACTCACGTTTCTCACGAAAGGAGCGACGGTATAACTGGAGTCAAATTGGGAATTCTCGCATGGAAGTGGACAGACACACTTAGCCCAAGTGGAGACGTCGCCCTTCGCTGTGATCGAATCAACGCATTGACCTGACAATGAGGAGAGGCATTCTTATGACTGCAGCATTTATCCGCTTAAGGATGATAGAGGCAGGCAAAAAGAAAATATGGCTCACGATCGGGCAATTCGCACACAACTTCCTTCTCGGGCAGAGGATAACGAGAATCCATGCATTTGCATGCCTTCTTAACCTCGTCCTGATAGCACGAACGGAGGCAACCCTGTTGGAGACTACGATGAGTTGAACGAGTCCTCTACTCACATCAGTCGTATAACTTCCATCGTAGTAGTACGATGCAACTTCACTCTCGGAATGGACACACTTCCCGTAGCGACCACCCAGTCGTTTGAATCGGGACTGAAATATGAAGAATTCATTTCTGATTACAAACACTGCTCACTTCTCTGCTCTGTATGGTAGTCATCGCAGAAGGTTCAGCATTGTATCGAGGCGATTCGGAGAAAATCGTCTCGGTCTGAAATAAGATCCTTTAGAATGATGCTGAAATTGTCGAACAATACGTTTGGATGAATGAAAGTCATAATAGCAGTTGTCTCCGTCCATGGAACGTATTCATCCGAATTTAGTTTGAGTGCTGCCTTGAGTCCTGGAATCAATGAATTCTGGAACGAAAAAGATGGATGAAATGAACCTCCTTGTGCTCCATCGGACCTCGAGAGATACGATCGTTCCGTGTTATTCAAATGATTGAATGTGAAACAATTGCCCAATACAACATCATTCCATGCGTACAAATCTTTCCTATAAATAGAGAAATAGATGTCTCCTTTCAGCCAAAAGATGCACTTCAAATCAAGTGTCTTCTCTTCGTATGCAATCCACAGGAAGAGATCATCCACATTCCAACTCATTGCCGTCCTGTTCTCTTTCGATTGGAGACCAATAATGAAAGGAACGAGATCTTTCATCTTCGAAGGATTGTTGAGAAGGTCTCGCAGCATCTACAATTACTCAGACATGGCTATTCAATCATGGAGTCTTACAAGAATGAGTTCAGCTTCATTGGCAGTGCCTCCTCCTAGCAGTTGAAGTACATTCCAGATGATCATTTCTGTAATGAATAATTACACCTAGAACTGTTTCGTTGACATACCAAGATCGCAATACTGCATAGTGTAATCGGGAGAGCAAGTGCATGTGAAAGTAGCGAATCCATCTGTGCAATTAGCCTTTTTATCTGCTGTATTGCAAGCAGTGACATTTATGCAGTCATCAGGATCTAAACAGCGTTGGATCACAGAATATCAAGTATTAGTGACTTACTAATTTGGCAATCGTGTCCTTCAGTTCCATTGATACACAGACATTCGTAGTAGCCATCAGTATTAACACAAGTACCAAAGTTCTGGCACGGCTGAAGTTCGACAGGCGAGCATTCATCGACGTCTAGAACGATCGGTTTATATATAGTTGTGAGCAAATCAATACTCACCGACCAAACAGTATTGTCCTGTCCAGTACTGGGTGCAGTCACAATAGTACGTTCCAAACCCATCTGTGCAATTGGCTTTCTTGTCCTGAAACCGTTGAACTATAATTCATAACTGGAGTGCATCTCCTCACTCTCGCGATACATTTGTTCGGATACACAACGCCGTTGTAAGTGTAATTGCTTAGCTCGCAGTCGTCTGGATCTAAATTTCTACTGTGATTCAACTGCAGCCTTTTCTCCCTTACTAATTGAGCAGTTGAATCCGAAGGTGCCAGCAATGCAATCGCAATGGTACGATCCAATAGTGTTGACGCAAGTGCCGAAGTTCTCACACAGAACTTCGCCAGCTGCTGCAGCTTCAGTGCATTCGTCCACGTCTGGAAAACCCATGTGAACCATTTGTAGAGCTGACAGCGGTTGAGATTCGCTGTGTCCCGTTTCGCTCACCATCCATGCAGTATTCTCCCTTGTATCCTTCACTGCACTTGCACGTGTAAGTCGCGAATCCATCCTCACATTCCGCATCTTGGTCCTTTGGAAATAAGAACTCTAAAGGTAAGGAGTGAAAGAAAATACCAAATAAATGCAGAGATTGGTGTAGTTGTTCCCATCGGGTCCCGTGTAGGTCATGTTACAGTCGTTCGGATCTGAACAGTGATTTTGCGTTGATCTTTCGATATCATCCATTCTTGCAATGCCCCATGAGATCAGGTACTTTCACTAGGGTACACTGTGGCTTGGTTGCTCTGACTGAAGAAGCGTCGTCAAGTGAGTGTTCCCACTTCCACCGACGCGAAGAGAGTAAACGATCATGTGGAATACTTGAGAGCATCCAGTTCAAAGCAGAAAGAGCTCACTGAACGAGCAATCGAATCCCTCCGTTCCATTGATACAAGCACACGAGTATGATCCCTGAGAGTTTATGCACGTTCCTCCATTATCACAGAGAACTTCGGGAGAGGGAGTCTTCGCTGCTGCTACTGAACACTCGTCCACATCTGAAGAGAATGAGATTATTTTCAGAACCGAAAAGAGTATCGTCATACCCTCATCGCAGTCTCTTCCCTCCCATCCATCAGTGCAATCACAATCGTAAAATCCACTTCCGATGTTATTGCATTTAGCTCCATTAGCACAAGGAGAGGAGGAACACGCTTGGAAGTCTGTCGAAGAGCTGCATTTATTTGCCCACTTTTGTATTTCTTACTTTCGCAGTTCGTTCCATAGTAGGAAGCAAGGCATTTGCATGTGTATCCGTTTGCGTTATTCTGCAATCGAACTCATAATCTTTATAACTTTTAGAGGGCGACTAACCGCATTGGAACAGGTTGCGCCGTTCTTGCACGGTGCAAAGTAACACCTGTCGATATCTGCAAAGACAAATTCGTTTTAGAGAATACAGGCTGAAATATTACCAGTGCATTTATCTCCCGAGTAGCCAGTCTTGCAGATACAACGGGCAGCCGAATTGTCCTCAGTCTGCAGGCAAGTCCCGCCATTCTGACACCCGAAACCAGTACATGCATTCAGGGCTGTAGTGGAGGATAAGAAGGAGCGACATGTTGGTGCTTACTCGTCTGGCACAAGTTCCCCTCTGTTCCCGGTCGACACACACACGAGAAACTGTTCTGCAAAAGAATTCACTCGATAATAGTTCACAGAAGATTACTCACATTCTTCTCTATACAATATCCCGTGGCAGCAGGACCACAAGACGTTGAAGTGCACTGAGTCGTCTCGTCTGAACATACCCCGTCCATCAATCGAATTTGGAAGCTTCGACTGACCGACATAAGGAAACAGATAGAGGCGGACGTTCTCATTGTCTCCGCATGGTCGAGAACCGTCTCCTGGTCAATAGTTGGTTATTCAGAATGATGATTCGCGCCAACCTGGACATGGAATGGTACAGGCTGCATCCGTAGACGCTACTGTCAACTGTGGTTCTGCACCCGTATAGCAGAGAGAGCCAGCGACAACTGAAGGGAGATTAGTTGCTTCCTGTTACAATACTGTGAACATACTGAAGAACTCTGCATTGGGTATTCCCATCATAATCGCCTTGCACTTCAGTATACTCATGGGATCGTCTGTGTGAGCAGTGAAGAGAGCCGTGTTGTTGATTGAGGAAGAAGGCTTCCAGCACGAGCCAGAACATGGATTAGTTGGGCAGGCGCCTGAATACGAGGTAGTGCTTTTCTTCCAAATCTCTTTTTCCGAAAATTTCGAGTAGACATACGGCAGATTGTGAGAGCGGCAAAACAGCAGAACTAGTAGGAAAAACGTACGTAATTGATTCGCCTCCTCACACGATGCTCCTTGCCAGTTCGCTGTGCAATTGCACACGCCTCGAGTATCCTGAATTTTTGAGATCCTTCGAAGGCTAAGTAGTTTATCGTACATCAAGAACGCTGATGCATTCTCCTCCATTCTGACATGTAATCCCAGCGCAGTTATCACCAGTTGCTGGAAGAGAATTAAAGCTGATTTATTATGAAGATTGAACTCACTCTGGCATTGTTTCCCTCTGTACGGATCAGGGCAGTCACACGAATACTCCGTTTTGTTCCCAGTGCAAGTTCCTCCGTTGATGCAAGGGTACGACGCGCACAGATTGCCCGTTTCTAGAAACTCCGCCAATGTTCAGAAGATTGAAATGAAGGTTGAGGAATAATGAAAGAATGATACAAATGCTAGGCAATCTCCTCGTGGAAAGGCGCATCTCGGCACATACCAAACTCGCAGTTGACTCCAGTGAATCCAGCAGCACAAGTGCACTTCTTCACTCCAGTCGAAGAATCGCAGGCGTAGTTGGTGGTGGGACAGGGATTGGCCTTCTTGCACGGATCACATGCCGCCGCCACTAAAGAGGAAAACTCGAATCTCATTGTCGTCTCGAAAAACAGATATTTGAAGTCATTTGCATGAAGCAGTCCGTAGTTCGAACATTATCTTCGAAGAATGCGACGCACGATTATTAGACCAATGACTAGACAACTCACACGACTGGCAGAATTGTCCATCCTGACAGATACTCGGACACGTGCATTGAGTGCAACTGCACGGCGACTCCTTCTGCATCAACTTCTCACAGAATCCCGTCGTGCAATTGTACTGGACGGCATCGCAGGGGGAGACGTAGATGGTCGTCGTCGTCGAGGGAGAGACTGTCGTCGTCGTTGAGGTCGATGTGGATGTAGTCGTTGCAGATGCCGTCGTCGTCGAAGTGGTCGGGGCCTTCGATGTCGTCGTCACTGTAGTCGCCTTCGTTGTAGTCGTTGCCTTTGTTGTTGCAGCAGAAGCATCGGATTGGTTGAGAAAGAGTGATAGAATGATACCAATGCAGGACAATCTCCTCGTGGAGAGACGCATCTCGGAAGTGAGTACTCAATGATCAGGAAGAGGATTGTGGAAGCACCTTTTCTCCCCCGAGTCACTAGGCGACCTTCCTTTTCCTCCTTGCACGATGAAAGACAAACCCAACGTCTCTTGTTTTCTTCAGGAAAAGTTGTTTGATCGCTAGAGTTTGGAAGAATCTTTCTAAAAGATAGTGTATTATTTCGGAAGGAGTCTGAGGTGGATTGCATTGCTCAGTGAACTCTTTGATCTTTTGTCTCTTTGGTGTTCACTCTGTCAATGAATCTCGTCAATCTTTATTTGCTCTTCTCTCTCACTTCTTCTCTCCATCCTATGGTTCGTCCACGCGAATCAAGAGAAGTGAGCAATTGATCTGTTTCGAATATTTGTTAATGAAGTGCCTAGAAACGTCTCTGCCTTGCTTGCGGGGGCTCAACGAAAGTCTCCCATCTTGGTCAAGATATTTGCAGGGCTTGCGCCGTTTTTCACCGGTTAGTCTTCGCTTTTATCCTTTCCGTATCTAAGTTGAAGGTATTCTTCCAGGCGATCTTTGACGCGAAATTACGTATGCCGGTCAAAAACAGGAGATTGTCCGTTGCGTCAGTTTTGATTTTTTCCGACTCGTTAACATATATTAATTCAGAAAATGGTCGATGCCGAAAGTGCCGGTTCAATAAGATCGAACAGATGCTTGCATCTACTCCTATCGTGTACGATTGTGTGACGAATGGAATTGAAAATGATGAGAGGCAAGCCACACCTCTTCTAGCAAAGCTACTTGAGTGTTATCGGTACTTCATTATCTTTGTCTTGAGCCTGGTTGTGCCCTTTAGATCAATGTGTGATACTCGTCTGATTGCTGAATTGAGTACTCGAATTCCACCTACCCATCCTCTTGAGATGAATCATACAGACTTTGTGCGTTCTTTTGATTCTGACGTTATAAGATTAGAAATTGAATTTCCGCCACCCGCAGATTCCAACTCCAGCAACTCCATCAGCTCTCAACAACGCCAACCACATATTTCTGTCTGCTATTCTCAAATTTGGCGAACAAGCTTTTTCGGAGTTCAACAAGTTCAGCAAAGCTGAAAAGGTTGGTGTTGATTATTGGTTTCTGAGAAATACTGTGACATTCAGTGGAGTATCACAACAAGCTTCTTCCATCGATTTCGTCTGTTTGAATCTGGGTTTCGAGCAGATGAGAAGTTTCCGGAAGATCTCGAGAAGTGCACAGAAGGCGTTATCAGCACCTAACACCCGTTCAGATCATTTGGCAGTTATACCATGTACGTGTCAGAAGAAGTAGCTCAATCCTTTTACGAGGATCCTAATTCAAACAGGTGCTGTTTGAATTATAAACGGAAGAATCTTCATTTTTAATATTTAGAATGATGGCACTGAGCTTGAAAAATGATCTTCGCCCTAATAGAGAGAGATTTCAAAGGTTGAAACTCCAGGATGAAGAATTTGTTGCAGTTCTAGCACTAATGTTTTGGGAATCAGGTTGGGTACACTTCCAACTTTCAACAATTTCTTTGCTCAGGTAACTCTAAATTCTGTGAAGTCGCACTGTCAGTTGGTACCCGATACAGAACAAAAGTTCTACATGAACTCCATTGTTTCTATAGGTGTGCATTTTTTCCAGAACAGCACAAAATTGAAATTGCAGAAGAGGTAAAGGTCTGGATGGATATGCATCTCGACTAGGGGAGATTCTGCTCTTCTTGGACGTCTACAGTCAACTTTCCGCTCAACTCAATCACAAGTTCGAGTTGCTTAGACTAGCTAATGTGTTCACAGAAGATACTGTATTGTACAGTACCGCAAGTCATGTACAATAAAACGAGAAGGCTGTAGATTTCGTTGATTTCGCTGAGACTTCTTTACAAAATCATCCTAAGACATAATGTGTTCTTCTGTAACAAATATAAAGCTCTATACAGTAACCCTGAACTGTACCCAATCCATACAGAGCCCGTGTAGAGAAATTGACTCCATGGAGTCATCAAATGGACTCATTTTAAATGAAAAAGGGACTGCTCCGCCCGCATCAGAATGAACGGCAGTGAACTCAACTTGCGTCGTCTACCGTATACGTCTCTGTACTGAAAATGGAAGATCATTTGTCATCTGAAAATGGAAGATCATCTCCATTGTAGTCAGATCTCCTGATCACGCCATTTGCTACACTACGCGGCATCTGAGCGAGCAGTCAAGAGAGTCGATTGATTCTCCGGAGGGTTCGAGCTCAGCTAGTCTTACTTTTGATTTTGAATCGGGCCAAAACATCACAGAACGCGGCATCTGAGCGAGCAGTCAAGAGAGTCGATTGATTCTCCGGAGGGCTCGAGCTCAGATAGCCTTACTTTTGGATTCAAATTGGGCAAAAACATCACAGAACGCGGCATCTGAGCGAGCAGTCAAGAGAGTCGATTATTCTCCGGAGGGTTCGAGCTCAGATAGCCTTACTTTTGGATACAAATTGGGCACAAACATCACAGGACGCGGCATCTGAGCGAGCAGTCAAGAGAGGCGATTGATTCTCCGGAGGGTTCGAGCTCAGACAGTCTTACTTTTGATTTTTAATCGGGCCAAAACATCACAGAACGCGGCATCTGAGCGAGCAGTCAAGAGAGTCGATTGATTCTCCGGAGGGTTCGAGCTCAGATAGCCTTACTTTTGGATTCAAATTGGGCAAACACATCACAGGACGCGGCATCTGAGCGAGCAGTCAAGAGAGTCGATTGATTCTCCGGAGG
>LS496642.1:259165-272689 GCA_900490845.1 Pristionchus japonicus
TATTTTCACTTATGTGCAAATCAGGCGCACGTGCGTCTGATTTTCACATAAGGAGGGACCCTTATGTGAAAAATAAGGACTCCGCCGGCCTGGACAGGTATGCTCAGGAAAACAAACGGCAAGCACCTAAAGTATTCTCACCTGGATAGTCGAGGCCCGGGTTAGTAATGGTGGAGACCAGTCGGAGAGAGAGAGAAGGGAGGGAGAACCGCGAAGGACGAGAGAACGAGAATGGAATGAGGGAGAGGAGAGTGACAGAATCTGAGAAGAATTGGCGAGAGAGTATGCAAAGGGAGAGATCGGGATAGGGATGGTAATTAAAGGTGAGAGAGGGAAGAGATTGAAGAGAATAGCAAACCAATCAAATGAGGAAGGGCGAGACAATGAAGGGATTACTGTTTAGCGGGTAAGGAAATGAAGAATATGGAGATTGTAGTCAATGGAAGGTAGCCTAGTGTCCGTGGAGTTTCCGGTCGCGGTCCCTATTGTAGATAGCTTACCCCTAGGGGCACCCACAACAACTCTCACTTTTTGCCAAAGACTTCCCGTTCTCGAGTATCGATCGATATTCTGAAACCATGGGCGCAACAGTCAAACTCAAAGATAGACGAGCTTCTCCATTCATCACACTCTAGATCCCTTTTACAACTAGCAGTGTGGCGCAATCGGTAGGAGGATGGCTTTGATTACCATAGGTCCTGCTTTCAATTCCTTGTGGTGCATATTGTCTTTTGCTGTCATCAGAAGTACTGTTGATCGTTTTTATCAAATATGATAACGTATAACAAGGGAAAGGGCAATTATAAATGATGGTTTTAGCAAACTGGCTAAAGGAATCGAACCCGGGGCCCAAAGTAACCAATGTAATCCTCGTACCGATTGAGCTACACTGCTAGTTGGGAGAGGGGAACTAGAATGCAATGAAGAGAGCTCGTCTATTTTTGACTTTCACTGGTGCGCCCATTGTTCCAGACTATCGATCGATACTCGAGAACGGGGAGCCTTCGCCAAAAAGTGAGAGTTGTAGGTGTGGGCTATCGACAGTATAGAGCACGGCCGGAAACTCCATGGAAACTTGGCGACCTTCCCGCGATCATTTGTCGAAGATTTTTTACACCCTCTCATTTCAAAACAATTTTTTTACAACGCGAAGATATTTAATGAATGATTGAAAGCTCACACAAGTCTCAGACCGATCAATAAACTTTGAACGTTCAGTGTTTACACTGGGAGCGGTTAAAAGCTGCTAATTGGCTCAAAACATCCCACATAGGTAATGGAGGAACGTTTGAGCCGTACGGGGGTAAAAAAGACAAAATAATAGGATTATACTAATCTAACCATGCCAGAGAGATCGGGAGGCCAATATATGACCCATATTTTTGACACAATCTCCCGATTGGGAAAGGGTCCATTGGAATTTTTGGAGAAGATGGAGAGCCTAAACGATCTCAACTACCTAGAAATACTTGAGTCTCATCTTCTCCCGTTTATCGATTCTTCGGTCGACAACAAGCTACCTACATGCAGGACGGCGCCCGTTGCCACACGTCCAAACATGCTATGCACACTCTAGAGAATGTGTGGGGACTGACTGTAGCTGAATGGGCGCCCTCATCCCCTGACCGCAACCCGATAGTATATGTGTGGAGGGAGATGAATATGTACGTGGAATGGGAGACAAAACCCACGACAAGACATTGTCTAGCTAATGCTAAGGAAATCAAAAAAAGTAAACGGCAATGCGATAGTGGATGCTCAGACTATGCACGTGTCTAATTAATAGAATCATTCACTACGATTGAACCTCACTAATATCACATTAGCTCACCTTATTAATGAATTGTCGTTGTTTCGCATGATAAATTGACGTTTGGAGCAAAGATGAGCCACTGAGGACTCCTCTGAAACAGAAATTCCTCACAAGCGGCACTCTGTTCTCCCCACTAACTAATGGTCCCGATTCCCCCCCCCCAATGAGAAAAGGGACCAATCTGATCGGAATGGAGAGAAGAGGTGGAGAGAGCATCTTATTCTCCCCGAATCGAGCCGGGGTAGTGAGGAATCGGTGCCCAACTAGAATGATGCGGTGATATGGACAATCGCGAATAAAACGAGAAACAAAATACAGTGATTTTGGTTACTGCAAAGGTCTTAAACCAAGCAAAACCAAAACGCATTCATCGAGAGCGAGAGAGCACGCGCAAAATGAGATAGCAGAGACGACGAGAGGAACGGGAGGAAAATACAGTATCCCGATTGGTTCGGCAGCGCGCACAAATTTCCACGTGTCGCACACACGACTACCGTAACGAACATTGAATTGAATATTTCTTTCATTCAAATTTTGTTTATTTTAGTGTTTTAAACAATTTATCACACTAACCGTGCTAAAACAGAGCTTCCATTGCACGTGTACGCATTATATAGTCCGGTTGATGGCCAAGGTCAAGTGTTTGGCAGATCAACTGGAAATCGATAATTCATAACCTGACCACTGATACCTCATGAGAGTGTTTTGACCAGGAATTAATTGAATCCAGAAAACACGTAGACCTTTCCAACAACCTTCAGGAGATACTGTAGCGATGCTGGATACTGTAGCGAACGACGGATTATTGTAGTTCATCGAGCAAACAGGATGGAAAGGGAGAAAGATGGAAAGGGAAATTTGAAGATCCGACTTGACAAATAGAGACTCATGAAAGAAGCCTGTAGCCAAAAATAGCCAAAAATACACTCTTTGAAGGGGGTGACGGCCCCTTCAAAAAGGGGTGACTCGGAGTTACTCGCCGCGACTCTCTCTTTATGAGGGAGACTCTGCGGTACTGTAATTTAAATAACGTATCCCAGACGAGTGAGTCGCGGTGATCCACTGTGGGTAACCCAAGGTCACTCTGACTTTGCAGGGTCTTTTGATCCCTTCAAAGTCACTTTGACAAAGTGTATGAGTCATACAGTATGACTCTTTTTGGCTACAAACTAAACAGGCCATGCTCTATCGATTTGTCAAATCAGACATTCAAATTTCCTCTTTGATCTTTGATCTTTGCGCGTGTGCGTCAGTTCATCCCGATCTCATTTCCATACGACTTTTTATGGCCCTGAGCACACCATTCCCATCAGAGAGACGCACATGGACAAGATTGCTTATGTATTACAGGTATTTTACTCTCCCCACTAATCATTCACTTTTTGATTGAGACATTCCTCTGTCTACGCTGTCATCATCTAGACGATCTACCCGGAAGGTAGGGAACAGTAGTGAAGGCGTATCTTCAGTTAGAATCAGATAAATTCCAAGTTCAGCTTGCTTTTCAGATTCAATTGGACAGATATCGTATGACAGGGGAACCCTGCAAGTTTCATTAAAATCGGGAGATGTGAGTTCAGACCATTCCACGTTAGGCAGAAATGTGTCCAGAGAATCCTGAAGTGAAACTGAAGGTTCCGCAATCCAAGAAGAGGATTGCGTGAATTCGGATTAGAGAAAACGGTGGTCAGTAAAGATCCGCAAGCTCCGCCCACTTTGTGTGGATATCATTTCGCGCGTGAGCGTGCAAGAGAAAACACAAAGCTCATTCTAAACCGATTGACTTATTCTAAACTGATTTATGAAGCTATTCCTACCCCCTATCGATTGAGCGCTGTACGAACATGAAATATTTATATAGCTTGAAGACCAAAGATCGAGTTGAAGGTCGCGATAGGGCCCGTTTCTGTGTTTGGAGAATGACCACAATGTTTGTACAGCGATTTTCTGACTAATTAGAATTTTTCATGATTTTTAGATTTTTTTTCCGGAATTTTAGCGATGACCCCCGAGCTGTGTTTTTAGCGCGGAGAGAGGGGAGTGAGAGGGCGGGGGGAGGGAGAGAGACACACGCGAGGGAGGCTCCGCCCCTTTCTCTCTCTTCTCTCCTCTCCCTCCTCTCCCTCCCCTCGTTGCGCGCGCACGTCTTGGGCTCTAGCGCGCCTCAGATACAAGATATCGACTTTCGGTAAAAAGTATGATGTTACTGGGATCAGAAGTGACAGGTTAAGCCTACGTCTGGCATCATAGTGAGATAGATTGAATCTACGTTGTGATGCCTAAGTAAAGAAAGAAGATCAGAAATAAGCTGAAGAGTGAAGTGAACAGAAGCGACTTATCTAGTAAATATTCCAATCAGTCGTTTTGTAAGAGTACGACGAACTTCGACGATATATTAATGATCCGCTTAGGCAACGAAGATAGTGTATAATAGGGATACTATGGGCATCGTGGTACAGTATTGTGGCTCAAGGATTGCTTAGATATGTTCCCGAGTGGAATACAGTTGGAGTTAGACAGTTGGATTAAGATCGAGGGTAGATCCGATAAGAGACGTTGAGGGCGAAGGAGAAAAGAGTGGAGAAGAATAGGAGAGTGAGGGAGGAATTTGAGACTGATAGGCTATGGAATAGGAGATTCTGAAGAAAGATTGCCATAGATAGTTGTTGAGGCAAAGAACAAATTACCTATTGGTGGCTGAGATGAGGTAATAATGAAGGCGTAGTCTGTATCTCGAAGAGGGGGGGGGGGGGATTGAGATGGTTGAGGGCGAGGTTCATTTACATGCTAGTCTACATATCTCATCTCATAGTCCTCCTTACTTTGCATGTCTGGGAGGCACCGGCTCGTCAGATTTGCATGAATCGGTCTCATTCATTCTCACGTCTCCCCTTCATTCCCCTCCCCTCCCCTTCTCCTGTCACGTTCCCTACCAATCGATATGTGGCATTCCGTTGTTTTGATGTACAGTAAACGATATCGTTACAGTAGAAGAACTTCCGTGACTTCTTCCCCTCGTTCCTCCCCTCGTTCTTCCTTCTCTGAGGGACACGAAGTGACTGCACGAGGATGGGCAAGTGAGTCTAACTCTTCCTTCTTACCCTATCTCACTCTGATCGCATTCACTCACTTCTTCATTCCTTTTTCTGGTAATTTCATTCGTATATATGCATCTCGACATTTGCGCGATCTTTGATCTTTGATCTCTTCACTCTATTAGACTAGTCCCTTTACGCCCTTTTCTACTCCCAATCAGTGAGACGAAACTGTATTAGTAGGGAGTTTGAGTGGTTTATAAGAACAAGGGATGAGAACGATGAACGGAGAATGGTATCAAATAGACGAGCTCTAGCAAGAATTTTATGAACAGTCCTATCATTGGCTCGAGATCGATTCCAAATGTGCATAGGGTATTGATTATCCTCGCCGTACTACGAAAATTGACTGTAATCGAATAATCTTTGCTCTGTGAACTCTATCATTCTCTATGCTCTGTCACTTGGAAGAGAACTTCATTGCTGAGGATGTGTTTCTTACTTCGACCCAAAGAGAACTAGCGCTCTGATATTTGATTCCATTATGACTATCTCTACTCTCTATATGGATTGTTTCTCCTGTGGGTAGTAGCACTAGGAGACTCCGGTCACTTGATAACGATTAGCTTGAGATGATGCATTTCTTTGACTATAAAGAGTAGAATTTCGCTATGTAATCAGATGGTTCAAACGCAATCATTTGTATTCGTTCTGTATCAGGAAGGCCGATCACTTGCGACGAGGAAAGAAGAAGCCGAGAGAGACGAGCGGAGCACATGCAGTCGATGCATTGACAGCCGTAAGTCTACCCCTATCTCACTATCTCAAACCCGGCGTGTCTAGAGAGCACCCTCTGTAAATAGAGTCTCGCTTCCGTTCTCCGGGAGGAACTTGGTGATTTTTTGTCGATTTCTCCACAGAATGATTGTTGTTCTCTATTCTATCCGCTCAACTGCCATGATCTGATTGCCTGATTAATCATGATTGTACTCTTCAATGATAATGACAATTGAAAAAGCTGTAGATGGGCTTCTCTTTATTCGCATATAATAAGGCCCTCATGTGTTGATTGGTAGGGGAGCACTCTTTTCTTAGAAAATATGTTATCCGGCTACAAGATGATTATGTACGAAAAACAAACGAAACTGAAAACTTAGTCCCTGATAACATGCAGGTTGACGATTTCAGTTACAGTACCTCGTCTTTGAGGTTTTTGTTTATTTGTTGTGCCATTGTTGTTCTTGTTTATCGTTGTTTTCATGTTTGTTTGTTCGGTCTAAATAGATGTATTTAGCCCGTTTCGAAAGGCGGATTTTATGGGATCTTCGGCTTTAACGGCATCGTGGCACCACACAGGTAAATTCACTAATTTAAGCTCTAATCTCCGCGTACTGGCTAGAATCGTGATGGTTCTGCAATTTGTACAATCTGTTCTTCTTGATCCATTGTGAACGTAGTACAAGGATTGATCCTACGAAGTGTGGCACATGCAGTGTCGCACTTGGGGAGCTCATTTTCACTCGTAGCTCCTGCTTTACCTCATGGATATAGCCGAGACGCTAGACATGTCGCGGCGTATGCAGTCATTTCAGAATTCTGAAACAGAACAAGTGCACATTTTACCTTCGTTTAGAAATAATTTATCACGTGAAGCAGGGTGTGAACTAGCGCCTTTCTGCTTTAGAGATCACGGTCCACGCTAACGAAACGCTAACGCTCCACGCTTTTCTGCGGAACTGTATTATAGATCGCTGTTTGACGTCATATTATCTGCTCATAGGACTCTCAATCGATCGTCGTCTGATACAGTCACCTTTATGGGCACCTTCAAGTAGTGGAACTTACGATGAGCTAGTGTGATCTTTCATTGACAGGAATACCTACACCTATGTTTTGTGTCTTATAATAATATCAATATCTCTTTATCCAGGGTCCGATACGATACTCGCCCGAACCAGAGAGTTCAAAAAGAAGAAGTATGGGAAGGGACGAAAAAAGGATGAACGACCACCGGGAGAGAAATATGAGAGAAGCGAAAGGAAGATCAAGTGACGCCTGGTGTTTATGCGACAACGGCGAGTAATTGGAAGCGAGGGTAAGCGTACGTTCAACGTTACTCTTGTTGATATGTTAGCTCTCGTTAAGTTCATTCGGCAAACAGTGACCACTTCTTCCTAATGTGTTTCTCCGTGAGATTAGATGATAGTTCGGAGCGTTCATGTACATTTGTTTTGCCTATTTGCTTGCGGAATATTTTATATTATTTCAGTGCCTAATCATTTAATGAATTAAAAAAAACATTATATAATCTATATGAATATTCAGGTGATGAAACACGAAGAGGCGCGCGGAGAACTCCGATATAAGGTGCACTACAGTGGATGGAATGAACGGCATGATGAATGAGTGGCTGAGTCACAATTGAGGATCAATAAGAATCGCAATAACGAACGCCCAACGTGTATGTTTTTATAGTTTCTAAATCGCCTTATCTATATGCGTTCTGGCTTTAATAACGCTGTGTTGAGACTTTTTGTGTGTGACAGTTTGACTGCTGCTGGGTCTCCGTAATTTAAAATAACAAAGTGGATGAGGAGAGGAAATGACAGTTAGTTTTATCAGTCCTGATGGGTTCATTCTCCAGGCCTGATACTCGTCCATCTCTTCTCTATCGATCGTCATCGTCGTCTTTTCTCCATCAATCGTCGTCTGATGAAGTTCTCATCGACACTTACAGGAAGTTGAACTTACGGTGAGCAAACTAGTGTAATTTTATGTTTTTTTTTTGTACAGTTGTACAGTTGAATTGTCTTTGCTTCCAGGGTCCGATACGTTATTCGCCCGAACCAGAGAGTTCGAAGAAGAAAAAGAATGGAAAAAGACGAAAAGAGGATGAACGGCCAACGGAAGAGAAATATGAGAGGAGAGATAGGAGAGGAGAAAAGGAGATGATTACGAACAAGGAGAAAACGGATCAGAAGCCTGTCAAAAGGAAAATCGAGAGTCAGTTCTACCTTTTCTAACTATTATATTTTCGGAATTAACTACAATCATGACCATATTCTTTTCTCTTCTTCTAACGATGTTTATCTTGAACATTTCGAAAATATCTTACTGAGTGTATCAATTTAGCAGTGTAGTCAGTATAGCACGCATTTGTCTGTTGGACAAGCACAATCATGTGTCACTATCTGCAGTTCTCTCTGACATTCTTCACCTTCAACAAAGAGAAGCAAATCTGCTCGGATACAATATATTGTCCATAATGGGTTACCTCCTAAGCCGTTAGTTTTATTTTTCTCTCTCTCCTTCATATCACACTGGAAACTGAAACAATTAGGGCATTATTCTTTTTCTAATTCATCTATATAGTATGAATCGATCTGACTATGATGATCAGTCATCTAAGCTGTTCTACCTTCAGATTCCATCATCGAAGACATCGACAACAGCGCGATGTATATAGAGAAGAAAGAGAAGAAGAATAAATATTAAGAAGGAGACAAAGAAGCAGTATGAGGAAGAACGATCGACAATCCGTTGTATTGTACAGGTTTTTGTTAGGATGAATATTTCACGATTGTTTAGTGTTAACATGAAAATATTTCGATAAAATTAATGTGCGTATGGATGCGTTTGAGGCACACATAGCATATATCACTTGCTACAGGATGTTTGGTGGGGTTGTAGTAGCCGGATTAGCAGGAGTTACAGTAAGTATACGATAACTAGAGATACAGTATGATACAGGATGCAATCGATAAAAAAACTGTGTCATCACTGGGTTTACGCTTACGGTTCACTGTCCACTTCTTGCGAGGACGTAGTTAATGGATATGCATGTCTTCTTCGAGTATCAGCTTACCCAATGCTGTCTTTTTATGATTTCATCAGTTTGGCTCAATTTGAGCCGATTGTGGTGGAGTATCGAGATGAATACAAATTTCTGATTGGTATGCTGAATATTTTAAGATTCCCGATAACTCGTCGTCCAGCAGCAGAAGTGGGGTAGCGGTGCCCAAGAAGAAGGTACGTACGATGCAAACTCGTAGTATGGTGAACCACCCTTCCCTGCTCGTTCAGTTGCTTCCAATACTTTCATCTTTTTTCTCATCCAGTTTCTGTGAAACATCTGAACTATTGAAAGTCCCAGCAATAGAATTGAATATAAGAAATTAGTAGCACAATTTATATACGCCCAGTATTGAGCGTAGAATTCCCGATGTGTTACTGGGTTTATAGAACAGAAACTAGACAGTCCGTTTTTTTTTATTTGCCAGTGTGCTCAATGATTGGATGTAGGGTGAATATAGATGTGTACTCAGTCTTTCTTCTCAGGCTCGTGCCGCAGCAGGAGCTGAAGGCGAACCAGCCGCACTTCGCAGTGAAAGGGAGCGCACAGCTCGCATCGATGCAGCTCGCAGGAGGGAGTTGCTGAGAGCACTTGAAGCAGAAGAGGAGCTGACGAGGAGAAGAGAAGAGATCGCGGCGATGGACGATGCTGCAACTCAACTGTGGAATGAGAGAGAGATTCTGGAGAGAGAAGTGGAGGAACTGAGGAGGAGAGCACGAGAAGCGGAGGAGGCACTTCAATCGACCGAAAGGAGAAGGGACGACGAGAGAAGAGAGAGACTGAGAGAGACTGAGGAGTGGAGTCGATTGGAGCAGCAGATGACTCGTCAATTAGAAGAAGCGAGAGAAGGACGTCGAGAAGCAGAGGACGAAGTGACTGCATCTGACGCAGCGACTGCAGTGGCCAGGGAGCAGTTGCGAAGATCAGAGCTGGAGAGAACACGTCTTCGAAGAATCGCTGAGCCACTCCTGCGACAAGAACGGCAATTGCAGCAGTTGCGCGGAGTGATGGAGGCTCAGTTCCGACTCGAGCAGGAGACGGTGAGGCTTTCCATCGATTCATTCTGATGATTAGAGAGCATTTAGATGATTTCATACGAAACATTCCTCTTTTGCAGTACCTGGGCAGCAATCTGCCGTATACAAATGAGGAGGGAAGAATTCATGGTGAGTGTTCAACCGTTTACATAACCATCCTTCATATGCGAGGGCTGATAATACTATGAATGGATGCATTGTCAGGTTACTTCCTCTCGTCGACTGCAGCTGCAGATGCTGACGATGCTGCAGGGATGGTTGAGCAACTGAGGACCGACGGTAAGCACATTGTCGCATTAGTTGGTAATGAAATGAACTGCCCACATATGATATTATCTCAACCAGAATGCTTTGACTAACGTAGATGTGAGAAATCGATAAATCGTGCGAATGCAGAAGCTAATATTTGGTCTTTGATCTCCAATTGATGAAAACGTTTTGCGAAAGTTATTGATTAATTTATTTGAAGGGAGTGTGGAGTGCGTGTGGACGATGAGTGGAAGAGACAGAAGGGAGATCATCTACATCCATCTGAGATCGATGCAGGTATACAGTCGATAAGGTCTTAAGCACTTTTAGAGTCCCTTTCCTGCTTTAAATCGGAAATGATAGAAATCTTTATCCCCCTGTAGAGAGCATAGAATTGCATATCGCATTGAATTCACGAAAAGAGAGAATGATTGCTTGCAGGCTGCCTCGCGTATCGTGAGAGAGGGAATTTCGATCGGAGAAAGGAGAATAGCTATGGAGCGATTGATGAGTTCGTTACGTCTATCATTCTGGATACACTCTCGGGAGAATAATTTGTGAACGAGAGATGAGCGATTCTATCTCAATCTGTTCTAGGTGAGCCTTGGATTCATCCCCCGACCAGTGGATCGACCATCGAGATATTCTTCCCTCCACTGTTTACTCGTGAGTTGATACCTTCAATGTAGAGTACTGTGGTCTGAATACGGTAGGCAGTACAAGTATAATGGGATGAATTGTAGAAGAAACATGATTTCGTCGTGCCTCGGGCGATGATAAATTAGTTAATTAAGTGTTTGAACTTGCCCATTATTGACGAAGATTTGACACTCAGCAAAATGAGATTCCACTCATTCAGAAGAGAATTTCGACCTTCTCACTTCTCTCTTCCCGCCTCGTTCGAATGGGATCGCTCTAACCTTCAACGAGGGTCGATTCAACGAGGTAAACATCTGAGATGAACTTTAGTTAGCCACTTTTTCCCTTCACTATCCAAAAAATTCGAGTTCATTGAATTATCTTGAAGGAAAAGCCCTTCAAATATATTTATCACTTCGCAGGCAACCCGAATGGGAAGGCTATCATTTGGAGACGTTTTCGATGCGGTGTTCATCGCTCAACTTCTACATGGCATCCTTCTTGGAGGCTGGCCACTCTCTCCCACTGTTCTGGTTAGTTTAATGCGCCTGCGATGGTCAAAATAAGCTAAATATAAACTAATATTAAGAATATAGTGAAATATGGAACATTTCAGCCTTGAGCGGCTTTGATTTCTGTGTTCTGTACTGGTCCGTTATCGATTTTTTTCAGGTAACTCTTTCTTTCAAAAAAGTCTTTCAGTCTTTTTTTCTCAAAAATTATAGACGCTTTTCAGATATCCATGTCTTTTTTGTATTATCAAGTAAATTCCCGTCAATTTCTAAGGTAATGATAAAAAATCTGCCCTGGTTATTCTGAATATCATTATCATGAAATGCAATTAGTGAGAGGGACAGCCTGCTGCATTTTCCCACGTATCGATCACCATGAGATTTGATAGATATCACGTATTATATTGTATTATTGGCATATTTTTGATGTATTACCATGGTTAGGATACCGACCAGCCATTTTCAGCCATGAGCTCATGAGCCAACGAACGATTTTAGTCGTCACATGAATATATAACCTATTTATTTTCAGTGTTGATTCATCATGTATCGTATATAAGGTGCACTACAGTGGATGGAACGAACGGCATGATGAATGAGTGGCTGAGTCACAATTGAGGATCAATAAGAATCGCAATAACGAACGCCCAACGTGTATGTTTTATAGTTGATTTTGTTTTTCTAAATCGTCTTAACTATATGCCTTCTGGCTTTAATAACGCAGTTTTTGTGATATTTTGACGGCCGGTAATTTAAAATAACAAAGTGGATGAGGAGAGGAAATGGCAGTTAGTTTTATCAGTCCTGATGGGTTCATTCTCCAGGCCTGATACTTGTCCATCTCTTCTCTATCGATCGTCATCGTTGTCTCTTCTCCATCAATCGTCGTCTAATGCTGTTCTCATCGACACTTACAGGAAGTTGAACTTACGGTGAGTAGACTTGTGTTATTTTATGTTTTAATTATTTTGTCTTTTGACTTCTGATCGAGCACGTTGGGATTACGGTAGTTCTGTATATTGATCGATAGTTTATCCTCCTGATTTCAGATGCGAGGGCACTACAACTACGATGATGCAGAGACGTGGAAGTGGTATGAAGTGAGAGGTGAGCTGAGGGATGAATATTAGGGAAGGAGTAATACCTCCCCCCCCCTCCCTCACTTACTGGGGACAGAGCGGAGCGCGGCGCAAATTTTACTAATTGAACTAGTGACTACTGGCAACCCTTTTAAAATTAACTGCTAGAAAGGTTCGCATTTTACTCGAAGCCGAAAATGGATTCATGGCTGTTCACGATTTCGATAATCGCATAAATTGTGGGGTTCTTCTTTTCTATGCCCTCAAACCTTTCCATTTTCAGTAAACCCTCTCTCCTGATAGCAGCGTCGTATCTTCCCTTCGCATCTTCTCTCGCCTCCCCTCCTTCTCGCTTTGCTTCCTTCCATTCCCATTCTCTTGCACTCCCCCCCCCCCCCTCTTCCCCTCCTCATCGTCCCTTCCCCGCACCCGATCTGCTCCTTCTTCCGTTGTTTTCACTGTAATTCTCGTAGATTCATTAGCAGTTCACTATCATTGTGTGTTTCCGTATTTCTTGTTGTCTCTGATTTATCGTTATCTGGAGTGAGTCTTTTACTCTTCCCTATTAGATCTCTATCAAGTTCATTCGTATTGAAAATTATAGATCTGATTTCGCATATTATGTATGATCTGTTCACCTTTTGTGTATAGATTCTAGTATTGAAATACGAAGGTAATTAGAGATATTTGTGATATTAATTTCCTCATGTCAAATCTCTTTTTAAACATCTCTCTTTTCATCACGATGTTTTCAAAGATTACCCTACGTAGTTCAATCTCTTTCGCCCATTTCTTAAATCTCCCCAATATCGACTATTTCAACGTGGTTTTTCGAGATATTGGGTTAATCGTGAACTTATCGATAGGTAGATCTGATTTTTATCTCTCATCTTCATCATCATCTCCTAATACCTTTGTATTCGTCATCGTTCGATCGCATAATCATTGCATAGATATGAAATTTTGCTTCTGCATGAATATAGTTGTGTAACACATATCATCTTTGTTCCGTTTAGCTGTTTAGTTGAGTAGCATGAACACACTCAGAGAATCTACAATGGAAATATGCGGTAATTGATGTTGAATAGAGTGGATTCATGGTGAGAATCAGTTCGAAATTATTCAGAAATTATTCGCAAGAATAAAATGCTTCATGAGAAAGTGAGGTATGGACTGTTGTAGTACTTTAATGTTTGTTATCTCACGTCCCGAATATGATTCAATACGCGAGACAAACGATTGAATCGTGTGTTGATCGATGATGAAGATACGGTAAGTATGTGCGCATTATTGAGTTGTTGGATGCA
>LS496642.1:272789-293401 GCA_900490845.1 Pristionchus japonicus
GGATACGGTAGTCGAAGAGCAGACTAGGTCAAGGATACGGTACTCGAAGAGCAGACTAGATCAAGGATACGGTAGTCGAAGAGCAGACTAGGTCAAGGATACGGTACTCGAAGAGCAGACTAGATCAAGGATACGGTAGTCGAAGAGCAGACTAGGTCAAGGATACGGTAGTCGAAGAGCAGACTAGGTCAAGGATACGGTACTCGAAGAGTAGACTAGATCAAGGATACGGTACTCGAAGAGTAGATCCATTCCTGGAAACGGATGGTCGATTGTGTACTGTGTGAGTGGGACACGCACTCAGATGAATCCTCAATCTTGTATTCTTATCAGGCATCAATCACAGAAAAGAGCATAGCTTGTAGTATGGCCAGCCCTATAAATCTCTTGAGATCTCCGGTTCAAGATATTTGCAATTGCGTTGAAGAAGAAACATTATTGATTTTCTTTGCTCTCATTGTATCTATTGAATGAGAATAACGAATAGATAATGCAAGAGTCACAATTATCTGTAGTTTTACAGAATCCAACTTGAACAAGACTCGGAGTCTATATCGCAATTCACTAATTGCGTGAAAACACGATTTTATCGTGCAACCTCACTTTGAAAGTCATCACTCATTTATGTCTTTTGTCGAGAACAAACTTCAAAAGAAAATCGTTTCGGAAGACTTGGAAATAACGTTTCGGAAGACTTGGAAAAAATGTTGCACGGTTCAAGTTGATATTCTTCTCTTCCATCCTCGATACTTTCCTCTCGAATGCATGCATTTCAATGCTTGGCTCTCTCCGTACTCCGCCCTGATTATTCCTATCGAGCACTCATTTCGACGACAAATTCAAGATCTGTAGATCTTTATCAGAATGGGCTGATTTCCGATGATTCCATTGATGATTCCATTCGCCCTTCACTCATCGTCCTCATCACAATGGAAAGCATCCAGGGTGTGGCACTCCTCCTCCATCACTCATCATCTTAACGATTCCATCAATTAACCCGCATGATCTCCTTTTGTTGTGTCCTTCCTCCTCTCCACTCCTCAGTCTGTGTTTGACTACACAAGTCATCTAAACGACGCCTTCAACGTGCTAGTCCCACTGACTCCAGATAGAGACTGGTGGAGAGAGTGTGTGAATGGAAGAGAGACGAGAGAGATCTCTGGGTGCGTGTCCATTGATAATCACTCAATGATGCGAAGAAGAGAGAGGGATCACGTCCGTTTTCTACTCATAAAGAGCGTCCAAACGTGATAAGAGACAGTCTCTCTCAGTGGTCTCATCCACAATCAGTTCGGAATACCCCATCCACTTCCTTCCCTCTCACACAACTAAGATGGCTTTCTTCACTCTCGTACTCAACAAGAAGACCGATGCTAAGAAGGATAACAAGGTTGGTTAACTAATCACATCTACCGTTCATCGTGCACTGTCTGTCGAAACCTTATTCGGGATACCAATTCCTCAATTGCAGGACAAGCATCGAGCTCCCCCTCTCGCCTTCGGAATGATCACTTCCACTCGTCGTCCCACCACGAAGAAGGTTACTGTAACCAAGAAGGAATCGACTACTTCGGCTGACAGTGGAAAGCAATGAGACGAAGACTCTTCTTCACAGTTCATCACTCCACGATACTCCTTCCTAGAGTTGTCATACAACCAACCGTATCCCACTTCGATGCCCATCATTGACGAAATTCGCCAGCTTTATCGCCTCATCCTTCTTGCTTGTCATAATTGATTCACTTTGATGTGTCATATCGCCTTGTTTCTGATCTTCAATGAAGACCCAAAGAGATAAAAGTTGTTTGTTTTATGCACGTGAACAGCAGAGCAAAGTTGACAGGACAATAAACAGATCATGGACAATGAGAGAGGGGGTTAGTCATAGGGGTCCGCATTCTGATAAGACGTCATGGAGCGAAATTTGCTCGGCACTATCAAAGGCCAGCGGCGGTCGGCCACTTTCTGATCTGCATCAGAAAGATCCTTGTGATATTTGGATAAGAACCTTGCAGAAAACACAGAGCAGAATCGAAATCTTTCACTGCTCCGCTGTCAACAGATGACATTGAAATGGTCAGTGTGTGATTGTCCCTCAGCACTGAGATCTCTGATCATCAGACCCGTGCATCATAATGAATCATAGAAAGTCGTCATGTCAATGATAATCATTGCGTGATCGATTGAAAGAGCATTTGATGGTTCTCATAGAGAGGAGCGGATCTTCTTTCTCAAATGTAAACCTACAATTCTCCTTCTGAGCAAATATCTGGCAATGAAAATACGATGAATTTACGGCAGAGTGACGTGATTGATAGAATAATGACGTTGTGAGCAATAGAATGAAGGCTGATCATCAAATACACTGCGAGGCCAGTCTCTGAAAAACGAATTTTCACGATAGAATAACGATCAATCAACACCGAAACAGGTCCAGTTCTCAGCAAGAAAGCCGATGAACACGATAGTAGCCGGAAAGACGAGAAGTCCGAGTGGGGCTGATAGATATTTGAAATGTAAGAAACTTTCGACTTTCGGAGACTTTCGACTACGGAGATGTAGAAGAGACTTTCGGAGTCGAAGCGTATTATGCGTATTGTCACAGTTTTCTTGAAGTAATTATTAAAACGGTTTACAATTTTCTTTTTGAGTAGAACAAAGAACAAGTGACTGATCATGAAAATGAGCGCGTACATCGAAGAACCAGATCAGTGTTTCGATGAGGGTTTAAAATTTTTTTTATTTCATCATAGCCAAAGTTATGTAATTCAGAGTGCCAACAACGCGAGTTCGATCCATTTTCGTGTAGAGGTCTCGTGAACGTATCCAAGTAATGGTGTGCGGAAACTGAAGCTGCGATTGTTGATCAACAATAACCAATCAACTCATATTATCGACTAATTGTTCCATCTCAACATCATGCAAAACAAATGAACACAACTGGCGCAATGCTACATACTGCGAACAGCCAACTACGGATCAGATGCTTCGTTCTCTTCTTTCTGCATCTAGATAGGAAACCTCTTTTTCATCTTTAGTGTATAAATTCATCAAAAATTGTTTTGACGTCGATGCAATACACAAATTATGATAGACACTCTAACATTTGCGATGAAATGAATAGTATTCCCTAGAAAGAAGCACGGTAATGAGTCAGATGAAGTGTAGTGTGTACACATTGCAAACGCATCGACACTCTGTCACTGCACATTATCCCCACACAGAATCCGGCAGGAATAGGGAAGAGACGGATCGGATCGAGAAGAATATCGAGACTGATATCACTTAGAAATAGAAGTACCTATCGAATAAAAGAACATAGTTGGTGTGAAATCATAGACTGACTTGAAAGAGAATCAGGTAGTTCATGAATACTGTTTTCTAATGTGGCTGCGTTCCTTTGAAGGGGCAAATTAATGAAGTAATGTTCAGTATTGTCGAGATAACGAAGATTATTCGTTGATGAACGAAGATGTCCTCTTGATTCGAAAGTGGGAAGTATCAAGAATGGCATCTTTCTTCAGTTGAATTCTTCTGGAAACCACCGTACAATTCCAAGCTAAATTCACCAAGAGTTGGAACGCAAGAAAGGTGCAGAGTGAAGTCACATTCTGGACTAGTCAACATAATGAACTGTTCTCATACTTATTCATTTCTCCGGCCACATGACCACAATTGTCATTCTCGCTGATGCGGCACTTTTTCGTGTGCACGTAAAAGGATTTCAGGAAGCAAACAATACTGACTTCTGGCGGAAATCGAGGCCAGTGTTTCTGTATATTTCACTTTCTTCGAATCGTAAGTGCTTTCGAATTGAAATCTTTTCAGCATATTTTTTTCACATTCACCGACGACTAATGCGAGCAATCATGAGGTATGGACTCTTTGGTAATCAACACCAGATTCCCATGGGATTCACAAACAGTCATGGGCCATGATTAATCTGCACACACTGCAATCTGCATTGCACTCCATCGACGGATCGAGAGACGCACGATTATGCAAATTACTCTCGTGAAAACGATTGATGGTCTATTTATCACTCTCACGAAATGAATCTCCTTCACTTCTCCCTCCCATTCAATGGTCACTCATTGCTTCCAATCTGTCCATTCTGCCCTTTCTCGCGTGTCAATTGCCATTCTCGGATCTCTCCCTCACTTCCTCTCCTTCTCTCGCACCAGCCGGCCTTGGAGGCCAAACAATAGACTGTGTGGAGTAGAGAGAAGAGTAGCTACTGTCCCGAGAATGGAGTTCAGAGGGGAGGGAGGAGAGGAGAGGGGAGGTCAATGCATAAACAAGCCATTGAGGGAGTGCCCTGAAGGGGGAAGGAAATGGGAGGAGCGAGCGTGAAGGGAAGAGAGAGGGAAGAGATTCTAGAGAGTAGAAGAGAGAGGGGGAAACGCTCCCTTCGCGCAAGATCGATGCCTAGAGGCTTGTAGGGAAGTGGAAGAGAGAGAGAGAAGAGGACTGAGTCATCCAGTTGTGGAAGAAGGAGTAGGAACCGATGTGAGTAGTTTCGATTCTTCCACTTTTTTGCTATTTCGTTGTTCTTTTTGGAGCGATTCATGTGGGAATTTCATTTATTCGTATCCATTTCTAATCAATCTCTCATTCCAGATAGTCCGCAATGAGTGAGGAGGAACTGAATCAATTGAGGGCGAATGCAGATTCTCTCGCTGGATGTTTGCACTCCCTCCTACAGGTATCCATCTCTGCCTCAAGTGTTTATCTCTAATTCATCTCTACTAATTTGCCTTCGAATTCATTGAATATTTGTCGATCATTTGTCTGTTTCTCAGTCATTTATCTCCTCTCGTCCTCCGTTAGTTAGGTACTTTAGAGTGTTCTGCAGTCATTTGTCAATTGGATCGAGTCCCCAGATGTAATAGAGACGAAAAAGCATTGGCTGCTATGATAGCTGAGGCAATCAATCCCTTTTCTCTTTCCAGAAGATCGAAACGATGGAGAAAGGAAAGGGAGAAAAGGAACAACGATCGGGTATGACACAGCGACGTTTTCCCGAGAGGAAGATTTGGAAATGCCACTTGAAATCTTGAAATGGTGATTGTTCAGGAGCAGAAAGTCCGTTGACGATTCAAACTGATGCTCAAGAATCGATAACTGAGATCAGATCGGACAAGGGAGTCAAGAGGATTATTACGAGACAGGTTCGATCTTTCCGTAATCTGATCTTCCGCCATATCTCCTTGCGTTTCCGACTATTCCATATTCAAATGTCCAGCGATTCGTTAGAACTTATAAGATTTGGAGACTGTAGATCTTTCTTTCTCTAGACCCCATATACACTCAAAGGTCCTTCCAAGAGACATGACCATTATTCTCGCCACTTTTTTCCGCTTATTCGTTTTCCCTCACACGAGAGCTCGACCTCAATTATCGAGAATGTCCTCCATTGAGAGTGAGAGAGAGACAAGTGGTCAGAGGAGTGAGAAATGGCCTCTCGAACAATCAAAGTCTTGTGAATGGAATGGATGAATGGTGGTTGATTTCAGACAGTGAAGACTCGATCGATCCATGCAGTCAATCTGGATTCTTCCCTTTCTCTTCTCTCTTCTCAACACTCTCCCAATCATCTTCCTGCTGCAAGGGATGTCACCATGCAGGCGAAACAGCTTCAGTTGGTCTGTTGTACATACCTTCTTTTCCTCTAACTAGGGTTCAAAGTCGAAAAGGTGACCGATTTGAGTGAATTCTCCGGAAGGAATGAATCGGGAAGCACTAGTTATCTCTTCGGTTCTTCTTCTCTAGAATCGCACCCTTGGGATGGAAGTGTAAGGAAGGGGCCACACTCTGACACGTTATGATCGATGTTGTGGATGGACCTCCATGGGTAGAATTCCCCCTGGATTGAGAGAGAGAGAGAGAGAGAGAGGAGAAGAGCCCATATCTCCCCCGTGTAATAAATGGCCATGGATCTAATTAGCGGAAGGGGATAAAGAGAAGAGAAGGGAGTGGAAGGATGGAAGAGACGCAGTTGTTGTCCAGAGTAGTCTTCCTCTCTCTCTCAGCGGTGCCTCAAGGTGTCATTTTCATCCCGAATTCAATCCTCCGAAACTCCATCCGAGATACATCTTACCATTCTGTTTGCATGCGCTCAGATGAAATTCTCGGCGCTTGATGGGATTTTGCAAGATGAGAGAAGAAAAATGTGGCAGGTGGCAGCAGGCCATTTTTCATTAGAAAGCTGCCTCTTTCGCTTCCGATTTCTTACAGCGCTCGTAAATCTGAGCCATTCGATGGCTGATTCCACTGCTTGATATCCAACTGATTCAATTTCAGCTTCACGTAACCGTCTATCAGTCTCGATTGATCGTCTTGGGCGTCGAACCGAGAGCGAATCTCGATATTCAGGCAGGAGATATCATTAGAGAGGTCAGCGATCAACAACTTCTCAGTATCTCAACCCTGACATTGGTTGAACGTAGGGTATCTCCAATGCGCAAGAAAAGCTTGGTCCAATGTAGAGTTTACGCTTCGCTAAGACAATTACGCGCGAAATTCGATCCGGATTACGCGAAAAATTGAAGCTACGAACGAATTTGTTTACAAGCCAAAGTTCCAAAGTAAACTCCGTCCCAGAGTTGATCTACTGTTGTGAAGTGACAGCAACGAGATGAGAGAGAAACAGGGAGAGATAGAGAGGGACAATACAAGTGAAAGTTATGCATGTCTTTTGAGCCGAGAGTAAGGGAGGAGAAGAGGAGGGAGAGCGGGTTGAGTTATGACGGATAGAAGAGTCAGTTGCGATGGAAGCTCACGTGTGTAACGCAGTTCTCGCTTCTAGCTTCTGATTATTGATTTATTTAGAACCATTATCGTTATCCCGGTTTGCTATTTTTCGTCGGAAGCGTCTCCCAGTTCTTCTTAGTTCTCCTTTCTCTTCCAGGTAGACGGGCGTGTTCTCTTCTCCGATTCTCAACTGCGAGCTCTCTCTGGTCAGATCACTCTCACTGTTCAACCAGCTCAAGTCTACGAAGCTCCTCCAGTCAGTTCCCCCCTTGTCTTGATTCATTCTATTAGTCTCCGATGTTTTGTCAGTGGTTTCTCTTTGAAACCAACCAGATGTTCTCGTTCCTCCTTCTCTCTATTCATCCGATCAGAGGGAAAAGATCTCTCTTTCTCTTTCGCCTCTCGTTTCCCGGCGAAATAAAAACCACCAAACGGCCTTCTCCATTTTGCATTCCGATTTTATCTCCATTGAGCTGTCCCAGATTGTTTCTTACTGAGGTAGAATTGGGTTAGTAAAGTGGAATGATCTTCCAGAAGTTCCATCGACTCGTCAATCCATACGAGGATCGAGACTCGCAATTCAGTGTGAAAGGAGGAGAAGTAGTACAAGTGCTATCGGAGAACAACGATAGACTCACCGTTAGTTTTTTTCGACTATTCGGTTTCATCAAGTTCGATTGAATCCTTCCAAAACACCCAAACATTTAATTTGTATGTTCGGAGCATCGTTCTGATGGAATTATGGCAACGATAAAAAGTTCAACTGCAGGTTCGAAGTGTGCAAGATCCCACAGTAGTTGGTCGAATTCCGATGACGATCGAGAGTGAGCCAGTCACTATGGTGTCCCCATTTGGGAGAGGGGTGAGTGAAGGAAGGTTCTTGAAGGATCGATTCTAACCTACACAAAAATATCATATCTAAATAACTGTTTTGCCGTTTGAATCACTCAAATCTCGCAATGAGCGCATCTTCAGGTTGTCGCTCTGGTGGGAGCTCCAGCTGTGGGAAGAAGAACGATCAAGACTCTTCTTCTGCAATACGCTCCCCATCTATTCGCCACCGCTGTTCCCGGTCAGATTTTAAAGTTTGGAAAATAGCGAAGTCTTCACCATCTATCATCCACACTCTACGAAAGTCTAAGCATTTCGAAACACAATCAGCATATACAAAATGCGTCTACAAATGAATATATTTTGTAGTAACATCTCGCGAGCCTCACAATGGCGAACAAGAAGGAAGAGAGTATCAGTTCTGGAGGAAGGAAACTGTACTGCAGAAGATCCGAGATCACGAGATGATTGAGTGGGGAGAACTGGATAATCAGTTGTATGGTCAGTCTATTCTTTCTTTGAGGAAGAAGCGATAGTGAAATCCTTGAATGGATTCTACCTTTCAGGAACATGGGCGGGAGATCTGAAAGAGGTTGTTGAATCCGGTCGAGTCTGCATCCTCGATTGCTGTCCTCAAGCACTTCCCTACCTCTACAATTCTAGCTTCAAGCCATTCGTCGTCCATATTCGAGGGTTCGTATCGATTTCCTTGTATTCTCAATCAGCGTCAGAAATCAATGATTTCATTGCAGCCCTGAGCTCGAGGAGTCTATTCAACTCGAGCAGTTGCGACCTAAAATTCGATCGAATGAAGAGCTCGAAAGGTAATTTCTTGACTGATTTCATCTGATTGACCCAGATTTCTCCGAACTCTAAAGTTGAAATTGCATTGCAGAGCCAGTAAAGATTCGGAGTCCATCACTTCCAAGTATGGCAAATACATCCATCTCACTCTCGTCAATCGAAATACTGACGTAACATTCAAGAAGTGAGTCATTCCTTCAATTGTCGTCACAGTAGCAGCAGAGTCCACTGATCTCGAGAGAGGAAGCTGACTTTGTTTTGCCACCATCTTTCTCATTGAAGAACAAATAGAGATTGGGGGAGGGTTTCGATGCATTTTCTGAGTAAGTCGAGTATATTTGCAGACTCCTTTCGGCCCTCGAAGACCTTCGATCGAATTCTCAATATATTCCCGTTGGTTGGAGTGAATTATCCAGCTCGAGTGGCTCGTATAAAAATGAAATTAAGGCATGATTTCGCTCACTAACTTTACCTCTTCCTAGGCACATATTATATTCGATGATCTCATCAGATTCAGTGATAATTCTCTCAATATCTAATCAAACCTCTTTGTATGCCTAATATTTCGTCTGTGAATCTCATCGATTAGACCAAAGTAACGAAATTCGTTAGTCGCTTGCCATTGCCATTGTATTCATCGAATGTTCTTCGCTTTGTTCGGTTGTCCCATTCATTTCTCGGTTATCGAATAAATATTGATAGCAATTCTCCCCGTAGAAAAGGAAAGATGACTTTGCGACGAAAGAATAGATAATTTGATATTTGATACTCTGCCACTCATGGGACAAAAGCAAACACTTCTGAAGCCAAAGGCTCATGAGTTTTCTCCTTCCTTTCTTTCCTCTTCTGCCGACCTTGGCAAGTTCTCGGATACTCTTCTCCCTCCTCATTCCTCAAATCGGATTCATTATTGTTTCTCTCTTGCCACTCATCACTAAGTGTCCTCGTGTGTCCCGTGTTGAGAAGTTGATCGATTTACGGACGTAATTCACTCATTCCAGACACCTTTTCATGTCCTGCACCCGTTTTCTCACTTGAAGTCTCTCCATCCTTCTTCACCATCAATGAGGATCATCCTCACTCTTCTCTCCCTTCTCTCACTCGTCGATGGCAAGGGAGGAGTGGGAGGCGGACGCGGCGCCTCTGGCGCGAGGGGCGCGTCAGTCTCCAGTGGCGCCCGGGGTGCTTCGTCCGCGTCGCGTGGAGCATCCGCAAGCGCGTCGCGACCATCCGGATCGTACTCCGCCCCGAGAGTAGTGAACACTCCAGTGAGGTGAGTCAGCTGCCCATCTCTATCCTCCATTGACTATTCACTCATTCAGAAGTCCTTCTCGTAGTTCCTCGTTTGGCAGCTCTGCACTACTCGGTTTGTTCACTCACTTGTACTCTGGCTGATCCCCTCAACCCTTCTTCCCTCTCAGGATTCGGCGCGGGTGCTCTCGCAGGTTCCCTCACTGCTAATCGAATCAACAATGCGTATGCTCCCGTTGTGTGAGTTCATTCATTCTCTTCTCTTCGATAACATCTTCGGTCATTGGCCTTCATCAGTCTTGATAAGGTCGCGTGTGAGATGTCTCTCTCTAACCCTAACACTTTTTTTCTTGTCCATTCCGCTTGATCATATTATAGGAAATGTCATTCTTATTATTCTCAGTTCTGTTGTAGTACCAGACATCTGAAGACATCAATGGGATGAGTCATAGTTCAATTCCAGATATGGCGGAAACAACTACTACTGGAGCAGAGATGTTGTGCCCCAGGATGCACCTACTGTGTAGGTTGCGCATGATATAATTAGAGTGAACACAAAGTGAAAGGATACTGATGTTTGGAGTTGAGAAAAGTTCTAACCATTCATTCTCAGATGCTCTCGCCCTCTAACGGATATCGACGTTCCCGCTCTGGAAGAAGTGATGTACGAAGATGGAACAAGGTGTGTAGCAATACGATACAATTCTGATCTATACGGGAGTGCACAATTTCACTGATCGCTTTCAGACCGTCTGAATTCGCATGGACTTGCTCTTCCTCTGAAGTCTGTTGTGATTGGAGTTGCTGTGAAGACAATGGGTATGCAGAAGAAGAAGGAGGCCTGAAACATAACCAGAGCAACGGACTTTCGCACTCTTTCTGTCTCGTCAATCCTCAGTTCGAACTCTGGTTATGTTTCAGGTCTCCATCCTTCGCTGTCGCAAGACGATCCGCTCTCGACCCTAACGATACTGCCGACCCGACCGAAGATTCCTCACTAACCGAGCCTAGCACCCTCGCCAGCGATAGTAGCACGGATACTAACAATGAGGAGCCTCCTCTCGAAGACGAGATCGCCCAAGACAATTCCTTCGATTCTGACGATTTCATGTACAGAGGTTCGATCGCTGGTTGGATCATTCTCGGGATTGCAATCGCCGCTCTCATTCTCATCGTTGGATGCATCGGAGTAGTCACTGTGAGTGGGCAGACACAATCAGGGCGCACTGATCATTACTTTTCCTTTTGCCTTCTCAGAATCCTTTGACCTTTCCAGTAATGTGATAATGATAGAGGTGTTATTCTATTCGAGAGAATACTGTAAACTGATCTTTCATCAGGTGAAGAGACGAAGGAAGGCTCAACAGATGAGAACGAGAAGAGTAGTGCAGCAGAGTCAGATACAAGATGTGAGTGGAGACTTATTCTACCCCCTCTATCACTCTCTTTCCAGCCGTGGACTCCCGATCTTCCTCCATCTCATCGATCTCCTCCTGTCTTCACTTCTACCATTGCGACTCAACAAGGAATTCCTCCTTCCTATTCAAATATCGTCCATGCAGCTCCAATGCCCAAGTGAGTTCTCACAACTTCTTCCCCGTCGACCAGGAAAGGGTTGGCGCTGTATCATCTTGCACCTTTCACATGGATATTTTCAGGTCGACTCTGCCTGAGAAACCGCCCGCTTACTCAACACAATAACCGATCTCCTTACTGACACTTCCAAACGACTCAGATTACTTTCGCCATGACCAACACCAACTCTCGAATTGCTTCCAAAATAATAATAGCCTCTACATTGTTTGAATAAAGATATTTATAGATTTCGAATTCAACAAAACAGGTTATTCTCACACATACATCCTGGGTTATTTGATATTCTTTCCGTTTTCTAAAAGTGCAATGAGAAGATGAAGAAAAGGGGTTTCTTTTTTCGCGCAAAGTACATCGTGCACATGAATCAGAATTGGCTCTCCTCATTCGAATAAGATTCCGAATCGATGGAGTCTGAAGTTCTCGCTCTGAAGTAGCTGTACCGTTTACTGTAGACGATGATGACGAGACTGAGAGAGAGAAGGTTATCGACTACTTCCCCTTCTAGTCAACCTATCAACGATGACGTCGAACATCTGAAGGCCCGTCGTCGCGAATGCTCTCGTTAGTTCCCCGTATACATTCAGATTAGGAATCAGCAGAAGCAATATTAGGAATAGCAGATTAGGCACACACGAGAAGAGACTCTGCAAGGCCAAGGATTCTCAAACACAGATCAATAATTTAGCACCTGCGATAGTAGTTTCCACTCTACGTTTTTATTCGACGCGATTCGGTCTGAGATCTGTGAGAAAACTAAGATTATTCTCACGTGTGAAATACCTACCTGAGCGTTGAAATATCGGAGTCTCTTGAATGAGATTGAATCGAGAGTGAGAATGACGATGATCTGTGCAAGTGGACATCCCAACTGCATCATCGTATAGAAGGCATTGTAGAGGTTGATTCGTGGAGTTCCTTCCATTCCTTCACCTTCTTCCCCTTGCGTGTCCTCGTCCATCGATCCATCTGAGAGAGAGGATAAGAAAGGGTCTCTCACAATGGGAAGATACATGCGAATCTGAAGAGAGAAGTCTTCCCAAGGGCGAAAATGGCAGTGAAAGCCATGACAATTGGGACAGAATCAGTCCATTTCTTCTCAGAATAGACATGGCCGAGGACGATAAAACGATGAACGGCTACAATCACATAGCACAAACTGGCAAAGTGAAAAAGAGAGTCCGCTGTCTGAAGAAATGTCCCAGTTTAGCCTTGGAATGACGTGCTTACGATTTCCAAGTAGAAGATTACGGTATCGGACCAATCTTTCGAGATGATATTGACTGCTGAGAGAAGGAAAACTCCAGCTAGGTTAGAGAAGATTTGACATTGGATTATGAAGCAGTATCTGAAGGAGTGAATGAGTGGGAAGGGAGTGGGGGAGTGGGTGCAGACGCTTGTTGAAGGGAAGTCGCTGCACGAATGAGATGGAGAGCGAAGAAAGCAACGGCAGATGCGAGTAAATACGCCTTGGAAGGGGGATTCTCAGGGGGGAATCGAAGTGAGGGATCGTACCGGAATGAGAGGAAGAGGTGGTTGAGAATGAAGAGAGATTGAACCAACTATCATTAGGGATGAAATGGAGTCGAACGAAGGAATGGAGTGAGGAAAGGAGGGAGAGAAGGAGACAAGAGTGAGGAGAGATATGAGGAGGAGAAGGAAGATAAGCATAACATCTCGATGCTCTATAGCCTTCACATTTGCCCCGAGATGTGGAAAGGGTGTGAGGTGATAGAAGATTATTCGTGTGGAAAGTATAGAATCTCTTCTTCTTTCTTATTACAGATCCAAATGAGCAGCAATAGAGGCAAGAGAAAATGATAGGAATCCACTTGCAGTCGAACGTTTCCCGAAATCAGCAAAGTGCCGGAACTGCATGCTCGACTAATCAATTCATTACCCATACTCATCAGTTCTCCAAATGGGAAGGAAGAGCAAAGAGTGGAACCGTGCAGTGCATTCGAACCCATGCTTGGCCAAAAAAGTTCTCTCTCGATCACCATTGAGTATGGTTGTTGCTGCTCCTTCCCTTCTCCTCTCCTCTTCACTCCGCCATTGGGAGTGGGTGTGGAGAGGCGATACTCATAGCTGAGAAGCGCGGGGTTACGCAACCTGTTTTCGAAACTATTCCATCTTCTTACCAAACGAGAGAAAGATGTTAGTTGTTGTTGTGGTCATTGCCTCCCGCTTGACCATTCACTCTCTAAACCGTAGCTGTTCACTTTCCCGAAGGTTTCAACCCAATTTCCGCATTTGATCACTGTCTCTTAATCCGCCCATTCCACCCTCTTCTTCTTCATTGCAAAGTGTTCTTCGTCCCTTCATTCTCCGAATAGTCTCGAGTGGCTCGTTCGTCTTAGTACTAGAGAATATGTCAAATCATTGTGTTATGACTACAACACCCTAATCCACTCGCCCCACGCATTTCCTTGTCAGACTTTGAGGCGCTCAGTGGAATTCCTGTGCAAGTCTTCAACGAATTCCTTCAGAATGGAGGAATCAGAAGCAGCGAAGTTGACGATAATCAATCCGATTCAATTCGGAATATTCACAGCGACCACAGTCTTCTCTCTCCTCGTCTACTTCGCAGCATTCATTGGGTACTGGAGGAATCGGTTAGTTCATCGAACCAATTCGCCCTTTCACATGCTCATTTGATGATGGTCAAGTCGCTCTTTGCAGACGAGACCCGCTAGTCCGATCACTCTTTTCGTTCTTGTACATTCTCCATGTGAGTTCCATTCATCTCTGTCTTCTGATTGCTGCACCCCGAAGATATTGGCTTTGAAAATCAATTTTGCAGGCGCTAGTCAATGTTCTCTTCCTCATCATCAATTGTTTCGTTGGCCTTCCTCGTCATTGGCCTTCCCTCTGGATGAACTACTCCAATCTCAATGAAACCCATTGGACGGAGGCTGTGGAGGTTATCCTAGATCTCTTTTTGAATTCATTATCAATCTTCAGATGGTAATGGTCTTCATTCTCGTCGCTCAAATGTTCGGTGTTGCACTGATAGCTGTGGAGAGATTCTTCGGAACTTTCGACATTCTCAGCTTCCTCCATGAGGTGAGTTCACTCTCTGGCGTTAAGCCAATTTCGAACTTCAGCTTCTCGAACGTCTTCCTCGATTCATCTGGATTGTCGTCAAATGCTCTGTTCCTGGTGAGATCCGTCTTTGGCACTCAATTTTTCTCACACTTCAGTCTTCTGCATCTACCCTCTCATCGAGGCCGAATCTCCCTTCTACTACTACGATGATACCGTTGAGATGATCGCGTTGTATACGATGCATCACGGAAAGATCGTCAGTTCCACCTTCCCGTTTCACAATTTTCTTTTCTCAACATAGTTGATAGTTTCATTTTTCTCAATTTAAGCTGTTTCATCATGGATATTCAGCAAACGCACACGATCGGCCCTGCAATCGTGATCAGTTGTGCAGTGACTGCTCTCTGCTATCTATTCGTCATCGTGAGAGATGTCATGGTCTGCTATCAATCCAAGTGAGAACAACTTCTTCCTCTGTTTATCTTTCCTTCTCCTTGAGCGGAATGATCTGAACCGAAATGGTGCAGAACTCCTCAATGACGTGTTGACCAGCTGAGAGAGACTCTCGAACCAGACTACAGCTTGTAACAATGCGTGTTTCGACAAGTCACAAATATTTGTCGCGAGGGTGTTCACAGTACGAATTATTCGGCGATCGAAGGGCGTAGAGATCGACTTGTTTATGAGACGACAAAACATTGGTTGCGTGACCGAGAGATTAGAGGTTACGGCGGCCATTCACTCCATTCTAGAGTGAGACACTTTTGAAAGTTGCGCCAAGTGCACTAACTGGTTTGCGAGAATGTGCTGTGAAGTTCAGAGAGATTGGAAACGAAATTGAGCCACTTTTTCGCCGACAAAAAAGAGCAGAGACGTAATGACAATTTCGCAAGTCTTACGTCATCACGATCAGCACCAAAATGTGCCATGAATGTTATTATTTTTGCAGACGTACTCATCGTCATCGAATGGAGGATGAGGAGAGGATGACTGCTCTTGGATTCATGCTGCTCTTCCCTCAGGTATACGATTAGTTGTCAGGAATGTCTGGTCAGGAAAAAGGAGACTCGAATCTTTCTGATGATACATATTCTATCTGTGACCTCATGCAAGGAACTAAAAATATAGTTCATCCCAGATTACTGGTTCGGTCTTCGCAATTCTCGGAAGACGTGCTTCTGATGACGGAGACGTGAGATATTTCACTTTTAACCCCTCACAATGAACGGAATGATCTCTGACTAATCCTACAAACTAGAGCTAAAAGCTAAAAGTAACTTTTCTTCTGAATAGTGTCTAATGCCTGCTTTCTAGTTGGAGCGTGCTCTCTGGGTGAAAGGACACATAATCTACGTGCAATATGCAATGGCTGCTCTCAGTCCTCTTCTTCTCCTTCTCTCCAGAAGAGCGAGGTCTAACAATGGGAAAGGGACGAAACGTACCCACAATCGTTCCCGAAAAGACGAAAACAAGGACAATGTACAAGATAATTCGATTATAATCGACATTTCAGAGGGCTTCTCTTCTCAAGAAGAGCGTCCATCTCTCCCTCGGAATCCACAGTCAAGGCCTAATGGATATTCCCGCTAATGCAATTGTTTTGAACATATCGTATCTCAACCAAAGCAATTGATCGTTCTTTGATAAACTCAATGCAATAATGTAGCCGAGAGAGTGTACTAGTGACGCCAAAGGTCCCATTGGTAAAAGAAAAAGACCATTTTACCAATGTTCTTTGTATCCACAACCGATTCTATCCTGTTATTCCAACCTCGTGATTGATTATTTTCTTTCCTGGGAGGGACGATAAAAGGAGAAAGGAGGAGAGAGTTGATACGTGTTCATTGACAATGTTCTCCAATTTCTCTTCCTTCCTCAGTAATTGCAGCCAATCGGCTAATCCGATAGCAGAGAAGAGGAAACCGGTGAGAATTTCAATTATGAATTGTTGAATAGAATTGAAGGAGCCATTGAAATATAACGTCCATCTTCAGAGTACAGCCCCATCTGATCCACTCTTCATGGCTCCCTCTTCATTCACTCGCGTCCGTCGTAATTCAAGAGATCTCCTCGCTCAACATATCGTTGCCGAATCTAATGTGGTGTTAAAATCTCGGAAAAGTTGTTGGAAAAGTTGAAAGTAGTGTTAATTTTTCGATGGAAAAGTCGTTGGAAAAGTTGCGAGATTTGAATTCCCGCCTTTTCCGTTTTCGCTCATTTCCCACTTCCCAGCGAACCTGTCGACTTAAAAATGAATCAAATCAGTAATAATGTGATAAGAAGTGTATCGACCAATTTTGGTGTCAATTGGTAACGGAGAACTAAGATAACGAAAAGTGCGGGAATTCAAATCTCGCAACTTTTCCAACGACTTTTCCATCGAAAAATTAACACTACTGTCAACTTTTCCAACAACTTTTCCGAGATTTTAACACCACATAACAAGAAACCCGGAGAAGAATCTCCCATGAACGAGCAGAAATAACCTCATCATCGCATAATTTCGATCCACGCGGGTTATGTTTCATTATAGAGTTTGTAAACATATTTATCGTTAGTACTGGGCAAACGAAGAAGCAACATAATAAAGAAAAGGTGATCATCAGTTATTTACAGATCAGACGATACTCGTAGTGTTGAAAAGGGAGAAAGAACTGTCAACTTGCCATTAGAGGGGAGAACTCTCACTTTCACTAGTGATCTATTTCAGGAGATGACTAAGAAAGTGTAGTAAAAGTGACGTCGAGGTCAAGGGGATTAGAGAGTTTAGTAGAATCGTTTGGGAAGGGCAGGGAGGGATGCGACTGGTGTGTTGGCTTTGACGGAATCAGAGATAGCCTTTATTGACGTCACTGGAACATCTCCGTTCGGCTTTCGATAGATTCCTGCGATGAATTCAATTGTGGAGTCTTTACCATTCTAGCTATTGTGCACGTACACAGAATTGAAATATTGATGAGACTTCAAGCAAGGATGACTCACCAGTTTCATAGATGCTCCTTCCCAATCCAACTCCTCCCAATCCTCCTCCGTACAATCCACTTCCATACAAGCTGTTCCCATACAATCCCGTTCCGAGACCTCCCAGTCCCGTGCCAAGTCCCAATTGGTTTCCGTACAATCCACCTCCATATGCACCAGGATAGACTCCTCCAGTGAGCATGGGATTGTATGCTCCTAGTCCAGTGCCCAGTCCACCCAATCCACCGTATCCGCCCATTCCCAGGCCGTCTGCAAGGAATAATGTCAGTTATCGATTCGAGTATCAAGAATACTACCGTACAACTTACATCCAGCACACCCGGTTCCGCAGGAGATTGGACAAAGTCGACGGATGAGGAATGGATTGGAGGCGCATTGGCCTGTGGCTGCATAGGTCGCACACTGTGGAGAGAGATCCATGCAAGTGCCCGCGGCTCCCAGACCACCCGTCATCAGGGGATTCATTCTGAAGGAGAGAAGGTTCAACATGAAACCGTATTACCATTGCATACAACAAGAGTAATTGCTCACCCCATCGCACCGAGTCCTCCCAATCCTCCAACGTACGGTGAATATCCGCCGATTCCAGTACCCGTCAATCCATAGTATCCCATTCCACAGCCAGTGCCTAAATTGGCTGCTTGGACTTCTCAATTCATTCAATTCATTGCTCACTACACGGCCATCGACTCTTCTTCGCAGCTTTGGATGCTGGGAGAGGACCGGGAGTGGAAGGAACATCAGAGATCGCGGATAGAACGGATCCAGCCAAGACAAATAACACTGAAAAACACGGATTCTGGAGACGACGAATTAAGTCTAATGCGAACCTATGCAGAGTCTCATTGGGAGTGACAGGAAGGAGACAATTACCTCTGTCTGTGAATCGGGGCGGGTTTTATATCGGAAGGGAGAAGGGAAGCTTCTCCATTCTCGATTGGCAGATACTAATCCGTGCTCATCACAAGAGAGATCATCCCTCTCTTCCTCTCTCGGCTTCTCCCTTCCTCCACAGTAAGTCTCTCTCTCTCTCTATCTATTCACCTTCCCATTCTGGTCTGGTTAATCCACCAGACTAGTTCGTCCTCCATTGCGCAATGAGTAAGAGACACCCGACCTCGGGAATTGGGATTTGTGAGAAGGGATGAACAGAGAGAAAGAAACTGAGTGTGTACTTGCGTCATCAGAACATGAAAGGGCACTGACGTTCATGGAATGGAGAGACTGATATGAACCAAGAAATCAGGATATCACAAAAATAGACCAGCATATCTAACGTGATTGAGGAATGCTGGAAATCATGGAATTCCTTCGAACTATCCACTTCATCATCACTTTCTTCTGTGCGAGTCCTCTGATGTATCTCTCATTGAAATGCATCTGTGTTCTGAGAAGGAGTGAGTACAGAGATCATTCCTTCTGCAAGATATTCATCGCCTCCTTCGTCGTGGTTAGTCACTCTTCACTCTCTAGACAGAGGTCACACATCATTTTAGAACTTCCAAGTCTTCGTTGCTCTTCTTCTTCTTCATAGACTTCCTGGAATTGGGCTATTCCATTGGTTCTACTCATCCATTGAGCAGATCAATCTCTGGCCGATTTCTCTGCTGTTCAAGTTCGTGATTCGTGACGATATCAATTCGTTCGAGATGTTTAGCCTTGCCAGAACTCTCACTCAACTCTCCTTCTTGCTATCATTCCTCCAATCGGTGAATCGGTTCACATCTCTTGCTCTTAGTAAGAGAAAGAACGACAAGGTAATCAGATATTAGTAAATCCTCCCAGAACAATCTCGTAGATATGGAAACATTTCTACACTCTAATTCTACCCATCTGTATTGTATTCTGTTGTCTTCTCAACATTCGAGTAATCGAAGAGGGAACGGAGTTTACACTCAACCCAGACAATTGCACTTTCTCATTTACTGATCGCAATCACCATGCACTCGTGAGTCTCTTCTCTAGTTATTACTCTCTCCTTTCGTCTACTCATCTCTGTAGTATGGAACATATTGGCTGATCATCGAAGGAGTACTCGATATGCTCTGCAATACATTTGTCCTCTATCAATTCCTAAACATTGGAAATAGATTGCGGAAAAGCAACGCATTCGAGTGAGAGACTGCGAATATAAACAAGGAACATCGATTTGGTTCAGAAATTCTCTATTCTTAATTAGCTTCTGCAGCTTTGCAACGCATACTCTCAATGTTCTTATGCAGGTTTCATTCCATTCTAGTTCCGTTGCCAATCATCAATTACAGATGATGCTCCGTGACCCATCTCTCACCAAGGACGTCTTGTTCCGTATTCATCTCGTTTCCAATATTGTCCGTTTGAGCGAAAACATATGAAAAAATAACATCTTCAGTCAATGGACGCAGCAATCGTCCTTCCGACCATCTTCATAATGGTATTCACGAAAGAGGTTCGATATGAAGTAGCCAGGTAATCAAGGGAGGAACTCATCACTTTCTCAACGAAGAACCTCCAGGGTGTTCACTTCGTGTGTGGACTACTGTTGCTGTCACAATAATGATAATGATGATTTGGAAGATTACTAAGCCACTCAATTGCTATAACTGCTTGAATTCGTGCAACGCTTCTTCATTGCAAGACTCTAAGCTAGCCAGTGGAACTGGAATGATGCAAACACGCTTCTACGCTTGCTGAATATAATTGAAATCGAACACTCGCAAGCAAACTTGTAAAAACGCTGTAAATAAATAAACATTGCTTCTGACTGACAAAATCATTTATTATTCAGAAAAATGACGAACGTTTACCAAAAACAATTTTTACAAGTTGAAATTTATTTGCGACCAAAAATCACGATATCCTCCTCTGAATCGTCATCACTATCGTTATTATCATCATTGAACACGTTTCCGAGTGCACTTCCGACTGAAGTTGGAGGAGGAATCACATCGAGGACGAGATCACGAAGGAAAGGCTGAGTCGCATTTCGAATGAGTTGACGAGTCTGGAGAGCTGCTTGAGACGGAGTCAGACTCTGATTGTCGTCGATCGCGTTCAACTGAAATTCATTATTGAAGGGATATTATATTTGAATTCACGGGGAAGTGTTCACGAATCGCACCTGAGAGATGAGCGAAGGCAACTGCTGAACGGCAGAAGTGACATTGGAGCGGAATTGTAGTTTTGAAGTAATTCGAGATAAAGTTACTGTGTTTATCGCGAGCGCCGCGAAATTCGGCGGAATTTCGCGCGCGCACTTGGCCCATTTGACACGATACTCAGTCAAACGTGTCAAATGGGGTTTCGAAAATATTTTCGTCATTTCTGGTTCAAGAGACACCGATAGATTGGTAGTTTTTGTGTATTCTGTC
>LS496642.1:313024-332838 GCA_900490845.1 Pristionchus japonicus
GCCCGTTTCTCTTACCGTAAAACCATCAGAAAATCACCATCTTCTGTCATCCAATACTCCCACATTAAATTGTAACACGGACTGCCACAAAAACCTTTCCCAACAGCTCGCCTGAGCTCTAATACCACCTGTTGCCCATTATCTGTCACTCCCCTTATTAAACGCGTTGGTGAATAAAGAATAAAGAATAAAGAATAAAGAATTTTGATGTAATCAGATTTCAATTTGCATCTGGTCAATTGGCAACTTTCTGTTATGTTTACTCATCGCAAACCTTCAGTTTGTGAGTGATTCCAATTTACATTAGTCTAGTTGGCATTCAGATTCATGTATTCCTCGATTGCCATTTCATCTTCGCCATCTTCAATCCATTCATTGGTCGAATCCCTAAGGAGGTTTTCGATGTTCTTACAATGGTAGACAATTATGTTATGATTATGAAGTACAATTTTAAAGTTCAGCTCGCCTCCGCTCTCTGCTCCTCAATGTTCATTTTCATCCCCGCTCTTGGTGTTCTACAGCTGACAGCACTGACCAGGTACCATACCGCTTAGGCATTCTGGATATGAGTCTGAAATATCCTGATTTGAGGCCTAACTGGAGTCCATGGAAGAAGTTCACGGCTGCATTCTCCCATCCTCTTATCTGCGTTGCAGTCCTCATAGTCAGTAGTTACAGCATCTTGCTGTATAAAATGTTTCGTTCAGTGGGCTGTTCCCCAATTAGTTCCAACAGCTGAGCTCGACACGGAATTAGAACGAGTTTCGCGTGCGAAATTCGAGATGGATGATTCTTTGCTCTTCTATCGCTACGGAGGAACTATGAGCAGGACTGAACTGAATGTACGAGAGACAACTTCGTTTACGGGCTATTTCAAAGATTGTAGAGTGGGCGTCACTTTCTCGTCGCTCTCTTCGGTTTCATCATCTTTCCCTATGTTACGTCTTACGCTGAGATGGTCATTCTTATGGTGATGGTAAGGACTGTACATAATTGATAAAGAAGATGATGTAAAACGTTGAAGATCTACAAGCATCTCCGCACATATCGAACTGCGATTGTCAGTGCAAAAACGGCGAAACTGCAGATTGATTTCTTCATCATGCAGTTACTTCAGGTTTTGCTTGAAGTAAAACAATAGTTCTAATCTGAAATCCCAGAGTATTCTACCAATGCTCATGCTGACTGCTCCTTTTCTCTCCCTTGTAATCGGGGGAATAACGTGCGTCGAATCAGATTGGTCTACAATCTCATTGACTACAATCGCATGGGCTTGTCCTGCCCTTCAGGTACGATAGAGAGAATTCTATCACGAACTGGCAGTTTTGTACCTTCAGGCCAGCGTCCAAATCTACTACGTTCGTCGCTCTTGCATTCGAAGTCGAAACACATCGCAAGCCAGTACAAAGACGGGAATGACTTCGAGAAATGATTCACAGAGAGCATAAATGTAGTGTATTCGAGGTTTTTCTAGACATTGTACAACACGAATGAATGTAGACTGGCCATTCGGAGTGTTTGTGAGAGGAAGTAAGAGAAAACTGAACATTTCTCGTAACTCCCACGCTTTCTTACATGCTTTTTCCTCTACCACACAGATGGATCAGCGTCAAAACAATCCACTGGTTCTCAATTGATTCTCTCGTCCGAACTGCGTACGAGAGATCATCGTGTGAACAAATGAATGAGTGATCTTGATCAGTTTTATCTGCTAACGCCTTAAATTGATAGTGAAAGGAGCTGCAATCCCACTCATTCTCTCCGTTCTACGCAATCTCTCGATCAACGAAAGACCAGACAAAAGCCGAGAATTCCCCGAATGATCGAGTTGAGACGACTATAAGAGGGAGAAGCATCCACATTCCAATCACTTCCTCTGGAATAATGAGACTCCTTCTTGTCACTCTCTTCGCTCTTCTCCTCGTATGCAGTGTTGCTGAAGCCAAGAGTGAGTACATTCTTCATTTAGCACTTTTTCAATCACCTTTTCCCTATTTCACTTCGAGCCTAAACTGTAGACTTTAATATGGTTCCTCCTTCAGAGCACAGAGGATGGGGTTCTCACTCTCATGAACACGGAAGAGGGAGAGGAGGATGGTGAGATACACATTCATTTACTCACCGTGCTCATCAGTGTGATTCCCTGACGACGAATCTTCGCAGGGGCCGACCCGCTCCTCGACCCGTCTATCACAATCACGGAGGATTCGGAGGAAACAGAGGAGGATTCGGTGGATTCGGAGGTCTCTTCGGAAGATAAATGCAACTTGTAATTAGAATATGAATTTGAACGACGACTCTGTGCGATAAAATCTTTCGGAGATAAATCTCTTTTGTATTATTGTCTGAACAACACACTCATTACAACATTCCTCCTTCGTACAGAGTGGATGCCACTCGCTCACATCCTCAAAAAGAGCCATTCGAAATTTTTTTATTAAGTTTCATAAATTCACAAGTGAAAGACGGCATGATCTTTCAATAGGTTCTTCCTTTCAAACGGATCGTTTACGATTTCGTTGATTGCACACTGGATACCAATTGGTGATACTGCGCAAACTGCGAACAAGTGATCCCTCAATCAGCTGAGCGACTTCGACCACAACAATAACATGTGCAGAAACAGTCAAAATTTTCTATCGAGAAAACGTCAAGCATTGTTTATGGATCTCCATTGAAATAGGAAAGAAACAGTTATGACCGCTTACTCAAATCATGCATCTCTGATACTGGATTATATTTCCGATAGATTTTTTTCTGTTATGAATCAACCATCATACGGGCTCCTTCGAGACAAGTCAATTGTTTTTCGATCTCAAATGAGATCACAGATCTTGATGAGTGAAAGTGTGATGACATCATCCAATAAGGAATGAACCCTTGTGCACACTCTATCACTCAAAACATGTATGAATAAGCCGAAGCTGGCGATATTCAGCGAACAATCCATGAATAGTTCTGTATAAAAACAGAGCTTCGAGAGTCGAAATCAGTCGCTGCAATGAGAGTTTTTCTGATCACTGTATTGCTGATTTTGTTGCTGTCTACTTGTGCCGATGCGAGACGTGAGTTACCTCATCCCTCTTGACTTTCTTCCTTATCTCGTATCTCAGGATGGCATGGCCAGCGTGGAGGATGGGGGCGAAGGAGAGGAGGATGGGGGAGACGTGGGTGGGGAAGGTATCTTCATTATCATTGTATCTCAATCAACTTTTGCTTTCAGGGGATACGGTGGCCGAGGCTGGAATAGGTGAGTTGAATCACTACAAGACGCATCATCTCGAAGCAACTCTCAAATATTTGCTAACATCAGATTATTCGTGTGTTTCAGAGGCTACTACGGTCGTCCGTACTACGGTCCTCGATGGGGAGGGTGAGAAGGTATTTCAAGATCACTCAATCCGAGTTCTCCTTTCAGATACGGCGCTTGGGGAATTCCTTTCGTTCCTTGGATCGGATGAAGAGCGTGTCTTTGAATCGATATTATTAATTATTTGTAATTATGTTATTCCTTGTACATAATAAAGTTTATTCTCATTCTGACGATATCGAACAACAACACAACCTTTTGAATCAACTATTGAATTCCCAATGACTCCCAATGAAATGTGATAACTGTCTTTATATTCTTATCAGTTAGGAAGCTATTTCCGTTGTCCTAGATCGAGTATCTAGACGATACAATACATACTTTGATCCCTCTAAATGAGATACCCTACTTCTGATGTACCAGCTACTCACCATGCTTTGCACAACCATTCCTAACAAAGACATTGTGTGAACTATTCTAAAACTTTTAAATAGGGAAATCAAGTAAAATCATCCTAACAATTCATGTTAAAAAAAGAGCGAGTCTGACATAATGCGCGCCCCAACTCAACGGATACTGTGTTTTGGGGCTCAACGCTAACGGCGTCTTCTCTGAATCGCTTTGTATCACTCTGATTCAGCCTCAATGTCAGAACAGTCTGGTAGTGTTTCTCCCATTGATTGGGGCGTGTTTTGATCCCTCCCATCGACAGGGTAGATCAATGACCTCCCCTCTCCCGCCTCTTCCTCGTCCCTCCCTCTTCCCATCTCTCCACTCGCGCGCTCCCCTCCAGTCTCTCTCCTCTTCCCTTCGCGGTTCCTCGTTTCCCCTTGTCTCTTCATTTTTTCATAATTATATCAAAAATAACTGTCCCCGTTAATGATCTCACTTTCGTTGTTGCTTGCTCGTTTTCATTTGATTCTAGTGCCTGACCTCACTTATGACTGAAGTGGGCCTTTGTTACGTTTGTTGATTATGATCATAGGGTCGTCTTAGGTGCGTCTCGCTCAGCCTTTGGAGGATGTTAATCTCCTGCTTTGATTTAGATAAATAGGTAGCGTTCTCTGTTGTTTAGGCATTAACCGTGTCTTTCAATCGGAAAGCTGCTAACACTGGTTTGTTTACTCCTTTCGTGGTAGATCAAGACACGTCCTTCGCATAAATAGCTCAGTGGCTCCCCTCACGGCCCTCCAAACAGCGCAATTTATCCAGGAAGGGGATCCCCTTCCTGTGATTGCCCTCTTCCCATTCCTCACACCACTTCTCCTAATCCCTTAGCGCTGTTGTTTTACATCCATTTTTGCATCCAATCCCTCGTCTCTTGAAGTGATAGCGCAATTTAGCCGAATTCCATTTACACCCGTGCTACCTTATATTTCGTCATCATTTGTTATTGTTCTTCTTTCATTGATTGATACGCGTCGTGTCTCCCTCTCACTTCTCAATTCACTCTATTGCAGGTCTCGTCGTGTGTCATGGCGGACGAAGTAAAAGCGGATGTCCAAATGAGAGCGAGACCAGAATCGAGTGCGGGCGAGGAGATAGAGCTATTGGGAGACGGAGAAGTTCGGAATGGAAGAGAGAGAGGGGAGAATGCGGTGGGAGAAAGGAGAAGGACGTCTTGGTTCACTCGAATCGCCATCGGAGTGTTCTCTGTCGCCATTATCGCTGCGATTATCACGGGAATCGTTATGGCGTGTATGTCACTTTTCTCGAATGATCCGTCGTCCACTCCCAATGTGACTGCTTCTCCTCAACTCCCATCCACCACCACTACGACTACCACTCCTGCGCCTACCACTCTACCGTCAGTTTTTGTTCGTGTTGATGCACTAATTCATACTGTGAATAATGTTTCGTCTTTGCATTCAATCGATTATTGCTCTTCCTTCAGGCCTCTTCACTGTGATCCGTCTGAGATCCCTCCGGTCAGCATCGCCAATTCCTCCTATCCATTCGGAACACTGGAACAGACTGAATGGACGGACAAACTCGTCTTCCTTCCCTGCGTAAACGCCCGTTAGTACATTGATTGATCGGATGTTTCGTTGTTTAGCGATAATTTCTTTCAGTTCGATACAACAAAGCACTGATGGCTCAGCTGAACTCTCGAATGGAGGAAGGACTATACTCAGAATCGAAGAATGTGACTGCAGGAGAAGGCGAGGAGATGGAGAGATTCCAACCATTATCGATCCATTTCAGATAAATTCATGAAGTCCTTTATCCAGTTCGCTCTCTCGGTGGCTCGAGTCCCGGAAGGATCTGGTGGGTTATCGAGGATCGGGAGTGGTGCTAACCTATCCATTGCAGTCACTTTCGATGAAATCGTCGGCTATTTCGGCAAGGATTTCGACAATATTAAATGTGCGCAGATGGTGAAGTTTGAGCTTCCCGAGCATCTTCCATGCACCGACGGCGTATTCTTAAGTGAGTCGTCCCCATCCCAGACATACATTATTGTTTGCCAAAAACTACGCTCGAGTTTGGACGAGTTCCCTTCATTTTTCGTGACCTGATTTAAATGATTACCAAGCAACCGCTGCTGCGCATGTATTATCCAAGCCTCTCTCCTCTCCTCTAATTTGTCCCTCTCCCTATACAGATCGCCATCTCGTCGACACTCCCTTCCCCAATACTCCAAAGGCTGCCGTCAAGTATATTCAGTCAGTTGTCCATCGCGAGTTATTGATTGATTGCCGATCCACTTCAGAAGCAAAATCCTGTTGTTCGTGCTGTCCCTCGGAGAGATGAGAACTTCGATGCCTAATACTGTCACCAAAGGAGGAATGCCTAGCCTCAGTTTCTTCGTAAGTTTCCCTCCCTCTCCTCCGCTTCAATACTCGTCTCTTCAGAAGTCTTTCTTCGCAATGGCAATCAAGAATGGTCGTCTCGAAATGGTCAATTTTCTGCATGATCTGCAAGGAGAACAAGTGAGTTGGAATGATGATACCTGGCATGATCTTGTGATATTGCAGGCTGCCGCAGTTGTATTCTCCACCGAGAGAGTCCTCGCCAAGATCAGCGAATGCATGAACAAATTCAATCCCAAATCTGGCCAGACTGTGAGTAATTGAGTGTTATGGCTGTATTCATTTGGGAGATGAGAGAATTCCTTGCAGTGGAATAACTACTCTAAGACGTGCTTCATTGGCGATGAAATCGATTGGGATACTGCCATAAACCCTGGAGGACACTGGTAAACGTGAGACTCCTCACGTTGTACCATTATTTGTTGATAGCTCATGTAGCCTAATTGTACATTCATCGTGTGTTTCCACGTAGGTCTACTAACTCTCACTCGTTATTGCACTACTTTCAAACCAATTTCAATACATTGATCTGATCTTGTGACATTGTTATTTGCAAAATATAAAGCGTGTACCATTCGATATCTCTGTCTTTTTCAATGGAGGTCTTTATGAGGGAAGGGTTAGGGAGTTCGGGAAAGAGCGCCATTAGGATTCTCTCCCTTATTATCCGTTTGTGAAATCACGTTGTGGCTTTTTCCTGACGATAGCTTGGTAGCGGGTTTTCCTCGGTTTTCTAATTCTACCTGCTTTCTGGATTAATGGCTGAATTGTACTACTCCATGTGTGTCGAGCTTGAATAACTACTCTCTTCCCTTGAATTTAGCTTCTGTCGTGTCTCTAGTTCGAGCTGCACGTTGGTTCTCTTCTGTTTCGTCATAGTGAATGTGTCTCGCTAAGCAAGCGAACAATATTTTTGAAGAATGATTATGATGAGAAAGCGAAAGGGAGAAGAACCATGGCCTTGTTTTCTGTTATCCGTCCCCTTCTTTGTAATCATCCCCGCAGATACAGTAGTCATTAGCGTATTTTCCACAATGTAATTCCCCACACTGAATCACTGATTTATCTCGAATAGAATGACATCACTCTAATGATATCGGTTCTCACAGCAGTTCTTCTGCATCGTCAGGCCCAAGTTCACTCCCTTATCACTTCTTTAGCGCATGTATTGAAGAACCACAAGAAGAACAGATGATGTTGAATCAAATGACTCATTTGAAAATGGCTTTATGCTGTGAGTAGTTCCGCAGTGGGTATTCACAGTAATGTTGAAATTGCTCCCGTAGCGCGGTGTTCAGCATTATCGATTATTCGATTCACCTGCAAAGCTGTAATAATTGTGGGAAGAGAAAGACGATGTACTGACCCTCTTCACATCGACTACTTCATTAGCATACTCCAACACGAAATCCAATTGATCTCTCTTAAGCTCCACACCAAGAACCAGCGAATTCTCCACTATTCTGCTCAGTAGAAAGTCAAAATCTCGTTCTTCAGAAGCAAGAAACATTCGATATTTTCTCTTGTTCTTAAGGCCAGTTCTCCGAATTGTGATGAGTCCAGTGTGAGTGAGAATCCACTGGAAGAGCAGAGAGAGGAACGATAATGAGGGGTTCTCGAATACCTCAACTGTCTTCTTCCCAGAGTGGGCACGAATAACAAAGATTGCATGAGGAAATCTCCTCTGCAAAACAATGGAATGAGCTATAGAATGAATTGGCAAGCACACTCACAAGTTCCGTATCTTTGATGTTGATGCACAAGTACTGAATCGTCCTCATCGGAATGGATAACTTCGTCTCTCCTATTGCTTTCCACATTGTAGTCGAAGCAACTTTGAGATGGAAGAAGTCATTCTCATCGAGATAAGAGAGAATCTTGATTAGTGGAACGGCAGGAAGAATTTCAAGGGGAGAAGGCCCTTTGTCGACTCGAAATGAATGGAGGAAGCGGGAGAAAACGCTCATAGCAACGGAATGGAGAAGAGAAGAGCAAGAGCGTCAAGAAGACAGAAGGAGGATTATGCAGCCATGGTTACCCAGAGGAGGAGAACAGATTCAGTTTCTATCGATTCAGTGACATCAAATGACGTTTCTTCATCATATCGAAAATAGAGAGCTACCCGTTTTTGCCCTTCATCCACGAAACGGAAATTAGCAATTCCTTTTGAAATGAGGCTAGAAATTCAGCTGGCTGTTTCGAAAGAAAATTGCGAAATGCTACTGACAATAGGAGTTCCGTGTGACTTCATGAAACACAGAGAGTAATGAGCAATCGATTTTATCGAAAGTTCGAATGATTTAGATAGAAGTGATTAGATTGTAGATGCACCGTATTCGAAGAAGAAGAGAGGGAGGAAGGGAGGGAGAGAGGGTAGATCAATGGCCGAGTTCCGTCAGACACCGATCGATTACTGCCACAGCCTGAAGGATAGATTATCATCAATTAGAAGTGAGCTGTTATCAGAGTGATAAGACTACATCATTTACTCTCATAAGCACCATTAGGGTGTGCCATCACTCTCGATGATTCCACTTGTTTGCTTCACTACGAATCAGTTCCTTATCTCTCTCAATCTTCATACGAAACATCACGCTCTGATGGACGATAATTGCATTGCTGAGTGACTCACTTCGTGTAGGTTCTCCTCATTGAAACAGAGGGGCGGTTTCATCTTTATTATATTCGAGTGGGGGCCATCAGCTGAGAGGAGGACTCCGCACTCTTGACGAGCCTGAGAATGGGTCAGGGTTGTACCAGAAAGAAGATATAAAAAGGAAATGATGGCAATACCTTGAGTATCAACTTGGCGGCCAATTCGACATTGGGTTCTCTAGTCTCCTTATTCTTCACGAGATCCAGGCCCCAGAAGAGACCCACGCCTCTGTGAAGGAGAGGAGGGTTAGAGAAAAATCAAGAACTAATCAATCGATAGCTACCTGATCCCATTCTACCGTATCTCTGATCGATATGTGACCAACCTGACATCTCCGACGACTTCCGAGTGATCGGCCTTGATCTTGGCCAGCTGGATCTTGAAGATCTCACCCATCTTCTGCGAATGCTCCAGCAAATTCTCCTGAACGGAATACCGATTAGAGCTCAATCAATCGCTAATCAACTACCGTACCTCCCTGATGACCTTTAACACTCCCAGCACGGCCGAACACGCAACCGGGTTTCCTCCGTACTGAAATCGATTGGTTGATACCGTACAACACCTCTCTTCAATCGAAAACTACCGTAACCCGCATACCGTATTGAAGTAGCCTACGGCTCCTCCCAGCTTGTCAGTGATCGCCCTTCTCGTCACGACGGCCGACACGGGGAATCCGTTTCCCATCGGCTTTCCCATCGTCACGATGTCCGGAACGAAGCCTGCAATTGACGGTTACGGCTCTGACTGGCTAAAGTTCGGTTCTGGTTCCGACTCTGCCTTACCGTCTTCGTACATCTGATGGGCCCAGAACTTGCTTCCGACCCTTCCGTAGCCAGTCTGCACCTCGTCGATCACGACCAGACCTCCATGAGCACGGACGTGTCTGCAGATTAGGGTGTCGTGTGGTTCGTCGTGTGGTGGGTGCAGTGAGGGATTCTGCCTTCTCTCACCTGGCGACGTCCTGGAAGTATCCGGCGGGCGGTAGCACCTGGCCTCCACACGACTGAAGAGCCTCCGAGATGAACATGGCGATGCCGCGGCCAGAGGATTTAGCCTGCAGAGAGATTGATTGAAACAGCGTCTCAACGTTGAATGGCTTCTGCACTAAAGAAGCACACGATTGCCATCTGACAGGTGTGGTCAGTCGTTGCGAAATCGAGAAAAACTTTTAAAAAATCGTGAAAAGTCGGCAAACGAACCTTCTGGATGATGTTCTTGACCTCATCGGAGTACTGTACACTCTTCTCTGCGAGTGCTCCTTCGTCTCTCAACTTCGCATCTGGCAGACGGTGCTTCCCACGGTAGACATCGGGGCACGGCGCCTGAGGAGGCAGAGGTGAGGTTCACAACTAATCGCTACATTGCAGGCACTCTTTCATTGGATTATCGGTCAGACTTCATCCTCCATGCTCTCTCACTCTATCTGGCACGAGAGTATGCAGAATGAGGAGACTGTTCCATCTCTCTTCTCTCTGCTCACCACATGCACCCATTCTGGCTGGACGATCGACGATCCGTGGTCGAATTTGTACGGAGACATCTGCATCGTCGTCGTGACGTGACCGTGGTACGCACTGACGGATTATCGATTACTTTCTTTGTTATCCGTGCTACTCTCGATGGACTACAGTATTCTTGATGTATTGATCTTTATAGATTGAACGTACTGGTCGACGACGATGGCATCGAAGTGTTTGGTGTAGTCTCTCGAGAGCCGAAGAGCCAGATCGTTAGCCTCCGAACTGCAATTCGAGCCATTTTATCTCTTGATATCGAGATATCGAGTAACGGAAATGATCCAAGGTCGCGTCAGCATTCTTCGTTTCTCATTTCCGCGAATGTTTTGAAAGAGCTGGTCACGGTTTGGGGCGGACGAATGAACTAAGCGAATGCACCTGATCTTTCTTCTCTTTTCCTTTGCTATGATACATCATTCGCTATTGGCCACACAATTCGCACGCGAGAAGCGGTTGTTTTCGAAAACCAACATTGATAATTTAATTTCCCCTCTACTCTCATGCTCGACAAGTTGAATGCAGCCACTCTTGCACCTAAACTTCTCCTTCACTCACCCCGAATTGACGAATATGACGGTGTCCATGCCAGGAAGAGTCGCCAGAATCTGCTCAGCGCACTCTGTGAGCACCGGAGAGACGAATCGGACATTGCACGTCGAATTTGCCAGTTGGTTTGAGATCGACGAGACTACGGTCGGATGGCAGTGACCCACTGATAGGATTATCGATTAGAAGGGGGCGGGGCTAGGCCCTCCTGAAACAGGGGAAGACGCGATTAGATGGAGTACTGTAGGGCAGGGTACGGTAGAGAGGGGGAGAGGGGGTCTTACCGTGTTGCACATTAGAGATACAGTCGAGATACTTTCTGCCAGTCTCATCGTAGAGATACTGCATTGAGGCCTTCGAGACGAGTAGAGGATCATCCTTGTAGAAGATCTGACACGTCGATCTGGAAGAGATCAAAGATCAGGATGGGAAAGATCAAAGATCACTCCGTACCCGATGATATCCTTTCTCTTCTCGAGTAATTCCTTCTTGGTCTTCGGTTGAGGCGGGGAGATGGTTGTGGTGGTGGGGGCCATGACTGGTTGATGGACTGGCTGCACTGGCTGCACTAGACACAAAGGCTGCTGCTGCTCGACCGACTCGCCTGGAGCGGATGGGGGACCCTGAGAAGGAGGAGATGAGGGGGGGGGGAGCGAGAAGGGGACAGGGAGGATATGAGGGGTGGAGCGAATCGGAGACAGGAAGGAAGACTACGCGGTAAACTGAAGCAGCCAGAGGGAGGCAATAAAGAGTGACCAAGATCGTTATCTAATCAGTGTGATTGCGTCTCTTCCCTATCGTCGTCTGTCCTCTCTCCAATCTCATTCTCTCTCGTCTTTTTGTGATAAGCGAACTCTCTAGTCTAGCTGATGAAACGAAACTTTGGCCGAAGAGAGGCAGAGAAGCAACGCTATTGATGTGTCAGAAACGGACAAACGAGAGGAATTCACCGCACTGGAAGGAGGAAGAAGAGAAGAGTGAGGGGAGGAATGAAGGATGAGTGAGGGAAATAAGAGAATGGAGATGAGGGATCGCGCTCGAAAACTTAGAATGGACGAGATGGACTAAAGAGTGCGTGAGAAAAGAAGAGAACTTCCGCTTTTCGATTTTCCCATTTTGTCTCTTGCTCATTCTTATCTCAAAAGTTGCAGCCGCTGATAAATCAAATCCCTTCTCTCATCGTAAAAGCCGCCGGTCAAAGTGTGCGATTGCAACGAATTACGCACAGCGAGACCCTTTCCTTCGTCAGAATGCTCACTCCTCTCGGTTCCGCGCTGGCAATTTAAAGGGACGAGGGTTGCTAAGCGCTTAGTCAAGCATGAAACAACCGACTGGTAATGCGATACGGAATCTGCACGAGTTTGTTCAGAGAACTCTTTGATCTAGAGAAGGAGAGAATGGGAGAGATGGAGAGGAAGATGGAGAGAAGAGAGAGATCGAGAGAGGAATGGAACCTGTGTAAAGTTCGCGAATTTGAAGAAGTCTTTTGGTGGAGAAGCGCGTGGAGGAATGGATTACACGGATGGATGGAGAAACCGATTAGAAGATGAAATTGAGAGAGATAAGACTGATTCGAGATGAAGAGAAGCAAACACAGTGGGATGATCATGCTTATGAGACTATATTATGTAGCAGCATAGAAATGGCCAGATCAGAAAGACATTGGCAAAATATACATGGATTTGAGGATGGTCAGAATTTCGCAGAATCCAAAGATGATCATTAGTTCGGAGGTCTCCGATCAAAGATCAGTCCATCTATTAGGTACTGTCTCCCCGGTACCATCCCTCCACACCTTCCGCTGCCCATTGATATCTCTCTTCTTCCCTCTGGTCAACAAGAAGGAAGGGAAGGTCCACCAGGGGGTAAATACCCCCATTCGTAAGGTCTCAAGGAGTGTTCTCTACCTGTCCAAGACATTTCTCATCCCGACTGCGATGTGGATGATGAGAAGAGAGAGGGAAGAGAGGAGGGAGGAGGGAGAGGGAGGGGAGGGCAGGTAGATAGAGAGGGACTGAGGATGGAAGGGACAAAGGGCAAGTGCATGGATGAGGGAAGGAAGTAGATGCTAAGACTAGGCTTCAACACTTGCAAGCCTACCTTGGTTTAGTCAGGGAGGTATCAGAACATTTGGATACCGATAAAATCACCTGTTGATAAGTGCGAAGAAAAGTGTCGACGAGAGTTGAGAAGACTTCCATCGCCTGAGAGAAATCAATATTAGTGGTTGAAACATTGTTGATGACCCGACTTCAATCACAAGTGAGAAGAGGGGCGAAAAGTGATTGGAAGGCCCCTCTCTTTCTCTACCCAGTAAACACATTCGAACATGTTTACTAAACGACTCCAGAGTGTACTGATCCCTCACTCTTCCTGATCAGTCTCACCTTATCATTCTCCGTTGCAGCGAAGAGTTCCTTGTGTTTCGTTCGAATGTGAGATCTCATACACGAAGTGGTGCCGCGTTTACGAGATACCTGAAGAGAAGATCGAAATGGACTCTATCAAATAACCAACGCCATAGAATCTGAATCTTCATCCAACAAGTTGATCATTGTGACTCCTCACCTCCAGTCCACAAGTTCTGCATCGTGCCTTATCCTTCTCCGATAGATCGAAATGAGCCCAGAATGAGGATGATCCCGGTTTGCGAGGCATCTGAAGGGAAGCATGATTTTGAGAGAATCAAGGCTACAAGGAAGGCTACAAAACACGAGCAGACGTGCGATTCTTCGTCGACAGAGCAGAAATAGGGCGAAAAGAGGGGCATGCCGATCTTTAGTCTGAGAAGACGACGAAACACTCGCGAATGCCCGATTCCTTCTACTGGAAAGACAGCGGAAAGCGGAATCTCGTAGAGGAAAGGGGAAGGAGGGAAGAGAAGGGAGGAAACGGAGGGGGAGCCTCGGAATGCCTTCTTCTCTCTCTCTCTCTTCGCTCCGAGCAAACGAGGTTGCGGAAATTCGTTTCGTTTAGCGGCCGACTGAGTGAGAGAATACGAAAAGGCGAAAGCGGGGCAGCAATTCAATAGGTCGTCGGGACAATTCCTTCCCTTCCTTTCCTCCTTCTCCTCTCTTTCCTCCCGTCGAATGCAACTCTTTTCTGTGTCCACGAATTCGTTGCGACATAGCGAATTCTAATTGTCGGCTGAGAGATCGGAGAATTTGAGCGGAATTTATTGGAGAAGAGAGGAAGGAATGTGGAGAATGACGAATGTCTTACGTATTGAAATACGATTAGTCATTTTTTTGCGGCTTTCAGTTTGAGATTTGTAGGAGCATGTCATTGGGTTGATAAACATGAAGTGGTAGTCAGACGTGTCATAGATAGGATAAACCGACTGCACGAACTTTTCAAAAAAAGGCCAGTTTTTTTCAACCTGCAGATTGTTGAGAAACGCAGACAATTTCAATATTTGAATTCCTACCTGAATAATCTTAGGAAGGCGAAACGCTTTCTCAAGAAAACTTCCGACATACCCTTCAGTTTCCTTTGTTGAAGAAATGCGGGAGTAATCAACCTGCAATCAAATGAACACAGAAGTTTCGTGCAACAACGAATCAATGCAAATCTTTCTGTGCAAAGGAAGAAAATAGCATGGCAAGAGAATCATAGATCGTGGATAAATCACGTAGACAGTTATATTTTACGAATGCTCAATTATGCATCGTAAAAATAACATATAATAAATAACAGATAATACTCACAGCTCGAAGACTATTTCACCACCAATTACAGTGAATAGATAAAACATGAACTTCATTTGTATTCTTTGTTAAGTTTTCATTCAATTTTCTTTCCAGATTCCCTGTTTGTTTTATCGAACGGAAGAAATAAACCTATTGAGATAGTTGCAAAAGTAGTGGGAAGCTGACATACAGACTTCCCATGACAAAGTCAGTTTCTCATTCTCAATGGGAAAACAAATTGCTGCAGTCTCGCAAAATTATTAGCAATGGGAAAACAGTTATCGGGTTTTGATAAGTATCACTCCACACGGAAACGACTGTGGCGTGACAATCTATTGTATTTTTTCTTCAATGTGAATTTTCATTTTTTGCTGTTGTAATGACTCACTTTCTCCCTTAGTTCATGATGGACGGATTGTGACTCCTCCTCAGCTGATCATAATATGTTTGATATTCCCATTCATATAATGGTTTTCAGAACAACGGTAGTGATAATGGATGGAATCGATTTCGTCCTTTGCTCAATTGGAATTCCTGCCAACTTTCTATTGATTCTAGCTATTATTTTCTCGAAAGAATCCAACCTAAAAGTTTGTGTTTTGCATTTAGCTGCATACAAAAGTTTCTACAGGCTTATTCACTGATTCTCTTCCATTCTGCCGTGACCGATTTGATCGAAGTCATAGTGGAATTGATGGCAATGACAAGGTGAGATCTTGTTTCTTCAAGCAACAACACAATGTAAGATGTAAGCATCAAAGAGTTCTTCTTTCAGAATGATTTCTCAATTCCCGTATCTTGTTTATATTTTCGAAGGATTCTGTACACATTTCGGTACTTTTGCTTGTCAACTCTCGTTGCAAATGGAGCTCCATCTAATGTTCCATTCTATTCTACTGATCGCAGTTTCATTCTGGTACAGGTTGGAATGATTACAACACAACGCCCACAATTTATGTTTGAAAAATAGGAACTCGGTTCTGAGTGGTCGAAATCCTTCGTTTCTCAACACGCAATTAGTGATTTCAGCGATCCTTGTACCTACAATATTGAGCACCGTTAGTTTAAAATTAAACAAAACCAAATGCTCAATTTCTAGTCAATTTTTGCTTGGACGGACGATAGCCAAAGGATTCTACCGCAGATTTATCCTGGAATTAATTTAACCGGTGTTGCCCATGGTAAAGATTTATTTCGTTATCTTATTGACGAATCCGTTGCTCAGCAAGTTGCAACTTATCCAAAACTCGAATGATCATAATCGGAATCTGGACTTCTGTTGCTCCCACTGTAGCGTATTGCTTCATCTTTTACTACAGACGAGAAGTTTACAAAACATAGTAATATTTAACTTGACTTAAATTCTTTGAGGTCAACAGAAAAATGTGTGAGCAAACAAACCGAATGAGTACAAGAACTCGTGAAATGAATGCTTCGCTAATAAAAGTGAGAATTTTTACTACTTATTCGAGATTGAAAACTACTTTTATAGGCTCTTTTCTACCATGCACTAATTCCTTCTGTTACTTCACTTGGAATGATCGGATTCATCGCTCAAAATTTTGGTTTGCAGAATGCTGTGATAGAACGAGCTACTTTCATGGTATCATTTGTTTCTATTATTTCACACTTAGCACTGAGCTCTGTGAGCACTCTTTACAGGTTTGTACAATTCCGCCCGCAATAAATCCCCTTCTCACACTTTACTTCATCGGTCCATACAGAAGGTGAATAAGACACTATTCATGCACTAACACCTTTCAAAGTGCAGGTTCATCACAAGATTCTTATGGAAACAGAAAGGACAGAGTACGATCACAACCAGCATCGGTCCAAGCAATCGATCAGCTTCGGATGGTCCTCGCTCGTAGCCAAATCATCCAGCTCATAGACTCATCGATTGCTATCTGTCTATACAAGTTGTCGCTAACGGCAAGAGCTCTACGGGCACACTGTATGATTGATTATCCTAGCACCCTTACTTGACTTCTCTGAGATGTGTGCATGACCATTTAGGATTCTGCAATCTTTAATCCCTTGAATAAGTGAAAATATCCATAGCACAAATAATAATAATATCCGTAATACACATGACAATCAAAGTATACCAATGTTCGCAATAGTAAACATCTAAAACGTATCATACAGAAAACGATCTTCTAGTAGCTCATTCAAGGTTCGATAACGAAGTGCAGCACATAAGGAGAGTTGAACAGTGGAATAACAGAATAAAGAACTCACAGCCTGCGTCAGAATGTGCTCCGTGAAGAGCTTGTCCTTAGTAATGCAGGAGTGATGTCCGTACTCCTCCAGGTTCTTGACGAGTCCGTCACGCAGTTTCTCTCCATTCTTCACGAGAGCGAGGGTGAAGAGTGAGTTGCAGCAGTAGTCTGCTGCATCCTGAGTCGATCTGGGTGGACAGCACTCACAAGTACAGAGTGCAGCCTCCTCCTTATCGACTCTAGCAGCAAAGACTCGCTGCTCCTCTTCTTCACTCTCCCTCATCGCTTCCACGGCTGCATTCACTTCGTCGAGGGAAGGGAATTAGTCCATCTGTAGAGATAAAGATAGATGAATCAAAACAACATCAACATCAAAACACATAGAAAACAAACGATTTATCATCGCGAGCAGCAAACCAGGAGTAGCTTACCGTATTTCTTGGCAACGTGCCGACCGTTTCAGTTATCGATCGATACAAAATATTTTGCACTGAAAATTTGATCGCAAGAATAGTGAGCATTTATATTTGAAAAACAATCAAATTTTGATTTAAAAAGACTTGATTCATGCAAATATATTTGAAAATTGGAAAATTTCCGGGCTAATAGACCGGGATGGTGCGAGAGAATGAAGGATTCTTCACTATCTAGTCTCTTCACTCGCATCATCTCTCAACTGTCCCGTGGCCTATTGGTTGCGTGCGTGACTAGAGAGCGTGAAGGGGCGGGTTCGGATCCCGCCCGTCTCATTCATCTGTTGCCAGCTCTTCTTTTCCCCCTTGCTCATCGGATTAATCAATATCGAATACCGTAATGTCAATATTGCCTGCTGGCCCCTGATATCTTTGAAAAATCGTAGAGCGCTTCATTGGCGTCTGTTTCACTTCGCATAAACTGATATGTGGTCGGGTATACGATCTCTATCATCGTACGTTGCCAGTTTATGTGACCAAAAACTCGTCCCCCTCCTTCTTTAACACCCTAAAATGTAGTGAATAAATTTCTACAGTAACGTACAATATCTATTCGTTCACGATATTCCCGTTGAGCATCAATTGGAAGGCGATGAATACACTGGGAGGAAGTTGATGTTCTTCTTCCATCGCTTCGAGAAAGAGACGAGCATACGAGCTGCGGATCTTCACCTGAGAAGGCAACTGAATGATGTGCCGCGATTTTGAAGCAGTAAAATAGTATTAGATGCACTTAGTTATCAAATATAATTCCCTAATACTTCAACTGATGGTAAATTTGAGCGTGCAATTAGCTAAAAAAGTCTTGAAGCCTAAATATCCGACTTGTTTCTTCCGATATCATTGTTTTGCGCAAACATAAATAAAAGTGTACGGTCACTATCCACTTCACCGTTTATAATCTATTGGTCACATCCACTTACTCTCTCCACTCCTTCCTCCTGTCCATCCTCCCATCCATCGATTTCATCTTCCTTTCCACACTCTGCATAGTACATCTGCACACTATCACCGTCTCTGCTGCTTCCAATCCTGATAATTTTCATGATTTCAACGACCGAGTACTGAGCACGAAACATCATCATGAACCAGTGCAACTCACACGAGTTTTCGCATGAACATCAGATTCTCATCGGTGATGCGAAAGCCGAGCTGAGTCGCAGAGATTCGCAGTACTGCACTTCGATTTGCAGTGAAATAAGGAATACCCAGATTTGAAGAGATCACTGAGAACGATATTAGAGTTTGACTTTCTCACTAGCTGTGTTATAGTCAAGATCCAATCGATACAATCAATATTAACATGCATCTACCGTATCCCCTCCACTACCGTACCAGTCTTATCCTTCTGCGCAGTTCCCGATGCCAATTCGGAGGTGTATGCATAGTCGATGTCGGGTCTGTCATAGTTTCTCTGAAATCAGTTCCATAGAGGCCGGCAGACTGATTCTTAGCACGTACTTCCTAGTTCAACATTGTAAACTTTTGAAACCCCAACAAAGGAATAGTGGTAAAGCGGTTTTCCAAATAGATAGGTCGATCGCCAACTAACTTTCCAGATACAATTTTTCACATTCTGCTGTAGAGTACATTTGATTGACTGGAATATTCTAATTCCTTTGATCGTCTTACGCGGAAAGATAAATTAATCAATCTATTTGTGCAACTTTGCAACTCTTTTCATTTCTCTCCTCCACTCTTCTCCTCCTCTCTCTCTCCATTTTCCTTCTCATTCATCATTCGCTCGCTCGGGAAAGGTGGTCGCTCGGAGTGGCTCTCCGGAGGATAGAAGAGGACGGAGCAATGTCAGATGAGGTACCGTATCCCACTGCCTCAACACCCACCTACCGTACTCACTTTCCTTCAAAGGCACCTCCAACTTATCTTCCCCTCATATTCACGATACCGTGTTAGATTCAATAGGTGCCGCATCCATATGACCTTCAGCATATCCATGAATGCCAATTCCGAGATGAATTTCCGTGCCCCACGATTCTCTAGGCTATACGATTTTAAAAAACCTCACGATATTGAAACCGAGATGTCATAGATAAGCAAATATCACATAGTGCTGTAGTCGAGATGATCTACCGTATCGCAGCGGCACCGTAATCGTGCCAAATGACAGTATACCGTATACCATGCATTGTAGGATTTCGTACCCGAACCTGGCATATCACACATAAAAGCCTACTTCATTGTAACCTGGATTAATAGTACTAATTCATAGATGCATCAACTTATTGATTCATTCATTGCAGAGAGCCGTTTTTCACAGCCGGCAGTCAAGCGAGACCATGAAAGAAGGAAGGAACGTTTAAGTTGAAGAGAAGGAACGTTTGCACCCCTGACCCATCATTCTGTGGCTTAGTGTTGCTCTGGATTTGATGGATCACAAGTCACAATGGGACAAAGTATTGAAGGGCTGACGACTGACTCACAGACTAGAACTTACGGGTGTGTAGTACCCAAATACAGGGTGTGAAGTACCCTCCAGGGAGGGCCTAAGAACCCCTCAGCATTGCAATGTCGGTTCTTCAATGCAGTTATCTTCTTTAGTCATTGAGCCATCGAATCTTGAGTTA
>LS496642.1:335408-348052 GCA_900490845.1 Pristionchus japonicus
GGTGTGTAGTACCCAAATACAGGGTGTGAAGTACCCACCAGGGAGGGCCTAAGAACCCCTCAGCATTGCAATGTCGGTTCTTCAATGCAGTTATCTTCTTTAGTCATTGAGCCATCGAATCTTGAGTTACACTATGCATCAGAGCTACCGTATCCTTGCGCCCTACATTATTTACGTACCGTACCTCTTACTACAGATTTATGCATTGCAGAGTGTCGAGACTCAATCGACAAGCTGACGAGATCACGAAGGAAAGCGATGGAGCGAAGAAGTTGAAGAGAAGGAACGTTTGCACCCCTGACCCATCATTCTGTGGCTTAGTGTTGCTCTGGATTCGATGGATCACAAGTCACAATGGGACAAAGTATTGAAGGGCCGACGACTGACTCACAGACTAGAACTTACGGGTGTGTAGTACCCAAATACAGGGTGTGAAGTACCCACCAGGGAGGGCCTAAGAACCCCTCAGCATTGCAATGTCGGTTCTTCAATGCAGTTATCTTCTTTAGTCATTGAGCCATCGAATCTTGAGTTGCACTCTGATTCAGTGTGGAAGTAGAATCATTGCTCATTGCTTCATTTTCCTCTCTTACCCTTCCCTCATGGCAGAGCTGTTGCTTGCTGACCAAGCTTTTTTGCTTTTTCGTTCCTATTTTGCCTTTTTTCAATTATGCTTTTTAGCTTTTTTTATTCAAATATCTTTATGTTTTAGAAAAAATACACGAGTAACGTATACTACGATTGAAAGGGTGAGAATGCTAACAGTATTAGATAATGTACTTTCTGAGCTTCGGGAATCGATCAGGGTTCACGGTTGATTGTGATTGCCTTTGGCTGCATTTCCCCTCTTTTCCCACTTTTCTTGCCACATTCAATATTGAGACATCCCATCTGAGAGAGACAACAACGGAGAGATTCGGGGTTCGTGTCTTCGGGAAGGAGGTACTTGCGACGGAACGATCTGAAGATGAAAGGGTTAATTGACATCGATCATTCGTGTTATCACTAGATATATTTGATAAGATTCTTGCCTGCTGATTGATCCCCATTTATCTCTCTTCTCCTCATGGTTTCCTTCTACCATCAACTCGTTTCCAGTCAAATCTACCTGGAAGACCACGATTTCATGATCGGAAGCAGTGTATTTCTCAACCTTGATCTCTTCGGGTTTGAAGGCGGATACATCCAAACAGACGCTAAACTTGTCGGAAGTGTTCTGAATCTGAAAATGAGTAGTTCAATCGACCAATTCTTCTGTATTCTTACCTCTCCTCTCTCTCCTGCGAAAGAGAGCGAATCGCCAGAAACATTTCTCCAATAGGGACAAGCGACGCGTGCAAGTCTCAATTCATCGTGGAACATCTGAAGATTACGGTAAAGAGGAGGATAAATCACTACTACTTTACCTCATTGAAGGCTCTGACCATATTGCGATCTAACTGGTATGGACTCATTGCTTGCTGCATGGAGGGCATCATTGTCATCGGCATGATTGAATGTCGACTGAAGATTGTTGCCTTTGAGTTCATCTTTATACGCGTCGATGCACGGAACTATCGAGAATCAAGGTTGGTCAATAGAGAGGAAGAGATTACACGAAAAGAAGAGGCTATTCTGGTAAACATTCTGTACGGTCTGCACGGTGTGAGAGGGAAAACAAGTTGACACCGTTTCAGAGTCGCGGAAAACATGAAAGTTCATTTTTATCACATAGACGGTCGATGATCATTCAAGCAAAATTAATGACAAACAGAGTCTAATGGTCAGCTTCGAGAGAACAGGGAGAAATTAGACGACCTTTGCACGTTCGAGTATAGTTGGCTAAGTGAAATTAAGAGTGCATTCGTCTGAGTGGAGTTCCGTCTCATTTGTTCTGTGCCATAGATCTTTTATTCGATAAGTAACAATAACTTGCACAATATATTTTTCTCTTGACAAAAACATGGGAATGAAATGAGATCATAATGACATGCCTTCAAAAATAATAAGGAATGATTTTTTCCCAATGTTTTCACTTCAGAAACTAAGCCGATTACGTTGCCTCTTTGCAATTACAAGAACAAAATCCCAATGGGTTTGTATCCCAATTCGTCCAGACTTGGTCGGAAAGAGCCATAAAAAAAGTCGCTGATTCGTGAAGATGGCTGGAAATTAAAGTCTCATTTCCGCTTTTCATCAACTACCGATTAAGTTGAACACCCTAGAACCTCGTAGTTGAAAACAATCCGCTACTGCCATCTGTCCTTTTGACTATGAAATAAATACCCAGAAAGTATTTGAACGCTCTGAGTCTCTCCGTGCTACTAGATTTCTTTTCTGGTTGAAGTGGTCTATGTTCGAATTGCGCGATATCGGATTCAATTTATCGTAAGCTATACATTTGTTAGTACCCGATGAAGACTCCTATGATTCCCTCTCCAGAACAATGACAATGATAATGAATGGGATGGATGCTATCCTCGGAACATTGGGAATTCCGGCTAACTTCTTGTTACTTCTGGCCATTGTATTCTCCAAAGACACGCATCTAAAAGTTCGTCCTTCTTTGTTGTGGACATTAGAGTCTAATGTCCCTCAGGCTTACTCCTTCATTCTCTTCAACTCTGCATTGTCCGATTTGATTGAAGTCGTTGTGGAATTAATGGCGATGACGAGGTGAACACTCTATAGAAATCGATTGTAAGGTTCAAATTTAGAATGATGGCAGACTTTCCGTATTTGATGTACATCTTCGAAGGATTCTGCACTCAAATCAGTACTTCGGCATGCCAAATTTCAATGCAGATGGAACTTCATCTCATGTTTCACTCAATTCTCCTGATTGCAGTCTCGTTTTGGTACAGGTCAGCATGCATTTCAAACCCGATTCGTAATTGAATATCACAGAAACGCTGTGCTGTCTGGTGGATTTCCTTCCTTCACCAAAACTCTCACCATGGTGTTTATGGTTCTAGTTCCAACTGTATTCAGTACAGTGAGTTCTTAGCGAAAAAAATCAAAATCAATTTTGATTTAGTGTATTTTCGCATGGTCGGATGACAGTGGACAACTGTTGCCTAATTTCTATCCCGATTTCAACATGACACAAGTTGTTCACGGTTATTCCATTCACTTTTCAAAGTCGAAATTGAATCTCAGCAAGTTGCAACTTCTACAATGATCGCAACAAATTCGTTGGCTGCTGGTGCATGTCTGCCCCAATGGTTGCTTATGGATTCATCTTCTATTACAGACAACAGGTGGAATTCTGTTCCCAAGCACTGAAAGCTCAATTATATCTTTCAGGTTAATCAAAAATTGTGCGAGCAAACGAAGACCATGAGTACGAAAACAAGAAACATGCACGATTCCCTAATAAGAGTGAGACTCGCTTGCCTTTCCTCCACTTTAACTCTCCTTCAGGCTCTATCCTATCATGCATTACTTCCTTCAATCTCAGTTTTTGGATGCTTCGCATTTGTAGCTCAAAATCTCGGATTGCAGAATATTGTCATCGAGCGGGCTATTTTCATGGTATTTATATTAACGAAGCATGAGTGCAAGTTTTACTCTTTTAGAGTTGTACTATTCCTCCTGCAGTCAATCCACTTCTCACATTATACTTTGTCGGGCCTTATCGGCGGTGAGATCCATCAATTCGTAGTTGTTCAGTATCTACAATTTCCAGGTTCATAACAAGACTGGTCACTCGTAATTCACAAGACCGTGACGTCATCTCGACCAGTATTGGACCCATGAATAGAACCCTTTCGAACGTCTCTCGATCATATCACGATTCAGAGTACTAATTAGTAATTATCTGTGTGGTAGCTGTTCAAAAAAGTAGTCTGTTAAGTGACACGTTTTTTTCACATAGAAAATATCTTCGGAAGCGATAAACAAGAGTGAGAAATCGGAAAAGCAATAGTGTGAATAAATCTGCAGACATCCTGATTCCACACGTATCTTCAAGATATTTTGCAGGTTGAGCACAGAGAAAGATTGTTTTGAAATAATTGAAGGAAGTAGGTAAAAGATAAGGTTTTACAGTCGTACGACAACGCTAGGTGGGACCCGCTGGTAAGGCCAGCTGTTCGACGGACTCCAATCCCCTGCTGTCCAATGCTTTCTAGGGGTAAACTTTATTCGTTAATCGAACTCAATTCGTATCGAAATTAACTGTAACGCGAAGAACCGAAAAAAATGACAAACTGTCCTTTGAAATTCACCTGTTCTCTGGCGATAATGTCATTATCCATTCCTGTCCTAGAAACTCGTGGTCGGTAGAAACTTTTATCTTCATTGCTTGTAAATAACTGAGAAACAGTTCTCGCATACACATTTATTGCTTTTGTTCGACGTCTAGAAAGAAGTTGTTGCCTATGTTTGAGCTACGCGAATTCGGTTTCAATTTTTCGTAAGATAACTCATCTATCCATACACTAAACCTAAATCTAACTGATGTTCAGAACGATGACATCGATACTGAACAGTCTCGATTATACTCTCGGAATAATCGGAATACCTTCTAATTGTCTGCTCATCGTCGCCATTCTCCTCTCGAAAGATTCGCATCTAAAGGTTCGTTAGACTCTAAAAGAGATACAATCAAAACTCTCAGGCGTACTCTCTCATCATTTTCAACTCTGCAGTGACAGATTTGATTGAAGTTGTCGTTGAGTTACTCTCAATGAACAGGTACTTACAATAGGCATCTCAAGAGACAACTTTCCAGAAATTAATACGATAATTCAATGAACTCTTTCAGAATGATTGCTGAATTTCCTTTTCTAGCCTTCATTTTCGAAGGATTTTGCACAAATATTGGGATTTCAACTTGTCAAATGTCTCTACAAATAGAACTTCATTTGATGTTCCATTCTATCATATTGATTGCAGTTTCGTTCTGGTACAGGTTAGTATGACATTACAAATAGGGGAATAATTGATGAAGATAATATCAGGAATAGAGTATTATCTGGTCGACATCCTTCGTTTCTCAATACCCAAGGAATTATTGTTGCTATCCTTGTTCCTACTATATTCAGCACGGTAGCATTAGTAAAAATATAACTTACTTAAATTTTCAGTCGATGTTCGATTGGTCTAATGATAGTGTATTCATTTTACCTCATTTCTACCCCAGAATCAATGTGACAGAGATCGTTCTCGGTGATGTACATTTTGCTCAGTCGATAATCTATTGATTCAGGAAGTTGCAACTTCTACAGCCATCGGAACAAATTCGTTGCCCTTTGGTGCTTTTCTGCCCCGACTGTTGCATACTGCGCCATATTTTATTACAGAAAAGAGGTTGGATACAACAAAATGTTCATAATCATCTCTCAGGTCAATCGTAAAATGTGCATCCAAACGAGGACAATGAGCTATAGAACGCGACAGATGCATGATTCTCTTATCCGGGTTAGCAGTGGTTCATACGTCATTAGACAGCAAGTGACATCAGGCCCTTTCCTACCACGCATTACTCCCGTCCATTACTGTACTCGGAATTGTCGGGTTTGTTGCTCAAAATCTCGGATTTCAGAATGCAGTTATTGAACGAGCTATCTTCATGGTATTCAACAACTAAGAATTCCATTGATCTCTTCATTCAGACATGCACAATTCCTCCTGCCATCAATCCCCTTCTCACTCTTTACTTCGTTGGTCCGTACAGAAGGTGAACGAGTAAAGAAGTCACGGACATGAACTTATTTTCAGATTCATCACACGATTCGTCGTTCACAAACGAAAAGATCGTGAAACCGTCAATTCCAGTGTAGTGATTAGCCATAGAACTGCTTCCAATATTACTCGACCTTGACGAAAAGTTCAAGCTTTTATAAGTTTCCTCGTTAAAAGCTCTATTTATTACACTCTTTTCATTGCAATTGGAAAAAAAAGTTGGATAGAAAGGAATGGACCACTCGTTCTGTTTGCACGTTCTTTTACTTCCGCATTGTGTGAGTACACGCGATTTATTTACTGGTTACACATCTCCTTCTCTTGATTTCTGACTACTCCTATAACGCGATTGAAGACCTTTTCCGCGTTGTCCGTCGCAGCGACGAAATCGAGGTGATTGTACTCGGGAACTTCGTAAAGACCCTGCGATTGACGTTGTGATGGGGTCATGAAATATACAAGGAAACCTTGACAATATCCTTCCTCAACAAATACATTAAGTCCTCAAGATCTTGTCTAGTAGCTAGCCAATCTTCCGAACTCCAGAAAATGTGAACTGGTGCTTCTACGTTGGAGAGATTGTATGCAGGGGCAGTAGGCTGAATGAAAAATGTCTCGTAATGCGCGATAACGATGTTTAACCTGCCCATATCTCGCCAAATTATCAGTCGGATTGTGGTCAAAGTGTTCGAGTTTATGACGAACTGATAACTGCAAACCAAATAGGAATTCGGAGGCAATCAACTTCACTCGCCTGTCCCCAGTGTAGCAGATTCCAAGTAGAAGTACTGGCAGGAAGATGAGTTACGTAGACTGGCCAACGAGACTTGGAAAATTCGATCAGAATAAGAAAATAAATTTAACTCCTCACAGTATTGAATGTATTGGACGGATATCCTAATCCGAAGTACATGGCGTACGTGCAGACCTTCAATTAGTATGATCTGCATGAAAGATTCACGAATCTAACCTCATCAAGATATGGAGTGGCACAGAAAGTATACATAACCATTTGAGGAATAGTTCGATCTCCCATTCCAACTTCGTGAGAACCGATAGAAGACCGGTAGAACTAAAGAGTCCAATCATCGACAAACGCAACATGAAGCCAACTTCATGAACGGGTTGGAACAGTTCGTAAAGAATAAATAATCCTCTCCAAAATCCCCTGGCTGTATGTGCTGTGGTTGCAGGAGCGACTTGAAACAATGCACGAATCTAGAACGTTCCGAGTTTCTCTTGCTGAATAACAAAAATGCACCTTGTTATTGTATTCCGGACGCTCTGATAAAGTCATGAATGCGACGAGAGCACCCTGAAAAAGGAAGAGAGAGAGAGGAAATAACGGCAGAAATCTCTGACCTGAGAATGACCAAGCCAGTATAACGATTCCTCGCCTGTTATGTTCAGTACGTAATCGATGACAGCCGGATTGTCATACTTCGCGTGTTCATCCATCCTGCAATTCAGCATATGGCAATTGACTAAAGATGAGACTCTACGTGAACTTCCAGAATTGTGGATCACTCGTATCAAAATCACGATGTCTCCTGCTGTAGGTTGATCCTCGATGATTCATGAGAAATACATCGAATCCCGCGTCGGCAAGCTCCATGGCTTGATATATTTATCATTGAAAACAAACTGGCAATAGTCTTACCAGGAGATGAGTGAGGAGGATTCATTACGTATTCTGAGCTATCGCAAAGGAGGCTGTGATCCATTATTATTGGAGCTCGCTTGCAATTCGACTCTGTAATGAAATATTCAACAGATGGAAATGAAGTAAGAGATCTTTTGAAATTATCAAACCTGTGGAGTTCACGCCATGTCTGATTCGAAATACTGTGAGAATGTATCCATCTTCAGTAGTGATGTTATGTTGTTCAACAGGATAACCCCATCGTTGGATCATTTGGGGCTGAAAGTATTCATTTCGAAATGTGCTCAACATATGATCACAATACCACAGTCATAGCCAGTTCGGGATCGGAAGAAGAAACGAACGAGAAGAAGTTGAGAAATTGAAAATACGAGTTTGCGAACATTATTTTGCCATCGAGTCACAAGACGAGCGAGTGCTAACGTTGTTTTCATCGCTATCAGGAGAGACTGATACCAAGGTTCAGTTTTTTCACTTTTGAAACGATAAGAACTTGTAACCAGTATCTAAAACGTTTGTTCAACAGGATTGCACGCTGATGAGACCTATCTATGAACAGTGTACAGAAAACATTTCATAGCTTCGAACAAGTTTATTCACTGGTCGCACATTCCTTTCTCTTGTTGTTTGACTATGCCGATCACTCGATTGAAAACCTTCTCTGCATTATCAGTAGCGGTGACGAAATCGAGGTGATTGTACTCGGGAACTTGATAGACACCCTGCGAATGGTGCTCAATCGGATCTGGATTCTTCCGTCTCACTAACCTTGACAACTTCCTTCCTCAGGGTTGGAATCAGATTCTCATAAATATCTTCTTGACTGACCAACCAATCGGATGAACTCCAGAAGATATAAACGGGCACTTCGACTCTCGTTAGATTGTACGGTGGTGCTGTCGTCTAAACAATGAGGCTTGATCAAGATCGTCAGCATAGTTTAACCTGTCCGTATCTAATCATATTCTCAGCTGGATTGTGATCGAAATGTTCGAGCTTGTTGCGAACTGCCACCTAGAAAGACTGAACGATTCTAAAGAGGAATTCTAATCCAACTTGTCCCCAATGCAGCATATTCCATGTCGAAGTGCTCGTGGGAATGAATGTGATGTAGGCTGGCCAGCGAGACTGAGGAGACATGATTTAAACTAGTAAAGCTATTTCCTATACAAAATTGAATGTCTTGGTGGGCTCTCCCGTCACGAAATGCATTACGTTTCTGCAGATCTGAATGAGGAACATTTCAAAACGGTTGAAAGTAGGGTTTCTTACTTCGTTTAGATAGGGAGTGGCGCAGAAAATCTGCATTATCTTCTGTTGGATTTTTCTATTCGGACCGAACCCAATTTCGTGGGATCCGAACCATGATCGATAGAACTGAACAAAAGTGATTATACTGAAAACTATGGAGCCACGAACGTCGATCAGAGACTTCAACAATTTGTCGACAACGTAGAGAAGTCTCCAGACTCCTCTCGCGTAATGCGCAGTTCCGGGCGGTGCGACTTGGAACATTGCACGAATCTGAATGGAATTAGTGTGAGCATAATAATGCGAGGCCCAGTAACCTTTTGATTGTACTCTGGTCGTTCGGATAGCAGCATAAATCCGACTTGACAACCCTGGAGAATTGAGACCTTTACCTGCACAACAAAATATAGAACCGAACCTGAGAATGCCCGCCAATACAGTGATTTCTCGCCAGTTATATTCAGGACGTAATCTATCACAACTGGATTGTCATACTTTGCGTATTCGTCCATACTGAATATAATAACTGATGCAAACTCATGTAAAAATGGGAACAAACGTAAATTTCCAGTATCGCGGATCCTTCGTATTGAAGTCACGGTGCCTCCTAGAGTAGGTTGTACCACGATGATTCATGAGGAAGACATCGAATCCCGCATCGGCAAGCACCATTGCTGGAAGATCTCAGTGAATGAAGGAGCATAGACGCTTACCCGGAGACGACTCTGGTGGATTCATTACAAATTCAGAGCCATCACAAAGTAAGCTGTGATCCATGAGAATTGGTGGACGATAACAATCCGAATCTGGAAAATTTCGTTGAGAAGTAAGTTAATAATAATATCTAACCTTTGGAGTTCACGCCGTGTTTAATTCGAAAGATGCTGAGAATGTATCCATCTTCAGTAGTCACTTCATACACATCAACAGGATATCCCCATCGTTCGATCATTTGAGGCTAGGAACATAAAAGTTTCAAGGGAAGAATGGATTCAAATACCACAGTCATAGACATTTCTGGATCAGAATGCTGATTCAGCGATAAAATGCTGAGAAATTGAAGATATGAGGAAAGCATTCTTCGATCGGCGGGTGAAACTATTGAGAATGCTGTGTTTCCATCTCTAAAGGAACGTGTGGGCACTAATAATAAAATTCAGAAGTACTTTGGAGATGATAAGAATCCGAAACTACAATCCATGAGAGGTCAAATACCTGAGATTGTCACTCACGAAAATCAATAACTTCTCGACGGATAACTGAATCGTTTCTTTGTTATGTTGATACTTCAATCTGAACAATGTGAAATTCAAGACATATCGGACTTTCATCCTTCTTCGTCAAAAATCGATGAGATTCATTCGGTGTATTTCATCTGCATTAATTCTAATTTAAAATTCTAGTCCAAGGTTGCTTGTAATCAGAATTGGAACAATCAGGGATTCCCATAAGATATTTCTCTGTTTTAATCTTCTTTCACCTGCCAGAATTCCCATCAATGATCTTTGAGGCACTACAACTCTGCCCCATTTTGTTCAGTAGAACTTTAGGTTGATCAGAAATCTGCTATTCGGATCTATGTTACATTCTAAGCGATTGTATATCAAATCCATTGTTTACGGCTAGGATCTTGTATAGGCAAGGTGTTTCACATATTCGAGAGAATTACCGCGTGAATTACAGAGAATTAGTAGTTTTCTAGCCTAGTTCATTCTAGTTCGACGACCATTAAACAGTAATCAACTCTCAAGCAACGCCTTTTGACGCACATTATCCAATAAGCCTATTTAAGTTCTTGTCGTCAAAGATACTTTGAATATACCCAGTACCTTCTGATACAATTCGCAGTAAGTATAAACTATATTCTTCGTATTGTGTGTTACACAAATGGAGCAAAACCGATAGTTGAAAACGCATAATATCATGTTATCAAGAGGATTTCGAGAATGATTGTTATGTTCTAAGATTCGAACGGTCAATTTCCTATTCTTGTGTTCATTTCAGAGCCATGACCATCCTCATGAATTGCGTAGATTTTCTCATTGGAACTATTGGGATTCCAGCTAATACTCTCTTGATATTCGCTATCGTTCTCTCAAAAGAATCGAATCTAAAGGTATGCAACTATATTTATTTGTGAACTCAACGGTTCCACCTGCCAGGCTTATTCGATCATTCTCCTCAATTCGGCCGTTACGGATTTAATTGCAGTTGTCGTTGAACCGATGGCTATGACTAGGTTAGTTTGCTACGAACCGTCGCAACGTCTTGATAATTCGTTCTTCTCAGAATGATCGCCAAATATCCTGCATTGGTGCATATTTATGAAGGATTTTGCACTCGCATGGGCACGTTTGTATGCAAAATATCGATGCTAACTGAACTGCATCTGATGTTTCACTCCATTCTGCTAATTGCAGTTGCCTTCTGGTACAGGTTGGCAGAAGTGGGAAACCACACAAAAGATAATCGCTTAGACACACCGTTCTCAACGGCCGATTCCCCTCATCATACTACGTGCAAGGAGTCATATGTGTGGTTCTCGTTCCAACCATTATCAGTATGGTCAGTCAAATGGGTGTTTTCATCCGAGTGAAACACAAACTGTGTCCATTCCAGTGCATGTTCACTTGGTCAGATGATAGCTATCGAGTTGTTCCCCGCGTCTATCCTGGAATAAACATGTCTCAGATTATTCACAGTAAGAATATCTTCCTGAATATCTGTATCTGTAAAATTTCAGCTAGCTGTAATTTCAACGATTCTCCGATGACATTCGTCCAATCGTGGACCATGTCTGCCTCTATATTTGCGTATGGATTCATTTCCTATTATGGAATTCGAGTAGGTGCATGAGTCCACAACAGTACTGACACTGTTTCGATAGGTTCATCGAACACTTCGTGAACAAGGGAGCAAAATGAGCAGCAAAACAAAAGAAATGCACGATTCACTTATCAGAGTCAGTATTTTCTTCGTCCATCAAATAATAATCAATTGACCGCAGGCACTCATTTATCACTCCATACTTCCGTCTCTTTCAATTTTGGGAGTTTTCGGATTCGCAGCACAAATGCTCGGTGTTCAGAATCCGATGATCGAGCGGGTTGCATTTGTGGTGCTTGTGTTCTCAGATGAGAATTCCAATGATACTATTGAAGAGCTGCTCAATTCCTCCGGCGATAAACCCGCTTCTCACTTTATATTTCGTTGCTCCTTACAAGAGGTTTGATCTGCGCACTGGTAACAAATGCCTTCACATTTGAGCCAGATTCGTCGCTCGATTGGCTGGACTCAAATCAGGAGATAGAACGATGAGTACTGTAGCTAATAGCGCTGGAGTCAGCAATTTCTCTCTTGCGAGCAAAGATTTGTACTGAGTACGCAAGATCAATAAAGATTATTACCATTTACAATAGATTTATTAATAATACACTGAGAATGAACCGACCAGTGACGCACTAATTGATCCTGATTATTGAATCGTGCGTGAAAATAATGATGATTCCAAGACACAAATTTCACACTCTTGCACTGACCCCTGTACAAATCTGAATACTTTTTTTCGTGCTCCAATCAATCCAATCCGAAAGAGTTCTTGGAATTTTGTTTGAATAATCATATTGCGTAGAATGCTTTTGAGCTCGAAAAATGGGTACATGATCTCCTACTCAATTACTTACACTTGATTGAGTAGACAATCGACAATCTCACAATCGCGCGTTTTCTGTGTCTGAAAATGAACGTGCGGTTTGCTCCCTTTTCTTATCGAGTTGGTCACTTCGAGTGCAAAATATTAGATGTAAACTGCCACTTGTAGTGAAGAGCTCGCGAACAACAATTGAGAACGATTTACATTTTACATTTACATTTAATCAACTTTATCAGCTCATTCAGTGGGTGTTACGAAGCTGGGTTGCCATGAGAGTTCTCCATTGAGCTCGATCGTGTCTTGCGATTTGCATGAATTGAGGACCGGCTGCTTTGACGAAATCATCTCTCCATCTCTTGGCTGGGCGTCCTTGTCTTCTCTTACGGGGAGGGGTCCAATTGTGCACATTTA
>LS496689.1:3927-97854 GCA_900490845.1 Pristionchus japonicus
GACGAGTGCGTCGCGGTGAGTCGCCGTGGGTCACCCAAGGTCACCCCGACTTTGAGGTCGCTTTAGACCCCTTCAAAGTGTATAACTTTTTGGCTATTTCTGGCTACAAACCAAACAGACCATGCTCTATCGATTGGTGCTATCAGAACTTTGAATATCTCATTTGATCTTTGATCTATGAGCGGAGACGCTATCCCCCCTCTCTTTACAATCTACACATTTCCATAACCCCTTGTCCGGAGAGAGAGAGAGTGGATTAGCTCTCCCTCATCTTGGTCTTTTGATCGGTCATTGATCGGTTGGCTCGTGCGTTCGGAGTTCTCAGAGATTGAGATTCATGACAACAGTTATCCTTAGGCGACTACAGTATACAGAAATGACAGTATGAGATAGTGTAGGGTATCTGCCCCTTGTGACTTCCGTTCATTGGGTGGAAGGGGTGATTTTTATTCTTGACTGACAATAGAGGGCAAGCCCGCGACCTACAAACCCCACATTTTCTCATACTGTCATTTTCGTTCACTGTGGTATAGAGGCCAGAAATAACAGTGTGGATTTGCACAAACTCCCGCCTTATTGTCAGTGATCGTAATCGATATTTACTGTAAACGATGGCCTATATCGCCACTTGTATGCATGATGTACCAGAACTTCGGCTTATCTGGAGTGCTCTTCCAAAGCAGCACAACTCGCTGGTTTGACCTCTATTGCCAATTCCCCTCCACCCAATGAACGGAAGTCACAAGGGGCAGATACCCTACACTTTCTCATACTGTCAAAGTCGGGGTGACCTTGGGTGACCCACGGCGACTCACCGCGACGCACTCGTCTGGGAGGAGACTCTGCGGTACGTTATTTCGATTGTCCAATCTAACATCTGAAACAAGGAAGACGATTGTCTCCGAGCATGTCAAACGATTACTTGCTAATGACACTCATATGTCCCCAAAGATACCTTTTCTAGTCTCTAGGAGTCGTCTAGTGAAGCCGCAGATAGAACAACGGAAGAACAACGGAATGTTGGAAATGGAAAGCACAGCCAATGGGCATTTACTGTATCAGACTTAGCGATCATCACGCCAATCTTCTGCGCGTCGGAAATTCAAACATCTGATCTTGTCTGTCTGCAACTATCATTTTTGTCTTTGCTCTATTCTCCAGGATGCGTTCTGACGATTCGCTTAAACATGAGGTATTGTTAAACTATATTTCGAATTCAATTTAAAGTTCAGACCTCAATTTCACTGCTTCCTGACGATTTGATGTTGATGATTTTCAATGAATTGACAACAGTGGAGCGAACTTCGATAGGAACAGCGTGTAAACGATTCAGAGAGCTGGATTTTGAACTTGGCAGGAAATTCTATAGCAGCATCGATGCTACCCTGGCTAGTTCTGCATTCTGATTCAGAAATATACATTTTTTACTTCAGGAATTTTGGGAACAGGAAAAAATTCACGTGAAAGCTCTTCCCTATTATTTTCTTTTGGCTGGATATGGTGCCATTTCGATTCAAGCGTCCTATCACAACAGAAGGCTGTTCAGGAATGCAAAAACTGAATTACTAGACATAGAGGTAGAAACAATTCAATTGTTTGTTGCACACTTTACCAATTTTTCCGTAATTGTTTGAACATTTAGTACGACGATAGTTTGCGTGATCAAGCGGCTTTCGAAAGAATCACTTGCTTATTTGAGACTGTAAAATACGACAAATTAGACGTGTCTTTGTTCTGTATGGAGGATTGCACTGAAAGGTCAACGAGAAGAGTTTATCGAACGTTCCTAAATTACATAATATTTTCAGCTTCATTGATTACTTGATAAGAAAACGAAATCTTGAAAGAACAACGATTTGGCTTTCCGGAAGAAGAGAAATGCATTCTTCGCTCACTAATTTCCGCCTGCGGAAAATGTTAATGCAGCTACCGAAAATTGGTCGATTCAGACTGGAATGGCATATTGCTTCTGTGAGTTTTGAATATGATTTCCAGATTTCCTCATTTCAATGCTTTACAATGTTTAATGTTTCTCAAAATGAAAGTTTTGCAGAGTTCGGGTGATGACAATGATGCTGATTTCTATCTCAACGATGACCTTCTCTTCTACTTAACTGGTCGCATGAGCGCAGCTTACTTATATTTAAGCACTGGATGCTGCACAAGTCAGGGTATTCTGAAAGCGTTTGAGGTGAACAAGCCTTTTTCTTTGAGAAATGTTCCGAACTTCTCATTTCAGAAATTTTGCCAGTCACAAAACGAATTCATATCATTCGATCTTCAACAGATCAATGTTGACGAAATTTTCGCAATGGTTAATACAAATTTTACAAAGAAGAGGGGCGATAATCACGAAATAATCGATATCAGCCGCAAGCGCTTCCTTCATTTCCAATTTTGGAACGGCAAATGGACCTTTGAAATGGGCATGCTGGACAGCCTTGGAAAAATAATCCCCCGGCCCATATTCCCTCTATTTCTGAGCTGAAAGTGGCAGTAGAGAAAACAATCAGTAACTCGACATTCTCCATCTATGATTCCTGTTTTTATGAATGTGGATAAATATTGACGCTCAAAAAGTAGCGTTTGTTTTGATAAACAGCCGCCATGAACTATGGATAGAATGTGTGACAATGAAAAGATCAGTTAGAATTAGTCAAATATGATCATTCCCATAAAAGTGCTGAATCTCCTCGATAGATAGTAAACTAATCGTGCACGTAGACTAAATAGTCGATCTGCTGCTCTCAAATGTCTAATCCAAAAGAAACCAGGAATGCAATCGTCTCCGAGAATGACAAACAACTGCATCATTCAGACGCAAGTTACACTCATCTGTTCCCTCTGGAGATAGCGTCGACTCTCCCGATTCAAATAGACAGAAAGTGAAAACAAACAGAACGGAGAAATTGAAATGTTGATTGTTTCTTGCGAAAAATATTTTACTCTCAAACAACAGACCGTATCGTTTTGAATGGAAAGCACTGCCAATGGGCACATACTGGTCCCGACTTCTTGATTATTATGCAGAGTGCGCGTCCATCATTCAAATAACGTCTCGCCTTTACCAGCACTAGTTGCACAAGTGAAACTAGTTTGGGGTGCAAGATGAACTCACACGATACTAAAGATGAGGTATTCTTGAGTTGTCTTATCGCGCTCAATTCAAAGTCTAGGTTTCGTCTCCTTTACTTCCGGACGATTTGATGCTGATGATTTTCAATGAACTAACAACCGTTGACCGAATCCCGCTAGGAACAGCGTGTAAACGATTCAGAGAGCTGGATTTTGAACTTGGAAGAAAATGTTATCTTAGCATTCACGCTGTCCTGGTTAGTTCTTCATTTCTACGTTCGCTTTAACTGCTTACTGACATTCAGGGAATAACGGGACAGGAACTTATTCATGTGCAAGCTCCTTCGTACGATTTCGAAATTTCTGGATCTGATCCCACTTCGATTCAATTGTCATATCATATCAAAAGGTTGTTCAGGAGAGCAAAAGCTGAATTACTAAACATAGAGGTAAAACAATTCAATTGTTTGTTCCACACTTTACCAATTTTTTCATAATTGTTTGAACATTCAGTATGGCAATAGTTTGCGTAATCAAGCGGCTTTCGAAAGAATCGCTCACTTATTTGAAACTGTGAAATACGACAAATTGAAGGTGAATTTGTTCTGTATGGAGGATTGCACTGAGAGGTCAGTGAGAGCAATTTATCGAACGTTCCAAATTTAATTTCAGCTTCATTGAATACTTGGTGAGAAAGCGCTATCTTGAAACCACAACGATCTGGCTTTCCAGAAGAAGTGAAATGTTTTCTTCGCTATCGAAAGTTCGCATGCAGAAAATGCTGATGCATCTTCCAAGAATTGGAAATTTCAAAATGTGGCATACGAACAATTTGAGTACAGTGAGCGCCGAATTTCATGACCGAATTCGATCATTTTATTCGCAGAATAATGGAAATGATGAATGTATTCTAAATGATGAAATTCTTCTTCGCTTCGCTGGTCGTATGAAAGTAGCAGTATTTGGCGTAGGGAGCTGCACAAGTAGGGGTATTCTCAACGCGTTTGAGGTAAAGTTTGTGATTTTTTACTTCAACATTCAATATTCGTTCAGAAGTTTTGCCAGTCAAACAACGCATACATCGAGTTTATCCTCCAACAGATTGATGTTGGCGAGCTCTTCAGGATGGCTAGCGGAATAGGAAGAAGAGCAGCGATGATTCTCATGATATAATCGACATGGACCGCAAGCGCATCCTTCGCTTCAAAAAATTTATGAGGAAATGGATTTTTCAAATGGGCAAGGTCGACAGTAGTGGTAATATGAGCCCCTGTTGCCAATATTTTTGAGCTGGTTGTGCCCATGTATAGTTTATACAGTATAGAAAACTTAATAATCTAATTTTGCTCTATTATAATTTTTTATTTGTATTTGATGATTCTAGATATGGATTAATGCAAAGATCAAGATGATGTTATGTGCACGTTATGATTCCTTTTGATAAAAACTCGATAATTAACGGTGGAGTGAAGAGTCAGCAGAAAATCGCGCAGTTAAAAAAAGATAGTTGAAATAGCCGTATTGCTCATGCGTATCCTCATTTATAATGCGCCTGAACGAATATCGATTGCTTTGTTTATCGTTGTCAATGGAAGGCACTGCCAATGGGTGTTTATAGAATCAGACTTAGTAATCACCAAGCCTGATATTGTATGCGTCTCTAATTCTAAATCCGCATCTTGTCTATCCACTGCAGAAATAGCGATTGTTGTTTTTGTTCGATATCAGGAATGAGCTCAGACGATTCGAATCAAGATGAGGTATTATTAAACTGCCTTATCGTACTGAATTGAAAGTTCAGACCTCAATTTCACTGCTTCCGGACGATTTGATGTTGATGATTTTCAATGAATTGACAACAGTGGAGCGAACTCCGATAGGAACAGCGTGTAAACGATTCAGAGAGCTGGATTTTGAACTTGGCAAGAAATTCTATAGCATCATCGAGGCTACCCTGGCTAGTTCTGCTATCCGACATCGCTTTCAGAAATATAATATTTAGAAATTTTGGAAGCACGAAAACATTCATGTAATAGCGCCTTCTTATGATTTCCATATTTTTGGGAGGGATTCAACTCCTATTCAAGCGTCCTATCACAATAGAAGGCTGTTCAGGAATGCAAAAATTGGATTACTAGACATAGATGTAAGAACAATTCTATTGTTTGTCACAGAATTTACCTATTTTTCCGTAATTGTTTGAACATTTAGTACGACGATTGTTTTCGTGATCAAGCGGCTTTCGAAAGAATCACTCGCTTATTTGAGACTGTAAAATACGACAAATTAGACGTGTCTTTGTTCTGTATGGAGGATTGCACTGAAAGGTCAACGAGAAGAGTTTATCGAACGTTCCTAAATTACATAATATTTTCAGCTTCATTGATTACTTGATAAGAAAACGAAATCTTGAAAGAACAACGATTTGGCTTTCCGGAAGAAGAGAAATGCATTCTTCGCTCACTAATTTCCGCCTGCGGAAAATGTTAATGCAGCTACCGAGAATTGGTCGATTCAGACTGGAATGGCATATTGATTCTGTGAGTTTTGAATATGATTTCCAGATTTGCTCGTTTTAATGCTTCACAATGTTTAATTTTTCTCAAAATTAAAATTTCGCAGGATTCGGGTGATGATGCTGATGCTGATTTCTATCTCAATGATGACCTTCTCTTCTACTTAACTGGTCGCATGAACGCAGTTTACTTATATTTAAGCACTGGATGCTGCACCAGTCATGGAATTTTGGACGCGTTTGAGGTGAACAAGCCTTTTTCTTTGAGAAATATTCTGATCTTTTCATTTCAGAAGTTTTGCCAGTCACAAAACGAATTCATATCATTCGATCTTCAACAGATCAATGTTGACGAAATTTTCGCAATGGTTAATACAAATTTTACAAAGAAGAGGGGCGATAATCACGAAATAATCGATATCAGCCGCAAGCGCTTCCTTCATTTCCAATTTTGGAACGGCAAATGGACCTTTGAAATGGGCATGCTGGACAGCCTTGGAAAAATAATCCCCCGGCCCATATTCCCTCTATTTCTGAGCTGACAGTGGCAGTAGAGAAAACAATCAGTAACTCGACATTCTCCATCTATGATTCCTGTTTTTATGAATGTGGATAAATATTGACGCTCAAAAAGTAGCGTTTGTTTTGATAAACAGCCGCCATGAACTATGGATAGAATGTGTGACAATGAAAAGATCAGTTAGAATTAGTCAAATATGATCATTCCCATAATGTTTTTTTTTCGAATTTCGACTAGTCGAAACTTATTCCATTTCGACTATTCGAATGAATCGACTAGTCGAAATAGATCTGTTTTCGACTAGTCGAAATTGAATCGACTAGTCGATATCGGCTCATTTTGTCCACTCGCCTAGTCTACGAGCGGTCATTTCACTCTCACTCGCTCGAATCAACCCGACCGGGGTCGTTCTATCCGCGCGACCCCAAATGAAACTCATTCGAATCAATTCACCGCTCAGAGTTTCGGTCGGGATGAAGAATGAATCGGCTAGTCGATTCAATTTCGACTAGTCGAAATGAGATCTATTTCGACTAGTCGAAATTCGAAAAGTCGAATACGTTTCGACTAGTCGATTCATAATTTTTCGACTAGTCGTTTGTTTTCGAGACTCTAGTGACAATGAAAAGATCGGTTAGAATTAGTCAAATATGATCATTCCATTAAAAGTTCTGAATCTCTTCGCTAGATGGTAAACTAATCGTGTACGTAGACTAAATAGTCGATCTGCTGTTCTCAAATGTCTAATCCAACAGAAACCAGGAATACAATCGTCTCCGAGAATGGCAAACGCCTTCATCGCCTTCATCACTCATCTGTTCCCTAAAGGTATTGTCGATTCTCCCGATTCAAATAGACAGAAAGTGAAAACAAAACGGAACGGAGAAACTGAAATGTTGATTGTTTCTCGTGAAAAAAATTTAACTTCTAAACAACAGTATCAATATCGTTTTGATTGGAAAGCACTGCCTTTGGGCACATACTGGGGGCACATTCCTGACTAATTGATTATAACGCAGAGTGCGCGTCCATCATTCAAACAACATCTAGCCTTTTTCAGCACCACTTGCATAAGTGAGGCTAATTTGTGGTGCACTCGTTCAAAGATGAGCTCAGATTCTACTCGAAATGAGGTATTGTTGAGTTGTCTTATCGCGTTCAATTTCAAGTTTAGGTTTCATCTCCTTTACTTCCGGACGATTTGATGCTGATGATTTTCAATGAACTAACAACCGTTGACCGAATCCCGCTAGGAACAGCGTGTAAACGATTCCGAGAACTGGATTTTGAACTTGGCAGGAAATTCTATAGCAGCATCGATGCTACCCTGGCTAGTTCTGCATTCTGATTCAGAAATATACATTTTTTACTTCAGGAATTTTGGGAACAGGAAAACATTCACGTGAAAGCTCTTCCCTATTATTTTCTTTTGGCTGGATATGGTGCCATTTCGATTCAAGCGTCCTATCACAACAGAAGGCTGTTCAGGAATGCAAAAACTGAATTACTAAGCATAAAAGTAAGCATTTATCCATTTTTTGCATTTTTTCTTTTTCTCTATGTTTTTTTGTTCATTTAGTACAAAAATAATTTACGTGATCATGATACCTTCGACACAATAGCTCACTTGTTTGCGACTGTGAAATACGATAAATTGGATGTGCAATTGTGTTGTGATGAAGACTGTTCCGATAGGTCAGTTTTGAGTTCATTTGAATAAGTGGAAAATGATAGCACACACAAAACTTTGGAACGCAACACTCTACTATTAGTTAACGAAACAACTCGTTATCAGAGTTAACGTGTTGGTTATGAAAATGAACCATGTTATCTGATGAAAGTGATAGCGTATCACGATGTTCTGTGTGTTCTGTGATCAACTGTTTTTGAACTAGTTCTTCTGTTCTCTCAACTAGAGGTGAGACTGATTCACTAAATTAACGAGCGGTTGCCCAACATTCAAGAATAAAGCACACTAAGGTTACAGAATTACCGACATTTCAGTTTCATTCCTGCTCTGATCCGGAAGCGAAATCTTGAAACAGCCACAGTTTGGCTTCAATGGAGAAGTCAAACATTTTTTTCGCATAATGAACTTCATACTCGAATCTTGTTGATGCAACTTCCAAAAATTGGCAAATTAAACTTGAAGTGGCATGTAGCCTCAACGATTTCTGTCAGTTTCGAACTTGAAATCAGGGATTAACTCACAAATTTTAAGCCTAATGATGATCACAAGCCCCTCCTAAATGATGCACTTCTTATCCACTTTGCTGGCATCATAAAAGCTGCTGAATTAGGCGAAGGATTCTGCACAAGTAGTGGTATTCTGAATGCTTTTGAGGTAACATTAGTTTATTTTATTTCAATGATGTGCACTCTTTCAGAAGTTTTGTCAATCGAACAATGACTACATTGCGCTTGATGTTCACCAGATTAATGTAGATGAGCTCTTCGAATTGGCTAGTACACATTTCATGACGAAGAGAGGTTATTATCACGAAATAATTGATAACAGCCGCAAGTGCATCCTTCGTTTCCATATATTTGGCAAAGAGTGGATTTTCAAAATGGGAAAGATGGACAGTCTTGGAAAAATGATTCCTTGCCCATATTCCCTGTATTTCTGAGCTTGCTGTTTGAATCGTCAGCCTGTGAATTCAGCTTACTTTGATAAATGCCAATGAGTTTGAAAAAAAACGAATAAAATAATTTCCTGATTCAGTTCCGAATTTGCATTCAATTGCTACTTCTGAGACACTGTCTAGCTCTAGATTTATATATTCAGCTCTTGATTAGAGAGATGAGAAGATGAAGAAAGATCGTTAGTTCGTGGGTAATAGTTGGTTTCTGCCTCTCTATAAGCTCATTCATTCGAGTGCTCATAATCTCAGCAACGACTTTGTCCCAGCATGAGCATACCCTTGGCCGAATTGAAAAACTAGTTACTTTGTGCGAGCATGACTAGTTACTTCTCAAGACACACTTCATAACTGCATTCGGAATTTCGGAATTTTTTTCAGGGCTCAGAATGTTAGCATATCAAATTCATGAATAAATTTATGATCGGTTCATTGAAACATGAAAATCATGTTCATAACAGACGAAGGATAAAACTGTCATTATGGCCATTTCACGTCTTGGACCTTGATTTGTTTTACATCGTTCATTTTTCCGACGTGAACGCAGACGTATCCGTCAACATTACTCATATCAATCAACAAGCCAGACATACTCATAACGTGCATGACATATGCCCAACCACTTGTTGCTATTCCTCTTTTGTATTTCTGCCCAGACAACATGAAAAGGTCATTGGCGAGTGCTTCCGTGATTTCGAGTCGAACGTATTTGCGATCGTATTCTGACTGGCACACAATCTGAAAAGTGTTGCGATACAAAGGAACCATGATTTTGAATATCAAACCTCAAGAGCATTCAAAATTCCCTGGAGCGAACACGCAATTTTTCCTAGATACGCGTGTTTCGTGTTTTCAACGATATGGAAAAGAGTCGCATCGTCAATTTTATAATCAGTGAAAGTTTGGAACTGGATGTGTAATGTGAAGAAGTAATGAACGAGAAATAAATATCACTTGCAAATTCGATGTGCAGTCCAAAGCAATGGGAAGCTCATCGTTTGGTTCAATATACTTCAAATCCAATTTCAACTTGCTAATATTCGTCAATTTTGTCACGACTGTTGTCATTTCTCGAGCGATCTGTGCCAAGTCACTCTTGCAAACTAGCACACAATGAACGATTGCATTTTTGAGTGAGCGATTGTCAATTCGGGACTTCAGGAGCCTGCAATAAATGAATAAATGTGCATCTCAAAAATGTTATCTTACTTTTCGAAGCAATCCGAACCGCAAACATAAGTGAGACTCAACTTTTGAAAGCGTAATTTATTCGTGAAATTGGCCGGACTGTTTAGCCATGATTTAGAATCACTTCCTTCATGTGTGTGCTGAAAAGACAAATAGTTTAGAGAAAGCTCTTTTTAACGTAAAATCGAAATTGATAAAAACTTGATAAATTCAATACCTGTATTTTCAGAGTAGTCGTTTTAGCTTGTCTGAACATGCGCAAATTATCATTTGTCGAAGGGTTTACTTGAACATTAAATTCTGCATTTGCAGCCTGCGCACTTATTCGAGTCGTCGATGCATTCTTTGATGGATTCGCACGTTACTTTGGAAAAATAGAGTGAACTAACCAAACGGATACTGATGAGTTCAAAGACTTTCTTGCCCAAATCTAAATCAATCGTTCTGAATCGCTTGCACGAAGTTCCCAGAGTCGTTCTCTCGGCCGTTGTTAGATTCTCGAAGATGAGAATCAGCAGATCATCAGGTAGAACGGGAATCTGAAACATGCACGATGTAATTGATACATAAATTGAATTTTTCTGATAAGTTTCCAAATTTCGGCGCTCCTGCACTTTCCCGGAAAATAGAGTGAAAACAAAATGAGTCTCAATGATTCCCTAAATGAAATGGTTCCCCGCATGGTTTGGGAAGGAGGAGGTTATGGGGATGTTTGGAGTTGTCCGGCAAAGTGCAGGAGTGCCCACAATTCGTCTCTTTTCCTTGTACAATGTCGTCAGACGGGCATTTTGCTCTCGTAGATCGTTTATTTCTACCTGAATAAACGTGAGTTTATTATTTATCCAGTGACAATAACGCCACAATACAATACCAAAAACAAACCAACTATCCAACAAGACCAAAAACCAACAAACATATCGCACCAACATAAATAACACCAAAATAACCTCACACCTCACCTCATATTTGGCCCTCTGATGTTGCAGACGCTCATTCACGAGGGAGGCCATCATTTGAGCAAGAGCTGCTGCTTCAACGCCAATGACACCCGTAGATGCGAGCATTGCAGTAACATCAGATAGTAGCTCGGTCTCTGTTTCCTCCGGTATATTTTTCGAAGTTGTCTTCGCTACTTTTGCTGGGAAACGGAATAGGCAAATGGTTCAAAAGATATATAAAATTGATTACTTTGAATATAATTATCCTCGTTATCTGTCATGTCCGTCTGAACTCCAAACGCGAATGGCACTGAGTGAACGATAGAACACTTTTTTTTAAATCTTGTTCGCCAAACTTTCTCTAAAGTGATTTCACAAAAAAGTGAAAAAAGGTGAAGGTGCGATGCACGATGTTCGCCTTGCTGACAGTCGACGAAATGATTGCGTCGCTTATGAAGATCATTTAGCGTCTCCGAAATTGAGTAGGCGTCCAAATTAGGCGTGAAGTTCGAACAATTCTCAGATAACTCTCATATGCTCCATCACTTTCCACCCTCGTCCACTCTGCCCTTTGGTTCTATCCTTCCCGAGGTCTTTGACATGGTCAACACTGCTAACTCCCTCGATGTCTCCTCGTCCGGCAGCGAGTCCGTCTTTGAACTGATTGGTGAGTCTATTGAAAATTTAAATTTTTTTTTATTTGACGTATTTTTCCGCCGAGCAGCTTCAAAACTGAAATTGAATAGAAACAGCCTTCGAACTGTTTGGTTAGGTAGCGTTCTGCTTTGAACCTCACGATCCGAACTTTTAGCTAATGTTAAGATTCGGAAGAATAGATTCTATGCTAACTGAGTTTTTGATTGCCATTGCGTTTTCTGGCTAAGGCTCTACCTCACTGTCAGATAATTCATCGCCTTCGAAAGGTACCGACGAACACCCATCATCTACTGAGAGTTCTCACATGGAAGAGCGACTCCTGAAGACGCCTGAACCGATCGGGTTCAAGCCACTTCGAGAGATGGATAATAATAGACTTGATGGAAAAGAGGATGAGATCGCTCGACTCTCACGCACACTTGAGAAGATGAAGGAAGAAACTGAAGCGTTGAAAAAGAATGTTCTCCTGCTCGAGAAGGCGTCTAATGAGAACAAGGTGCGAAAGCTTCCTAACTGGCCTGGTGTGCTTGATCTTGATCAAACTCAGTGCGTTCAGTGCGCTGAATGATGAGATTATAGGAATTTAGCTTTGGTTTTGATGCTTGTCGATCTGGCCTACGGTACTCATTTCCAGCCCACCTCATCCACTCTCTTCGCCAAGTTCACTGGCATCTCCCGGCTGACCGTGGCCGATGCTTATTCTCCCTCGGTGAAAGTAGCTGGAATGGAGTGGTAAGCAGTAGAATTGTAAGATCTAGGTGGGGTTGATGATAGTCAAAAGATTCTTTATCCGACTCAATATATTCAGTGTTGATTGCGAAATAGTAAAAAAATGAAGGTATCAAATCGGAACCGAAACTCAAATTGTGCCGGCACTTCGCGCCGGCACCAATCACTGAAAGATGAAAGAGTGGCCGAGATCGATGGAAATCTCAATTCAGGGCGATTCGCATTCAGTACTCGAACCGATACTTCGGACCTTATCTGCAGCTGATGACGCCTAACGCGTACGTTTATCCATAACTTTTCTACATTTTTCCGTTAAGAAAAATCGAATTCGTTCTATCTTTGATCTACACAATAGGGTTGGCAATACGAGAATTTCGGGCCCGCAATAGAGAGAGATCACAATGCGGGCCCGCAATTAATGAGAGAAAGAAGGGGAAGGGATAGCGGGCCCGCAATTTTCGCATCAGCCCGCATGCAAATAGGGAGTGACCCTCTCAATTTCACACACTCTCTCGTCGTGCTCTGCCATCCCTTCTCTCATTGCAGGTGCATGCGGGCATTGCAGGCCCGCAATCCCTCCCCTCATCCTTCTCATTCAATGCGGGCCCGCAATCCCGCAATCGTATTGCCAACCCTACTACACAATACACTAGCGAATGACCTCTGGCCTAGCAGTGGTTTCCGCATGACTTTTCATGTCATTATAAAGAGAGAACTCTGCCTTTTGCAGCGAACTGAATTTCTGAAAATGCATTGCATCATACGAGATCAAGCTGATCAATCGCACAAAATTGTCAAAATACAACTCTCTTTTTTCAATCTCTAGAAAAAGGAGTGATAGTGATAGGTTCACTCCTTTTCAGAAAGTGCACGGCCTCGTTCGAGATCAAGTTGATCAACCACAATGGCTCAGCGAAGACCATGAAAGGAGAGAACTTCCGATTCGACGGATCGAACAAGTGCAGAGTGTGGGGCTATGGGACGTTCATGAAGTTTACGGTGAGATTTGAATTTCGAAATTCATGCCCTCTTTTCGCCCATCGAGGAATGAACAAGGGCAGAATCTGGGGTTACGGGACGTTCATGTCTTTCAAAGTGAGTGCCAGAGTGAAAATACGGGTCGGTTCCTCTCCATTTCGCACTCTCAACAGAGATGCGACCAAGTGCAGGCTGTTGGGTGCTTGCATGAAATTCATTCTTAGCGTTCTTCTTTCTCGCTTCTAGAATTTTGAGTGCTGCTTTGGGCAGATCAGATTAGACGAATTAGTGAATATCTCCATTCAGGACCTCCTCCACCCCTCCAACGGCTACATCGACGATCACTCGATCGAGATTTCTTTCAACCATGAAATATCTCTTGAGTCATTCTCGATGTAGCCGTTCGATGGGTTGAGCAAGTAACTAGGTCAGATGAGAACTGTTTTGCAAGACCATCTCTGGCATAACAGTTGCATCTTGCCTGTCAAAGTTCTCATCCGGCACAGTGCCTGTACAAATATTCATTCCACCCATCGTCTTTCTAATTTTGTCTGTTCAAGCATTATCCCGATTACACTAAGCTCTTCTAACCGTGCATTCCAGGACCTCCTCCACCCCTCCAACGGCTTCATCGATGACGATTCAATCGAGATCGAGGTCGATCTGACTGTTCATTCCCTGATCGATAATGCACCCGTTGTGCCAGTGGGTGCGGCCACTCCATCATCCGGGAAGAGAACGCTCCCGGCCAAGCCGGATCGCAGTTGTGAATGCTCTATCCTATAGGCATGCAGTTCAATCATCTCTTGTTCAACACACATCCTCGCGTATCGTTCATTGTGTAATCACGTATTCTCCTTTGAATAGATGTTTTGATAGTCTTGCAGATAAATGAGAAGAGAATGCCCCCGGCCAAGCCGGATCGCAGTTGTGAATGCAGCATGCTGTAATCTACACAAAAACCACAACTTATGCTGCAGTCAAACGTTCCGTTATTGAATAAATGTTGTGAAATGCGTATCTTGCAGTCATTCATGTTGAATGAGCATTGTGATATTGTTCTACACATGAAACTCATTGCAATCGTATGCATTATAAGAAAGACCCCCTCACTTTCTGACAACTTCCATGATTGCGTCTGTTTCGTCTTAGACAATGAACACGATCCAGTTTACAGCGTTTGTTCTTGAAGTGTCCAAATTGTGGCGGGAAAATCGGAGTCTCTATTAAGGGTTAAAACCTTCAGCTCAGTCTCAACTCACATTCGGTCCTCTTTCGCCCCAACCTCTACTATGACCCCTACTCTCACCGACAAGAACAGCACTGCTTCGTCTAGCGATGATTCTGACGATGAGTCCACCTTCGAGCTGATCGGTGAGCCCTTGATAAGCGTTATATTTTCGAATTACGAATATAGTAGCCATGTTTGCATATTCGTAATGATCTTCAGACAACTCCTACACTTCGGGTGGTAAAGAGAGTCCTGTGTAAGCTAAAAGCCTTCTCCTGCGTGACATCGATCAGATCGAAGGCAGCGAGAAGGATGGGGACAGCCTGGCGTGTCTTTCGAATGGCGGGGAAGCGATTACTCCTGAATCAACCGAGACTCAGCTCCTTCAGAAAATCATGAAGTTGGAAGAAGCAATTGTGGTGAGCAGAAAAGATGTCGGCGCAGGAATTGATAATCAATTATTCTTTTAGACTCTCAAGAAGGACGCTGAACTGGAAAGGAAGAAGTCAAACGTGAATAAGGTACTTATTTTCATGAACAGTTCTCGATAACCTTCTGGTGGGAGGTCCATCTATGCAATTTCAGCTCGTCTCTGGCGCAATCTGTGCGAAATTCACTGACATCTCCAAGCTGACTGCTACCAAAGTATATTCGCCACCTGTGGAAGTCGCAGGAATGGATTGGTACGTAGTGATTAGGGTCGTCGTCCCTGCGCTTCTCTGACAGGAGAGAGACTGTGTGAAATGGAGAGATGATTGATCGTATTTCGAATTTTATTGCATCGATTCGTTACAGGACAGTAGGGATGTCTAAACGGAACTCGGAACTCCCCTCCCTCTCATTCCCCTTCCCATTCATTCCGTAACGCGGTCGCCCTGCCTCATTTCGTATGCGGAACTCCGACGGAATGACGGAGTTCCGTCACTGTCATTCCTCCGTCTCGCGAGGGAGTGAATCGGTTTCGCGCAGTGAGCCACAAAAACGTTGTGTTTCAACTGTTCTTCATTGCTTTTACTGAGTCGACGGAACTACGCGGAACTCGGAATTCCGAGTTGAGAACAGACCAGTTCGATCACTCCGCGGAGTGGAGAATGAGTAGGGAAATCAACTCGGAATCACGGAATAAAATCCGTATAGACAACCCTACAGGACAGTCAGCATCTGCAAGGAAAACGATCACTTGTTTATTTTCCTGCAACTAATGCAGAAAAACTCGTGCGTTTTTTAGTTTATTGACTTTAAAATCAGCACCTTTGCAGGGAAGAGTGCACTGCCTCATTCCAATTCAATATCATCAGTCGCGCCTGGCAGACGTACTACGGCTCAACCAAAGAATATACCGAAAGGAAATACTACTTTTTTTCTTCCAGAGGAGTCGGTTGGAACCCGTTCATTAGTTTCGAGGTAAGCAAAGAGTGGTGCAACACAAGGTGGGATATCTTGGTCGGCCAGGGAAAGGGTCGAGTTGGAATTCTTGTGAGCCGAGAGTGAGAAGAATGATCATGCGCATCCGTTACCTAGTGCGCGAATGTGAGAGAACCAGTAGATTGAGTCGGAATCATGATGCTGGCTCACATAGCAAAGAAAATGAGCGCATTGCGTCTACTCAATCATTTTTTAATGCTAATACTCATGCTGCAGGAGCTTCTCCGCCCTTCCAACGGCTATCACAACGCAGCAGACGACTCGATCGTCGTGCAAGTGGACCTGACTGCTCACGCAAGGATCGATCGTGCTCCGGTCGTTTCGTGCCAGACATCATCGACCGGCATCGAGAAAGAAGTTCCAGTACAGAAAGAGCAGAAAAATGAGGAGCAAGAGAAGGAACCCGTGCTTCCTGCAAAGCCTGCTCGCAGTTGTGGATGTGCTATCCTGTAAAAAACAAATCTCAAACAATTTTCCTGTCCACTTTATCTTCATTTCTTTTATTCTGAAAAGTGAATAATATTTATCAATGCACTTCGACATGTAACAATGAAAGGAACCCGTAATTCGTGACTAAGAACTATTAACATAACGAATCACATCAACGACTGGACTCATTCTGACGTCTAATTCGTCTTCGAACAGACTCTACACGTCAACTTCTGCTTGATCACTCCTCCCAGTCTCTTGGCCTCCTCGATCAGTTTAGGATGGAAGGCTATCTATCAAGAAAACTTTAAAAAACGTTTATCAATGCTCTTTTTGACATGTAACAATGAACGGCACCCGTAATACATGACTAAGAACTATTTCAATAACAGCGGCTACCACATGAAACTCCTTAGAAACCATGCTTTCATTCCGAACTTGTCCGACTCTCCTTCGAGCAGACTCTACACGACAACTTTGTCTTGATCACTCCTCCCAGTCTCTTTGCCTCCTCTATCAACTTTGGATCGGAGAAAGTGTTGACAACAGGGTCGATCGCCATGGATAGGACCCTGGAATTTCATTACTTTATCGTTCGTCCCGGGATATCACGTCAGTTCTCTAAAGAGAATCATGTTCAATCTTTGTGGGCTAAAGGGTGCTCCTGCATTCGATACACTGTTCCCTAATAGGAGCTTAGGGATTGAGACAAGAAGAAACAGTGGCCTGTAGTCTAATAGAAGTTTGGGTATTTGAAGTACAAAATCGATAATGCCCTCACCAAATCAGCGCGGCTGCACTCGCCAGCAGCTCAAGTTCGACGAAGAGGTCCGAGTTAAGGTACGTCTTGCACGGAGATCTGGGGGTACGGTAGGTTATCTACGGTTCCCTTTATCGATTATGGGTAGGTTGAAGGGAGATCTGAGGGGTACTGTGGGTTACGGTAGTTTAGAATTGATTTTATGCATTCCTAGTGCATATTTTCTGTGAAAACTGAAGGACGGTAAGCTAAAGTTGAAGGCGTTGAATTGTTGCAGTTCGTTCATTTTACGGATCAGAAAGGTTTTGAGACTGCAATCTACGAGATATTGAAAACCCAGTGTGCATGCCACTATTTAGCAACATTCTGAAACTTATCGCGAGGAGCGAAAAGCCCATTCGAGTAACTGCTGTCTGGCCACTTTTCCAGCACCAAGGACTCACTTCTCTCCCTGTCCCAGCGTCGAGAGATTCGAGAAGTTCGCCAGTGTGTAGATGGAAATGGCCACGAGAGGCATGGTGGCGATCGTGAAAGTAATCCTGAGCGGAGAGATCAAAGAACACAAATCGAATTGATAAAGAAATCATAAATCAAATAAGTTTCACATGGAAAGGGGTAGATAAACCTCATGATCAAGAACAACGATCTGGGCGATAGACTATGAAGAGATTGAAGCAGAAGATAGATATTTTCGTTTTGTTTGGAGGATTTTTCGCAAGTATACTGAAGCGATACTAAGCGTCTTGATTAATGAGCGGTTTGAAACACAACAAAGTGAACCACAAACAGACCAGTGCAGATTCTAGGTGAAGGAGTAGCTTGATTCAGAAAGATCAAAGATCAAAGACCACAGCTCACATATTGATCGCCAGTCGATTCATCGCCACGACGCTCGATCGCTTCTGTGAGGAGCGAGACTCGTTTGATTTCTGGAAAGAGTTCACCTTTTCTTGTAAATGTACAAGATGCTAAAACTGAAATTACAGGTATCTGTTCGTTTTGTGAATCGCTTGACACTTTTTTTTCATAGAACTCTCGAAAGTACCTTTGAGATGTTCAGAGATTTCGATGGATACAACTGATATTTGGAGACCAAAGATCAATGCAGTTACGACATTGGTCTTACTATACAGATTCTGATCTACCCACTGTTTCATTTTTTCGAAATCTAGCGCGTTTCTTTCTTACCGATGACTGGAAAATTTGTGAATGCACTCACTACGCTGGTCTTGTGCAGCTCCGCCCTGTTTCTCATCCTCATCCTCAGGAGTAGAACTATCGTACATGATGGAGAAATCGGAACGGATACCGTACTCGACCGAACAAAAGCTACTACTTGAGTACTTTGTGAATACACACTTTCACGCCGTTTGCTTGTGTTCATAATTTTTTTCATAGTCGATTTGCCGGAATCGACCCGGATTGTCTCGTGGAAATATTCCTCTAAATCGATAAATTTAAACGTGCGCTAAATGGTGCGAATACGGTAGTCAGCGTGTACTCGTGATCATTACAATTTGCCTCGACTTGAAAGGCGTTTAAATTGTAATGTTCACGAGTACACGCCGACTACCGTATTCGCACAATTTAGCGCACGTTTAAATTTATCGATTTAGAGGAATATTTCCACGAGACAATCCGGGTCGATTCCGACAAATCGACTATGAAAAAAATTATGAACACAAGCAAACGGCGTGAAAGTGTGTATTCGCAAAGTACTCAAATAGTAGCTTTTGTTCGGTCGAGTACGGTATCCGTTCCGATTTCTCCATCATGTACGATAGGTAGAGTAGAACTACGGTGAGTGTGCCCAGGGAGAGGAGGACGACCTGAGAGATCAAAGATCAACCTAGACTGGATAGAAAGGTCGGATAATTGGATGATTGGTGAAGACGAGGATGCCGACGATTTGATTTTTTCACTCGACAAAAACGATAAAACTAAAACTGCAGAATCGCGTTCACAAATGTGAGCTGCGTGATACGTAACGAAACTCAACAAAATAATGTTTCAAATCACACTAACAATCACTATGGCAACAGGGAATCCACAGCGGTTCACCGGGCAGGGGATGGATATCAGGCCGTAATGCCGAAACTACACTCTAGTTCCGACTATTCATAACTCACGATCACTATTGCCATGAGTCCTTCGACCATCGTTGATCAAACTACACTCTAGTCACTACAAACTCACAATGACAATCGCCACCGGGAATCCACATGAATTAACCGGACATGGGATGGGTGTCGTGTCGGGATAGAAGAGGGTGGCCTCGAAGAGACCGATGCAGACCTGAGAGAAAGAAGATTAGAGAGATCAGAGATCACAGATTAAAGATCAAGCTACAATCTACAAAGGTTTACATCTGCAAAGCCTAGAAGAGGCGGATGCATATCTGCGAATTTGAAGTTTGATCTTTGATCTTTACAAGGTTGGGCATTGCCGTAAATCAGAGTGTCATGTGAATTTCACTAGGAATTTCGTGTTCGGTTTCACGAGGGATGCAAAGCCATAGAAAAACCAGTTGCTTCGATATTTCTTCCGTTTGGCTGTGCGCAATCAAAACTACTTTTCGCATCGATCAACCACTTGATCTTTGATCTCTGATCTCAGATCTGTCATCCCTCTGATCTCACCGACAGGATCATCGTTGCCAGGTAGATGCAGCCAACGATCGCGTAGCAGTGCACGAGCCGGAATTTGAGCTGGAATGGTGGTGCTGTTGTTGTTGTTGTTGTTGTTGTTGTTGTTGTTGTTGTTGTTGTTGTTGTTCACCTTGTAAAATATGGGATGCACAACGGCGGTGTAGAGAATGCCCGTGAGCACGAGGTAGGTGGCTGCAAGGAGGGGAAGATCAGCAAAGATCAAAGAGCAAAGACCAGAGACAAAAGACCAAAAATCAAAGATCAAACTTACAAGCAATGCAGAAGAAGTCATGGCTGCCAATGAAGATGAATACTGCGACAGAGGCGTAGCTGGAATTGAAGTTGTGTAATTACCATTCTTGCGATTTTGTTGAATTTCTCGCATCCTCATGCATAGGATCCACTCGATGAGTAAAATATACTTTTAGTGGTTGGCATTGCCCAACTTGGCAACGTGATCATTGAGAACGTGTCCAAAAGGGCCTCCAGACTGGAGACTACAAACTTCAAAGTTCAAAGATCTAAGTAACTCACTTGAGTCCCCCGCCCTGCCAGACTATCAACAGAATGTAGAAGCAGAGCAGAGTCAGGAGTGAAGTGAAGGAGCGGAAGAGGATGAGGGCGTAGCGTTTGCGGTGACTGGAAAGGTGGAAGGTCAAAGAAAGAAGATCAAAGATCAAACACCAATCTATTTTTTATTGAGATTCTAATGGAATCATAGGCTAATGAGGGCGTAGCGTTTGCGGTGACTGAAAATATCGATGATCAAAGAAAGAAGATCAAAGATCATGTTCGATCCAGCTATTTCTATAGGGATGACTCAATCGACTATTTTTTCGAGAAATTAGCCGAAGCGACTAAGGGCGTAGAGTTAGAGATGTCTGGAAGAGATCGACGATCATTTGTTTCGATATTGTGCAGCACATGATGTGCTTTTTGAACTCTCGCGCAGGTTCATTCACAATAATTCAAGAGTGTCGAATCGGTTTCAGATTTGCGATAAAATTGAGATATTTCATTTTCTATAATAGTGCCTTGTTCGTCTTTTTTAAACAACAACAGCGTGGAACCTGTAATTTGCCACATCATCGATTAGGTCGATTTTCGATCAATTTAGGAATCAAAGATCAGATATACAGGTTCCCCGAAAACAGTGATGAAGACGTAAGATCAAAGATCAAAGATGAACTCAGTGAGTCTCACCCCGACCCCGCCTTCCGCCACACCATCCACTGCAGGAAGAGGAAGAGGGCGTTGAAGAGGAAGGCGAAGACTGGAAATGGAGTCAGTAAGTGATAAACCCTTAATTCTTCAGAATCGGTTACTGTATTTCACAGAATTGTCGAGGAGAAAGCCTTGCAGAGTGTGAGTTAGAAATCAAATTTCACAAAAAAATGGATTGCGTGAAAGAAATACTGAATGATAGCAACCAAATGCAGATAGGTTTCAGCCGAGGTACAAGATCGTCAGGTGATGGGCAATTCCAATGGCTTGGTTGTCGATGTTCAAAGAAAAATACATTGTTTCAAGAACTGATTTTCCAGCTCACTCGGCGCAAATACATTTTATTCCATTCTTAAAAGTAGCCTACCCGACAGGATCACCGGCACAATGGCGAGAAAGTACGTGCGGTACTCCTTGACTTCGTGGAGTTTCTGGAATGATGTTTTATCTTTAGGGCAATGATCTTTGATCTTCTCAACTCCCTTCATCGATCATTCGCAATGGATTTATCTAGAATATCCTAGTTCTAGCTTTTAATCTTTGATCTTTCGATCTTCTCGAATCATCATGTCACAACCTGGAGAATCGCCTCTTTTGATCTTTGATCTCCCAACTCACCCCCAGTAACCGGCATGCCTCCACGGGGTCACTCACGTTGCAGTTACCGTACTTGTCATCCGACCCGCTCGGTCGGTAGTTGGGACAACCTGCGATTGCGTCATCACTAGTCAATTCATTATAGCTACAGTATCCTTGATTCAGTATCTTACAGTAATCCATGTCCGAGCTACGGTAAGCTTTTGAATCGATACACTACCGTACCCAATCGATACCTTGAAATATGGGAGGTACCGCCTGCTGCAGAAAGTTCGCATTGCTGGTTGATGGTGTGGCTACCGTATCCACGGCTACCGTATCCCGCTTGTAGTAAAAGTCGACGTCCGGTTTGAACGGCCAGAACGGATCGTCGTAGATAACGTCCATCTGGGAATCTATAAGGGGCAGATACGGTAGTCAATCGATAAATGAGTGGTAGATCGATTTTTGAGAGATACGGTATATCGATCGGGAACTGAGTGATACGGTAGTCAATCGATAAACGAGGTTTGAAATACGGTAGACACGGAGCATTATCGATTGTATCGGAGTGATGAGAAAATTCCGAATCGGTCGGACGGAATTCACATGGAGTATCGGGATGATTCAGCATGAATGGAAGAGGACATGAATGGACAACAACATAGAGAGGGATCTATTCGAGTTTATCCCGGATTGGATGCATGCATGAAATCATCAAATTTCTTTTGGAATTGACACTTGGAATGGGCGAAATTCCCTTCTCATAAACTATCTCTCTCGCGAATCGAAAGCACAAAGTTGGAGGAGAAGAAATATCTAGCTTAGCGAAGTGGGAATCTGCCGAGATGAACCAACAAACAGATACAGTTTCCGCACAAAACTTCTAGAGATAGTTTCGAAAATGGTAAAAACCGGGTTTGGAGTGTCCAACTTCGGTAAAGTGCTGTCGATTCCATCGAAACTGCTCGAGGCGTGTTGTCAACCTACTTAGGCTCGGGAAAAGAAGGGATTTGATCCGAAAAAGCGGTGTTCTTGGGCAAACACTAACGAAACGCTTGAGTGATCTCTCACTTCTACGTGCTATTTCGCATCTCAGGAAGATTTAGATAGTTTGCAGAACAGAGATAGCATCTGGCAATTGTTCAAACGTCAATTGAGAGCAGAAAAGAGGGGATAGAGAAAGATAAACGTGTATGAGTAATGCACCATCTCTGTCCCTTGACCTCTCTCTGATCTACTCGGGGAGAAATAGCATGGAAAACGGAGAGACCGATGAGCTGCTTACTGTTTTTGGATCGAAAGATGATTTAGAGGAGGAATGATCGGAGGCATTTTGGCAAGGGGAAAACACAATCTGCATAGAACTGGAGGAGAAAACAAGGAAAACCTATAAAATATGCCATCACTCGCTATCAGTTCCCATATCAGTATTATCACTGAACCAATTAGAAATCATGCCGAAACCGTTCAGCATAAATAGTGATGGGCTGTTGACGAATCGAAAATGGGCAATGCGTGTTACTCAGACGGAGAAAATAGACTCGGGGCTGAACCGGTGTGATCTATTACATAGCGTGATGCATAGACATGAGCTGTTTACGAATTCGGTAGGTGAGTTCGGCGGGAGAAACAGTGTTTGAAGTGGCAATAACAGACAAGCATGCAAGCAATTAGTCACACCATTCGACAGTAGACAAAACAGTGTTGAGACGCGTAGATACCTCAAGGCTCAGAATGCATTATTTTACTTTCATCAGTGACATTTTCGAACTGAATAGCTTCCTCACACTAAATAATCTGTGATACTGCGCAATCTAGGATTGCAATGAATCACAAACTCTCCTATCCTGCTCGGGAACAGAGGTAGATCAAGCGCCTCTTTCTATTATCCATCTCACTAATCGATAACATGACCTATGCTGATCTAGCATCCCTAAAGTTCAAAAATTCGATGACACATGAACCTCCTAGCATGCACTTCACAAGCCCAACAGTACAATCACCAAACCCATCAAAATTGTGCAAGACAATGCACGATTGCCGATGTGAATTGGATGGCTGCGTGATGGAGAGAGTGCTCTCTAGGGTGGAGAGTGCAGACTCCCAGAGGACAAACAGTCCTTATCATTCTCCTGCACTCTCTCTCTAGTCTCCCTGATCTCTAGACAACTCATCGTCTCTCTGTTTCGCACACTATCTCGTCTTTCTGACCGCGGGTAGTTCACGAAACACAAGAGACTGTGCCAATGACTCAAAGGGATGGAACTGAGAGATTGATAATCCTCGATGAACACAGTCGAAAATGATTCATTTATTTCCAGTTCCGTAACAATCAATGGCAAGGATTCATAAGTACAGTAATGTGATCAAATGTGCATTCCGTAATCTTATTTTTGATCTATAGCTACCGTAATCTGCAGTGTATGTCAAACAAAGTGGAAACGTGAGTCGTTGATATTTACAGTAATCTACAGTACAATAACTATTAGCTCTCTACAAGGCGAAGAGGATCATAAAGCCCAAGGTAAGACAGAACAGTCCCATGGCTTCAGAAATGATCTACCGTAACCTACCACGATCGATAATCGATCAATAACTCATACAACTATAGTACTCTCTATACATCTACAGTACTCTAACACGACAGATAATCAGACAGCAACTCCTCTCCCTCATGGATATCTCTCGTCGAGACTAGGGCGACTACTCTAAGCGGGATACCGTCATGGACACCGGCGATTCCCTCGTGCGGACGGTACGTGGTATACGGTAGCCACCGTCTCAAAGCGATCGGCCAATCGATAATGTCGACATCGATGTATTGCACGTTGCCTGCAATGAGAATAGTTTATTGCTAGAAGTGTCAACGGCCTTCGCATCAACATTGAACTAGATCGCAAAGCAATAGGTTAGAGTTGAAACACAAACATACAGAAGCCCAATTTGCCATTGGCACTGTCATTATTCACACTCCCGTCAAATATCAAGTTTTAGGTCGCAAATGCATAGAGAACACGATGCAAATAGTTCAATTGAGTTAATTAAGGTGCATATTAATAAATGTAATTAGTTAATTCGAATAAATGCTCACCTTTGACGCTCCTCGCATCGTTCACGTACTGTCCCTGGTTGAGGAAGGAGAGCGGGTCTCGATCCAGCCAGGAGAGGTCACAAACGAGGTGACCGAAGTCACGGTAGGCGCAGGATCTGCGATACATCAATATTCGATCAGCACACTAGTCACAAATTCAGTTTTGGTTTTGTTGACAACGTGTCCCAAATTATAGATGAAACAGTGGTTGCGATAACTAAACAATTAGTCGATGGTGCTACGATACGGCGGATCATTTTGGAGAAACGTTTAAATAGCTCACTTGAAAATGCTCTTGGATATTCTCCGGTCGTTCCCATCGATCATTTGTCCATCCCTGTAAAACTATGATTCAGCTTTCATTACAACAGAATAATAAGAAGTTCATGAATTGTATCTTGCTCGATGGTTATTGTTCTGTTTCAAATATAAAGTCAAACAAGACTAACCTGCACTTCAAAATGAAGCTGTTCCCCAGTGATTGGATGAGGATCGGATCGCCAGGACCGTAGACTGTGCCAGGGTAGAGACTGCACAGGGAGTGTGAAGTAATCGCTCCCCTGCAATTGATAAAACTAAAATGATTTTTATTAATGCAGTGTTTGATCGTTGTAGATAGCGAAAATATAGACAAAACGCCAGAACCCTGACCTCTCATCGACAGTTCAAATCATTTTGACTACCTACTAATGGCGAACCGTGATAAAAACCTAGTTAAGTTAAGAACAGCACTTCAAAACATTACTAACAAGATGGTTGAAACATAAAATTAGATAACTAAAGCTCACTTGAACAAAAATATTCCTTCTCCGTCACAAACAGTGCTTTTAGCGCGTCGTAGCTCAAATCCAACTTGGTTAAAGAGGATCGACCTCACTTGATGTCGTAATTCGTCCGCATTCTTGATAGAATCACGAAGTACCGGATAACGAACAGATTCGTTGAGCTTCTCAATCACGCTCTGTAAGAAAACAGTCAAGTACCAGATTGGAAAGGGTGATTCACCAATCTTGCCCATTTTACAAAGTGTCGTGGACCTACTTAACCCTAGACCTAATAGTTTGGAACGACCCTTACTCAACAAAAACACCAATCCTCACTGTTCCAACGATAACTAGCTCAAAAGGAAGTTTAAATAACCGTACGATGGTACTACTGATCGATTAATTTGACAACATACCTTCAATTGCGCCGAGACCTCCTCCGAACTGATTGTGATCGTCTTTGGAATCGTCCTCGGATCAGTTCGGAGTAATCTTCCGAGAAGAAACGGAGTGAAACGACGAGCATACTCCTTCAATTCATTCATACGTTTGTGTCCTTGAAATGAACGACTTGTAACCTATAGATCTAACAGTAGTTCGACAAAATATAATGGTTAATTAATTAATTAGAAGATAATTAATAAAAAATTAAAACCAAATCGACAAAAATTCAAAGTGTAGCGACTCTCACCGCGGAATCCCCGATTTTCGTTGCCTGAGTATCAGGATTTCACCGTACTTAACGCAAGCAAGCAGCCAAAATTTGGGGACTTTTTCTTTTTTCCTTTATGAAAATTCGCTTCCTTGTTGTTTTTCCATCGTATAGCTGTTTTTCTATTCTTTTCTCGCCTCAATCTTGTTGCTATACGTATCTCCGATGTCTGTTATGATTCATTTGACGCGGTGTAACCTCTTATCTCGTTCAGTACTCTCGGACGGCGGGCAATCATGTCTTCGGCTCACCCCATCACCAAGAAGAAGAAGGCCGTCCAGGACGGAGTCTTCAAGGCTGAGTTGAATAACTTCCTCATGAAGGAGCTCGCTGAGGACGGATACTCCGGTGTCGAGGTAATTTTTGAATTTTATTCGTTGCCTACTTGTTTATTTGGCTTGGTTTATCGTTAAAATGCTTTGAAATATTTAGTTAATTAATGCATGGCCTATTAATTATCATTTGTATCTGTTATTTTGTCAGATCCGCCGTACCCCTGCTCGCGCTGAGGTCATCATCATGGCTACCCGCACCCAGTCTGTGCTCGGAGAGCGCGGACGCAGAATCAAGGAGCTCACCTCCGTTGTCCAGAAGAGATTCGGATTCGACGAGGGAACCGTTGAGGTGAGCTAAACAACTCATTTTTCTTCTTTTTAATGTTGTGATTGAAAATTTATTTGAATTATTGATTCCTCTTCCAGCTCTACGCCGAGAAGGTCTCCAACCGCGGTCTCTGCGCTGTTGCTCAGTGCGAGTCTCTCCGCTACAAGCTCGTCGGAGGTCTTGCCGTCCGTCGTGCTTGCTACGGAGTCCTCAGATTCATCATGGAGTCCAACGCCCAGGGATGCGAGGTATGTTTTTTTTTAAATTGTGTTTATTAGTTAAAACCTTCTAATTATTGCCAATGGAAAGCGGCTCTAATTTCATATATAAAAATTACTTGGATGCGTTTTTCAACGCGTAGTCGACGAACTTCGGCTTTTTGTGTAGTACAACCAATTTCAAGCTTGTAATTTAGTTTAATGTGCAGTTTATTAATATCAATACATTTAAAGGTTATCGTCTCTGGAAAGCTCCGTGGTCAGCGTGCCAAGTCGATGAAGTTCAACGACGGTCTCCTCATCCACTCCGGAAACCCCGTCCACGACTACATCCAGCAGGCCGTCAGACACGTTCAGCTCCGTCAGGGTGAGTAATTTAGTATTAGTTATTTGATTTATCGCTCCATAACTATTCTTCTGGCCATTATTTTTAATTTTCATTCTCTGCTTCAACGCTTCTCTGTTTTCAGGAGTCCTCGGTATCAAGGTCAAGATCATGCTCCCCTACGACCCTACCGGAGCCTCTGGACCCAAGATGCCCCTTCCCGACCAGGTTAGTAACGCAATAATATTTTAGTTTTATTGGGCTGCGTTGAGTAGGAGTCTGAGGGTCACCCTCTTTCACCAAATTAGCCGCCCTAAATAATTGGTTTCTGTACTACTAGCGAATCTAATATGATTTTCTGGTGTAGAAGATATCCAACATTGATTTGCTCCATTTCAGGTTCACATCGTCGAGCCTGCCCCGGAGGAGGCCCCCGCTCAGCCCCATTCCGAGCACAAGCAGGAGCCCAAGCTCGCCATCCCCGCTGCCCCTGCCGCCGTTGCTCCCTCTCCCGCTTATTAAGCTCGGAGCTTCGTTGTTATCTGCTCTCATCACTCCTTTCGGAATGTTACATAAAATTGTTGTTATCTGAAGAAAGAAGTAATGATTTTGAACAGTTCAGTCTTTCACACAATATCTCCACAAACAGTATGCAAAAGTATCGTTTGACTATCGAGGGGGGAGTTCGAGCGTTCTTTCACTTTTCCACTCGCACTTCCTTCTAACCGGTGTTCTTCTCTTCGTCCTCCGAGATGTGAGTCTCCTGTTGGGTGTTGTTCCAGTTTGAGAACTTGTTTTGGCATTCTCGTCACTGCTCTTTATATCACGCTCTATCATATCAGTGACATGCGCCCTGGTGTAGTTGGACTTCATCTTGTTCTCTTGCTAGCCGTGTAAGTTGATTCGACTAAATGTTTCACTGGGGAATGCTGAAATTAGGCTATTCGGTTCTGTGCACATTCTTGATGTCGTTTGGCGAACTTTTTAATCGATAGGCGGGACTTGCTGTGTCTTCTTGAGCATTAGTGGTGAAATGCCGACCTCTCGATCCGCCTCGAAGCGTCCCGCTGACTCGGAAGTCGAGAGCGCCTGCAAACTTGCGAAAACGGAAGAGGACGCGGAGTAATGATCTATCTGTTGTGTGCTCTCTCACGCCCTCTGACCTACGAGAGTGGGGACTATTTACGGATCAATGAAGCGGGTGCAGTTTGGCATTGATAGGCCGTCCCTCTCTTGTGTCGAGTTGTCCCCCTTCCCTCCTCGTCTCTTTTGCTCTCTAATGGTCCACTCTTGCGCTGCTGCCTCTTTTCAGTTTCCGCGGGTTGTAGTGGTTTGCCGCTCTTGAGTTATCGATTGGTTAGCTTGCTAATTGCAGGAAGTTCTCGGTAGCAAAAATGGCGTCCACGATCACCCGCCAGATCATCCAGTCGGCCAAGGCACCCGCCGCCATCGGACCCTACAGGTTGGTTAATTAATTAACTAAAATCGTTAATTAATTACGTTAATGATGTCGAAATCAGTGCAGTAAATAGCCAAAAATGCGGCAAAACATTACGATCCTGGCAGGACTCGAACCTGCAATCTTCGGTTTAGGAGACCGACGCCTTATCCATTAGGCCACAGGACCACTGGGACAACGCGCGCTACTCCGCTCTCACTAGGGCGGACGAGAGGGAGAGACGGGAGTGAGAGTGGGGCGAGTGGAGATGAGAGGGAACACTCTACAATCGTTTCGCTTGCCGGTTTGGAACATCAAATACTTCAAGTTTTACTGAAGTTTCTCTCTTGAAACTCTGCTCATTGCACGTTCTATCATTCTAGCGGAAGAATGAGGAGGGTAGAATACACGGGGGAGGACTTCCCTAGGCTTCCATTTCATTGATATTTATTTCATGGTATTTAATTTTTAAAAGTTCGAATTGGTGAGTAATCTAGTGAGTGTAGCTTGTTCGAGAGGGTGTGAGCGTGCTCCGACGACAATGCGATTGTTGTGGAACTAGTTGCTCTGCTCATGTGCACTTGCTACGTGATGATATGTGTCCAGGAGTAGCAAAGGTGCTGCTGGTTCACTAATATTTGATATGTGATGGGGCGCATTTAGTTTTATGAGCAAGAAACAACTATTGAGTGGTGGTTACTTGATTTTTGTCGACACTGTGGAGGTTTGGTAAGCAGAAACAGTTTAGGTTTAACCACCGGTTAAAGTTAATCAAAGAACAGCGCATTAGTGATAATCGGGAATGTTCATTCTCTTTTCGTGTAAATTGCGCGCACTAATGATGTTAGCCTGCAAATTTACGTAATATTTCAAATGGTCGGCTTTTAATGCTTAATTAATCATTAATTAGTAAGTTATGTTGACTTTCTATCCTTGAATGAAAGATCCCGTAGTAACTATTCGATGACCCTCAATCAATCGATAATTGCAGTCAGGCCGTGCGCGCCGGCGACACGATCTACCTGTCCGGCTCGCTCGGACTCGTGCCCGAGACGATGGAGCTGGCTACGGTAAGGGTTATCAATTGACATATGATTAATATGGTTACGGTAGCATCTATTGTCGGTCAGCATGAAGTCGTGGTAGATCTTGGTAAGCGGGGGATACGGTAACCTCCCCGGCTCGCTCGGACTCGTGCCCGAGACGATGGAGTTGGCTACGGTAAGGGAGATTATCGATTGGGATTTGGTTAGGTAGCTTTCTTAGTCCTGAATCAGATGGTGACATGGGGTTATGGTAGTTCTCGCTCGGACCGAGACAATTAAAACATGGCTGTTGAATTACGGTAGACGAAGATTATTGATAAGGTTATGGCAGCATCACTTTGTCATCTTCTGTAATGTGGATGAATATTGTAATGATTACGCTACTTCTTGTTGGTGATGCGATCGATTGCCGTACGAGTCTATTTACAAGATGCTCAATCGATTGATTACGATATCTGTTCATTACCGTACTCTCCTTTTGCAGGGCGTGGAGGCGCAGACGCACCAGTCGCTCAAGAACATCGGCGAGGTGCTCAAGGCGGCCGGCGTGGGATACGGAAACGGTACTGTTATCGATTAATTGGTTGATTAGTGGATGCTAGATTGATGTACGGAAACGGTGAAGGGAAATATTCAATGGTTGATCCGCATGAATAGTGTCGATTGGGGAAAGATATTGTAGTTTAGTGGTCAAACGTGAAGTATCTAAGTTTTGGGTGATTAGTTGGAGTTTTTGTTTGTTTCTACAATCAGTTCTACGTATATTGTTGACAGTGGCTATTCTCACTAATGACAACGGTGAGAAACTCTAAGCCATCGAGTACGATTAACTAAACGCTTATATCAAGTGAGACTGCAACAGGCTTGTTAAGCTTGGACAAAAAGGCGTTCACGCGTCACGTTGTTTGAAGTATCTCACAGTTATTTAATTAGTTAGTCAAATAGTTAATTTTAAGAATTCATGTTAACTAGAGATGTTTCAATAATGCTGTATCTACAATATCGATCAATACCGTACTCTCGTTCCAGTCGTGAAGACCACAGTCCTTCTCGCGTCGATCGACGACTTCGCCACCGTCAACAACATCTACAAGGAGTACTTCACGGAGAAGTTCCCCGCGAGAGCCGCCTACCAGGTGAGAGGGTTACGGTAGTTGTCGATCGATAGTTATGGGAAGCAAACTGGTGTGGATGGATACGATAATTAATGATTCGTGCATGATTTGTTGTTACACTAGAAAGGAGATTGATACAGTAGCGTTTAGAGTGAATGCTCTAGGGATGCTCCAGCTGCTGTTCATTGGATTATTATTTTAGTTTATACATCCCAATCGCATCAAATGTTCATGTTGCGCAGGAATATCAATGTAGTCTGAAACCGAAGCCCACTATCCCGTTTTCGTTCCAATCGATCCCGATTTACTTTAGTTTCTATCGTGGCTTCTAGACGCATCACTAATTAATTAGTTTTAAATATTAATAAACTGATTAATTAACGAAATTCGCAGGTGGCCACGCTGCCCAAGCACGCACTGGTCGAGATCGAGGCGATCGCTGTCGCCGGCAAGATCGAGGACATCTAAGATGAAAGGTCAAAGATCAAGCTCCGCCCCTTAGACCCCGCCCCATTCTCTGTTAAGCCCCGCCTAATCGTTTGTAATGTGTGACTCCTCTTGTGAGAAGACATGTAGGAGAGATCAGTTACAGTATTCTAGCCTTCCTTAGCTCCTGATTTGACGCTCTTCTCAGTTATACAATTAAATCGTTTGTAATGTCTGACCCGTTGTGATACAGTAGTTGCCCCAGAGTGTGTTGTTAGAAGATTGTAATAAGAGTGTGTGATGAATGAGCGTTGAGATAAATGAAGTTGCCCCTGGGCCTTGGAAGTATTGAAACGAAGCGAGAGTGGGAGACTTGGATAACGACTATAATGTGAAAGAAATGCAAAAATTTCGACCCTGGCAGGACTCGAACCTGCAATCTTCGGATCCGAAGTCCGACGCCTTATCCATTAGGCCACAAGGCCACGAGAGACAGCGCGCGTGCGCGACACTAGACGCCAGCGGGGTGTTCTCTCTCGCTCGATTCTCTTTCTTGGCTCTTGTGTTCGCTCTCTGCCTACTTGACATGCACATTCGCTCCCTCTGACCGGCGAGAGAACCAGGAGGAATAGGTGGCTCTCAGTTTCCGGTTCTCGAGAGACTCCAGGGAAGAAATGATTCCCGGACAATAGACAGGAGAAGAGGGGTAGTTCACAGAAAGAACATGAGCGCAGTCTCCACTTTGTGCGAGCAGGAGGAAAACAGCATACTTTCTGTCGCCTTTATTCTGGAATCTTCGCGATTTCGACATCTATTGATCCAGATTTTGCATAATACTCTTTCAATAGCCATCTACTGCGCTAACAAGGTGCCGTAAGTTCTGTGAATGTAGGAATGTAGTTGATTTCATGAACATCCTGACTCCCTATTTCACTGCCAGCCTTCCCTGAAGCTACTAAAGTTGCCATTTATCGATTCGGTTTCACCGCTCAAATTGAGGAAGTTTTCTAGTCGACGCGGCGGTTTCTTTACTGTTTAGGGCGCTGAGAGATGGGTTGATTTAGTGGAGAGAGAGAGATGGAAGAAATCGGTAACAACTCGGTTCTATCTCTCTCTCTAGCTATCACTCGATTTCGACTTGCGAGCGAGAGCTATTGGGTGGAACTCCATACTAGGGTTGTCCACGTCTTACTACTATTTGATTCGTGATTATTCCGCGCCAACTCCTTATTGACTCCTTAGCTCATTGGCTCCTCAGCTTACCCGTATGACATCAGAACTTAGTACTACGACCTTACTGCGAGCTATTGGGTGGAACTCCATACTAGGGTTGCGTGGAGGAGTAATTCGTGTCTCAATTTCGCCTTTCTCTGGTTGCTTTGGTCGAACTGCTCCTGGATTGTTCCTGGATTGTATGGCACGTACTTCTATAGTATCTCTCGAGCCTCTCGATTCTAGGCTTATTTTTGATAATTGTTTCCCAGAATGTTTCACTTGCGATGACAAAGATCTTCTGCTGTACCGCCACGTAGTGAACGCAATGGTTTTCGTACCAAGTTCTGCTCAGAAACCCTAGCAATTGATCACTTTTGCACCCAAATTATCTCAAGTTTGGCGGGCTATTTTGATAGGTGTAGGCGATTCTGTTTGAATAGAGCGCCGCGCGCCTAGGCGTTTGTTTGATTTCGCTCCCGAGCAAAAGTCGAGGAATCGACGATATCTTATCAGTTTCAAATCAACAAAGCGGGGATCTGGGGTTACTGTAACTTGGGTACTATATCGATTAATGCTCTACTCCAGCCTCTCCATCAAAAACAACATAGCTGGGGCTCAATGGTTACTGTAACTCGGGCTATGGTATCGATCAATACCGTAGCTTATTCATCGTTAGCGTCGTGAATCAGCGATAGATCAGACGAAGTGGATACTGCAGCGATCGATAAACTACCGTATTCATCGATCGATACCGTACTTCCATTCATTCCTCGATACTGCCAATACTTTTAACCTTGCCGTTGCTTCCCTCTCTCATATTTAGATGCGAAATTCCGATAAGAAGAGCGAGAAGGTTTGTGTCTTATTCTCATGAACATTCCAACCCCATTTATTGCTGCGATAGCGCTCTTTTTGCTCCTAATTCCTCCGGTTCATGTTCTTTTCTCATCCAAACTTTGATTTCAAAAATGCGTGATGTAGAGCTATGCACATGACTTTTTTCCTATTATAAGTTCATTACTTGCATATTCCAACTACTTATTGCCACGATCGCTCCTTTTCGCATTTCATGCCCTCATAACACCGAGCGTATCTTGCTGTCGGCTAATTGATGTAGAGTTTGTAGTGAATTGAGATTCGTATTTGATTGGGAAATACTCGTGTTCAGCCGACATTTCTGCGATGTGATTAGAGTTAGGATTTCCGTACGGTTTTCACGTGAAGTTGGTGATGTTCCACAATGATCTGTTGATTTTTTACAATATCTGTTAGCTTTTTCCTTACTCATTGATCAACCAGATATGTGAACATATTTTAGAGAAGACTTTCTGTAATATCTTGTAGAGACGTAGAGACTTTCGATGTGATCTTCCAATCTTCCGATGTTGCTTGTTCTTACAATTAGTTATCTGTTAGCTCTAGCCTTACTTATTAGTCAACTATGTGATGTGATAAGTGAAAACTACGAGCAACTTGTGGGTGGAGTCTGGTGTCATCTCTATGTGACACCTTAGATTCAACCTCACTCTTGCACAAACCAACTAAACGTTTTCGATAGTTTGCTAAATGGACAATTCTAAGCTAGATAATTCTCAATCTGTACGAAGTGTAATAGCTCAGAAATATAATAGAACTCAGGCAATCAAGGAGTCAATTATTGACGCAATGAACAACTAAATAACGCGTAAATGTTCAGATTCTAGAGAGGACACTACTCCAATTTCTTGTCTAACGTGCTGATTTTCAACAGTGATCTTCCGATTTTCGAAGGTTATCTGTTAGCTTTCCCTTAGTCATTAGCTCGTTCAATACTTCTCTCCATTGTTCAAGATGTTGCATTGTTTGAGATGATTGCGTTCTTGATTTTGCGGCACTTTGATCTTCAGAAGTTAGTAAGTCATTGAAGTATCTTGCAATTATTAGGTACTTCGGGTGACTCGCTATTGTTCGAGATGCCACTTTTGTTCGAGATTATGGATCTAGAGATGGCATAGCACTTTGATCTTCTAAGATGACGATGCGCTAGTATCAAGATGACAAAGCCTTTTCTACTACGGTTAAGATGGCTTAGCGCTTTGATCTTCTGAAGTCAGAACAGCAGCTATTGAATCAGTGCAACAGCTATTGAGTCAATTGAGTCAGGATGACATTACCTCTGATTGTTTAGTACCACCTTGTGATACATTGACCTATCACTGGCCTCTGGCGTTTGAAAAGCAGATAGTCGTCGCTTCATTTTCGTATACTTTCTAGTCATTCACACCCTCGTGAGCGTTATTCTGACCTACCACTGGCCTCTGTCGGCACCTCTGTCGATCTTCAAAGTCGAAGTTGCGAATCTCAGTACTCTAGTCGGTGAGAGAGCAGCCAGATTTGAGAGAGTCTTCGAAAGCACGAGGGCACTAGAATCGCCGACTCTTCCTTTCACACACTCTTTCAACAATCAGAGAGGCGATAGTTTCTGTAGAATGGAGAGCCTTCAAAACACGAGGGCACTGTGCACAAATGCCATCATTTGTCGCTCGTTCTTTCTCTTGCGGGGGAAAAAGAAGGGCAAACTTGAGGGAACAACACCAAGCTAGAGTCATTTTCGAGGTTCTTTTGGGTTAATTCGTCCAAATTATACTCGTTTCCTGGTTACTTTGCATACATAAAAACCGCTACAAAAATGGTCAAACCATTGAAATTAAGATAAATTACTGCACCATCTAATTACTTTTCGAATCTGAGTTTATGAGTTGTCCTGAGTGATGATCCTTTCGAACCCCACGCGCTTTCAACTCCATTCTTCCCGCATTGAATGAACATCAGCAGCCGCCCCTTCTCACTTCTTCTTCTTCTTCTCATTTTCACCAACTTTCCTCAGTTAGACAGAGCGAGAGAGCACGGGAAATAGAGAGATCGCAGTCGGTTAGAGAACACGAGAGAACGTAGAAAATGGAGAGAGTCTGGCTCCACCCAACTAAGTTTGACCTACTGCTTATACCGAGGATTATGTGGCTACCTCAGCTCTTTCTTCTCACGCCTTCTCCGCTTTTTCGACTGTTCGCCTCCGAAAAGCACGCGCATTTTCGAAAATCATCATCATCATCATCATCCTGATATTGAGGTTGTTCCAATTCGGACAGAATGGTGGAAGACCATCCTTTTGAGAACGTCCATTATTCTTTTTCTCACGCCTTCTCCGCTTTTTCGACTTTTTCTCACTCAATTTCTGAATAGCACGCGCATTTTCGAAAATCATCATCCGGACATTGTTCGATTTGACGTAGAATACAAGAGCTGCATCGCTTTATAGGTGTCTTCTACCCCTTTTCTCACTTCGGGTTGTGAAAATACGAATGGCACTCTTTCATGGAAAATCCGGCATTACCACTCGTAACTCTATTCTCCCACTAGATATTCCCTATTCACTATTCTCCTTGTACCGACTCTGAAACTTATATCGCTTCACAGCTTTGGTATTGCACCAGCTCAAGCATCTAATGTTGTAAAAAATAATTTGAGGATGAATCTTTCGGTTCCGCCAAAGCGTTCCTCCATGAACATGCTACATCCACTTGAATTGTTTGCCCACACCTGGTTCTAGTCTTTCCAGCCTATTCAGAAGTCGCCACCGCCTTTTTTGTCTAGACTCTATCCAAAGATAGACAGAGGGAATGGTGGAGTGCACACTCACCTTTGAAGGAGCGCAACTATTTGTTTGCTCCAATTCCCTGCCCGAAAGATCACGTTCACTCCCGGTTTCGAGGTGATTCCCGGTTCGGCAATTCCCGATTTTGCAATTCCCGGTTCTGGCTTCCGGGTGCAGTGCGCTCGTATTAGTCTCATCTGAGAGGATGTTTTCCTTAGGCTGACAATGATGCATACGTGAGCAATCTTTGCGTATTGTTTGAGGTGTTCGCAGTTGTTAGTTGTTACGGTATGACTACTCACAACTACTTGCTCAGCCCTAATTAGCAAACACCCGAAGCCTTTCTGTGCCTGTCAGATGAATTCATAATGAGTAGACCCGCAATACGGAATTAATCACCCCTGTGGTAAGTTCCCTTATCAGATAACCATCTGATGGAATCTGATAAGGAACATTAGATTACGGCCCTGAGGGCAATGAATCTCTTCTACAATCTCACAAACAAACGATCAAACGCAGTCCTTTTTTTTATCTTTCTGTGCCAGGAAGATGAATTAATCACCGCACCGTTGAGCGATGATATCCGATAGGATCTGATAACGATCACGGCCCTGAGGGCAATAAATCTCTTCTATCACCATCGAGAGAGAGAGAATCCTGTGGCCATTATACTTCCTTTGGGTCAAAGAACGACCAATTCAGGATAACTGAATCGAAAGTTCTCGAGAGTTTCTGGAGTTTGCCACTCGCTAGCCTCAAATTACAAGAACTCGCTGCATAGCTAGAGCGCACATCTGTGCACATCCCCCAGCTCTGACTCACCTCTCTATTTTAAAGGATCTGGCCCCTCTGGACTCCGGGGAGCGCCCAGAGATCGGAGATCACTGGAGGATCCCAGATTACTCTCACTTTTGCACACTTTCTCACCTGCTAGATCAATTGAAGGTCTGGCTAGAGGTGGCTTGGCGATCTCTCCTCGACTTCTTTCTGATCTTTTTATCCCCACGGCTGGTGATTGCAATGTACTTTTTCTGGAATTTGATGACTTTTGCCAGTTATTAGGCGTTAATCAGGCAATACATTTATCAGAAACTAAAGATTCGGCAAGGAAATCTGTAGGGATTTTCTGATCTTTGCGCAAGTTTTAAAAGATTAATCAGACTCGAAATTAAGCTGGAGGCCAATTTGTCACGGGCCATGACTAAATGCAAAGGTGCGCGACCTTTAGCATAGCGCTTTCTATTGAGTCTCTCCCCTTTTCAAGATCTCAAGTTGGTCAGACAGAGCGAGAGAGTGCGTAAAATGGAGAAAGCCTTGCTAGTTAGACAGAGCGAGAAACCATTGGAATGTGAGAGAACCAGACCTTTAGCACCTTTCCTTCCCTCGCTGAACTCTCAGGAATGCGTTCCTTCTTTTCTTCAACTAATTGCTCCCGCGCCCCTGACTCATGTTTTGTCGCCGGCAACCTTTTGGGAGTTGGCTATTGAACTTCTATCCGGTCTGATTCTATCTGATTATTGCTTCAATACAGAGCAGGCAACCTTTAGCTATTGAACCATGTTCCCGGATCCGGCTTGGTTATTGGGTGTGGATTCTGTTTCTCGCTTGATTGGTTGAACAGGATTCTCCCGGAACATTCAAGGCGTTTTGAAACTCAGTTCAGTCTTCCGCCCACTCTTGATTCCAAACCGTCATCGGATAATCTGCATCTGTCATCATTTTTCGTTTGTTAGTTGTGAACCCAGACTCCGGGTGGTCATTGTTCAGTCGTTTCCGTTGAAAGCTTTCATTATATTCTGAAGCACATCCCGAAATTGTCGAACTTTCACACCCATTTGGGGGTTTACTAATCCGAGAAGCCTTGCTCATTTTTCGACAACGTGCGCCCGGACGACGTTTATCAAATGGAACCATCACATCTCACAATAGGATCATCTCATCTCTCCCGGGATCTGTCACCATTATTACACCCAACCGTCCCCTCCTCATCTCTCGATCTGACCACTCTCTCGCTTCCCCACGCTCTCTCGTCGGTCCGAACGTCTCTAAACACTCGAAAATCAGATCAGACATGTATCGCTGTCCCCAGATCTACCCTATCGACTACCGTACCCAGCCATCGTAACCAACTCTCTATCGATAACTGACTGTTCATCATTTCTCCTCACTCCCCCTCCCCTCCTCTCCTCCCACCAATTCCTGTTCCCCTCCTCACTCCCATCCCGAACTGTGCGCGCCTTAGGGGCACGCACGCACGCATTATTGATTGCTACCTATCGACTACCGTATCCATCTTCACACAGAAAACCTATCGACGACTGACTCCAATGCGCTGGCGTAGTGCAAAAATGTCGCGATTTTCGCGAGTTTTATGGCGCGAAATTCAAAAACTGTTCGCCCGATTGGGAGATACCTTATCGAGTTTGTCTCTGCCTGATCTCTTCTCTCTCGGTGTCTGCGCTCTCTCGATTTCCCTTCTCTCTCGCCTCTCTCTCTTTCTCAGCGCTCTCTCACTTAGCCCTGATCTCTCACCGGCTTTTCGTTGTTTTCAATCAGTTGTCGATCCGAGTTACCGTAGCTTACCGTTGCTTGAGGTACGGTACGCCGGGTGTGCGCAGGAAAACTCCTGGAGGTGCGCAGAACACTCACTGCTCTCTGGGTGCTCTCCCATTCACTCACTCATTCATTCATTCATGCAAACCAGACTGGTCACTTTCACCAATGCGCGCATTCCTTTGACTCGCTTTCAATGACTCTCTCCGATTTGCACGCTCCCTAGCAGGTTAGAGAAGGCGAGAGACAAGGGGGAATGGAGAGAGTCAGAGAGGCAGAAAGAGAGACGAAAAAGGCTTCACCTGAGTGTGCCAACTCTTTTTCTGCTCCTGCTCGGTGCCCCAGGGCGAACTGGTGATGTGACGGCTAGGAACTCAAAACCTCTTGAATTTTTTTTTCCTGGACATGCCAAGATATGTTTGGTATGAGGTTCGTATACACGAGTTCCTGAACGTCCCATCGCTCGAACCGCTCTTTCTTCGACTCCTTTGCTGATGCCGCTAGTTCTTGGGCAAAACATGTCCGAATTGCTTTTGTGTTCACAAAAATGGTACCTCACGTTGGCTCCTATGCCGATACCGCTTTGCTGCTTTTTCAATGCTTTACAGACGCGCTTTTTGATACTTTCCTCCTGCACTTTTTGACCTATCCTATTCATTCCGCTTTTGTTTTCCGAGCTTTGTCTCCATGCTGACTCAGAATCCGAATTTCGGAGCCTTCTCATTTGAATTTCCTGATCTAGCATTTCAAATTCTCCGAAGCATTGCTATGTATTGCATGATCCAGCATTTCTCTCCAGCTCAGCTTGAAAACGATTGTAGGTTGACGTTAAATCGATAACTAGGCAGGTCAACCCCTGCTAACCAGCGGAAGTTCACCCCCGAAATCGATTATAATTCTCGTTCTGCGCGCCCGCAGGGGAGTAGTCCTCTTCCTTTCTTTAGTTCGCTTCTTCTCACCACTGCGCAATTTCCCTCCTTCCCTCGTTCTTCCTCCCTTTTCGCTCTGCTTCTCTGGTCGATCTCTCCGATTTGTGGGCTCTCTCACCGGTCAGAGAGACGAGAGAGTAGGCAAAATGAAGAGACGACGACCCGTATTTCTCTCTGCTTCTCTCGCATGTCTCTCCAATTTGTGCGCTCTCTAGGTGGAGGAGCGCAATGATCTACCGTGATGTCATGTGATGCTTTCAATGCTCTTCCGGAATGCACTAGCTTCATTACCGCCCGCATGAACTCCTTTCTGTATTTCTAAACTCATCGATAAGCCATGAGATGCGTAAGTATGGGACCGAATCGATGTCTCTATCCAGAGAAGCGCAATGATCTACCGTGATGTCATTTCGATGCTCTCAGTATTCTTCCTGAACGCACGTGCCTCATTGTCGCTCGCATGAACTCATTCCTGCATTTCCGAAATCATCCATACCGGAAAAGTTGTGTTACAACGTATCTAGGAGGCCACAGCAGCGCAGTGATGTCATTGGCTTGTTTCCTGGTTTCTCCCGATCATTAGCATTCAATGAGCGCTTGATGGCTTCCGAGCTAATGATGATTCGTTCACGATTCGGCGTGTGTGTGTAAATCTCTACTGTTATTCCAAGATATCATTCAGTTGACGAATTATTTGCTTTAATCCATCATCATTACGCACTGTGGTGAATCAGAATTGTGCGACGCTTGTTTTCGAGCAAAATTCGGGATGAGCCTCACCTAAACCCATCAAGGATTGCCTTGACTCAGACCAGTATTGTGCATGTTTTCCGAAAATCACCGGTAGCCGCACCTTGTCAAACAACTGAACACGCATGATGCTGTGATAGCAGGAAATGCTGGTCGATATAATACGTAGACGTCACAAAATGACAAGGTTTTCGTTCCCGTTTTGCTTGGAATGATAGCACAGTGTTGTGCTGTGTAGGATCCATAGACGTCAGAACTGCCTGACTACCCGAATGTGCCTTGATGCATGATAGGAATGTTAGCCGATAGATCATACTGAACTGAGAGACCGTTACTCTTCGAAGAGCGATCCTGACACTACGCTGATTGTGCGATATTTTGCGTAGTATGCTTGCTTACCTAGCCAAACAGTGATAAAAAGCCATAGATATCACCCACTCAATATCACTGTTATCAATGCTTACTCGTTGGTCAGAGCTGCTAGAGTGCCTGGTAAACAGGAAAGCCTATTCATCCTGCTGATAAATTTCAGCATGATTGTGGGCTAGCGTAAAAGTGTTTGGGCGGGTCTCTGCACTGATTTCTGAGCTGTCAGACAGATCTCCCAGAATATTTCCCACTGGTTTCCTACCTCACTCCCCACTGGGAAATTCCCTGGGATCTCACTGGGAAAAATAAACCAGAGGAGCAAGAGAGCAAGGGAAACGGAGAGAGGGTAGAACATATCTCTCGCAGGTTAGAAAAAGCAAGATAGTACGCGATATGGGGAGAACCAGAACTGAAAGATAGGTGATAACGTAGAGCCTCATAACAGGAAAGGGAGGAGGAGTGGAAAGGGAAAGCGTTCGATAGGGAGAGAGAGGGGAAATGACCACAGTCAATCAGCACTTGCTCTTCTCCCTATTCCACCTTGGCTAGCTATTCAATTCATTCGGTTCGATTTATGCATCAGGTTGGCCCCTTGCATTGCGATTTCGCTCCTGCTACCATAATCAATCAGTTTCTCCTTTCCTTCGAAAGAAATTCACCCAAAACTATCGATTAATGCAAGTTGTTTCACTTGTCGTTCAGGACTGCATGCCTTTCATTATTCATTGATTTCGCGTGAATTTTTTTCGAACCCACATTCTTTCTTCTCACTTTGTCAATCTTAGCTCATCTCATTTGATTGATTCTCATTAGCTACTGTTAAATGCCACTGCGTCTTCTCTATTCTCTGACGTGATCTCAATTTGTTCATTTTCTTTCCATTTTTGTCGATTTCCGCTGTTAATCTCGCTCTAACTTGCCGGTTTCTGCAGTGAAAATTGCTGAACGTTTCTCACTGCAAACCTCATTTCCGCGTATTTTTTGAGTACTTTTTTGAGTCCACTGCTATCATGGCTTGGTTTGAGTATCCGAGTTGCGAGAAAAAATTGATGTACTCTGCCATTTTGTCTCGTTCTGCGCATTCCTTTCGCTCCTTCCGCTCATATTGAGTACGGAAAGCAAGACTACTCTCTACATTTCACACACTCTCTCGTCTTTCTGACCCATGAAATAAAACTCTTGCATTCCATCCGCTCATCTAGAGATATCTTTCCTTTTCTTCTCTGACCTTGCATCGCTCTCTAAATTCGCGTGTGTTTTGTTTTCATTGCTCATAACTGTTGGGTTTGTTCCACTTTATTCCGGTCCGGGAATAATTATCGATTCCAATCCTCTCAGACTTCCGCTCGTTAGCATCGAGTGGCGCCGCGCAAAGCGAGCCACAGCATGCGGGAAGCAGCAGCGCCCCTGCTTGCACTCCTGATACTGCTGCACGTCCCGGCTGGAACGGGTAAGAGTTACGGTAGTATCGATCGATTCTGAACTGAGTTACAGTAGATAGGTTACGGTAGTCAGTTATCGATCGATGGATACAGTATCTTACCGTACTCAGGCTTGCGGCGGACGGAGGAGGAGCAGCGCTTCGACGGCTACTACAACAATGTCGACAACAAGGACTGGGGATCGGTCGGTGAGTGCGACGTTTACTAATTCCTGCACCACATCGTACACGCAGTGCAAAAATGTCCAGATTTTGGATGTGGTGTAGTCGACGTTACCAACTCGCTCACGTAGTGCAAAAATGTCTGGATTTTCGGAGATTAGTAATCGTCGCCCTCGCAGGTTCACGCCTGTACCGTGACTCGACCACGGCTAATTACTACGACGGCGTGTATCGAATAGACGAATCGTTGCCTTCGGCTAGAGCCATCTCGGATCTGGTGTTCAAGGGTAAGAGATTGACTAGGGATGACGTAATCAAGGGCGATCAGTTGGTTCCATGCAGCTAACTACTGACGTAGACAACCGTTTTCCATCATTTTTTTATTGCTCTACGATGATGAAACTATCACCGTAGTACATCAAACAAGTGTATCCAATTTATTGCCTAGTGATGATGTCATCATGAGTTGATCAATGATGACGCAATTCCAGGCCCCTCCGGCATCCGGAACAAGCGCAACATGACCACGATGCTCGCATTCTTCAGTGAGTCCGCCGTTTACTAATTACTGCACCACATCACACACGCTGTGCGAAAAAGTCACGATTTTTGAGGATTAGTAAACGTCGCCCGTTCGCACCACTTGAATCTTAAGTGTTGTGTTCCCTGACTCATCTCTCTTGATCGAACATCGTGTTGATTCGTGGCCAATTTGCGTAAATACCCCATTCCCTCGTCTCTCATATCGGCGAGAGAGTGTGCAAAATGAAGAGACAGAACGCCGTATTTCGAACGTACTAGCCAGTCGAAAGTACTCAAAACTCAAAACGCGCGAGGAATTTCGTCTTAAACTTGTTCTCTCTGTGTCTGAACTGTCCATTCCCATTGAAGAAATAGCGAGGCAGACTTTTTGCCGAACACCACTAAACTGTCTCTGCAATAGGAATGCAACAGTTTTGGCATGGGAAAGAACTGTCTACGTTAGGCGCGAGATGCTTCCTCTAGTTTGGGCAGAGGAATGGGAGAAAACTGCTAGTCGGTGTCTCTGAACGGCTAGAGATGCATGCATACGTCTCTAGTTTTGAATGGAGATTGCGAATTAATTTTTTCTCTCTAACTGATGAGGAACATTTTCGATAAGAGAGGTAAATGCGTTCGTCTCTAGTATCGAATGATAATGGTAAACGAAGTTTAGAGCTTCCATCTGCACTAAACTGTCTCTCTTGCATTGCAATGCAACAGTTTTGGCATGGGAAAGAACTGTCTATCTATGTTAGGCGAGAGATGCTTTCGTCTCTAATAGGGTGTCCGGAAAGTCTTTTGAATTTTTTTCAAAAAATTTTTTCGAGCTGACCCTGCGCGTTAGATAGATAATGTAATTAGCGCAAGGTAAGGCTGTTGATGGAGAAATTTTTCAGCCCTTATAAATGGGAATTGATTTCATAAGAATGATGCAATACTCCAATAAGTCGTTTTTCCAGTGTTTTCTTTCAAATTTTGTAACTGGACAATGCATAACAATTGAATGCCGCGGTTGTCAGCATAATAGAGTGTGGCTGAGAACTCAATTTTGAAGCACTAATATTTGATTTATCTCAAGGGGTGAAGCAAGGAGGTTCAAGTTTTCATGAAAAATCTATTTTCTATAGAGTACTTTTAGAGATCTTTTCAATTTTTCAGGCTTCCTACACAGCCGCTAATCCCCAAACTCTTTTGATTATACGGCCTTCAGGTGTTCCAACAAATGGTAGTATGCAAATCGCTATTTGAAGTTCCAGATTTCTGATAAAAAATACAAAAAGCTGTATTTTAAGATTTTTTCGTAGTTATGATGTAATGGTGTTCGCGAGTTCAGAATTGCACTCATTTGGCTTTTTGCCGGCCTCTTAGTAGGATGAGCTGAATTACTTAATTTTACCTCAAAGCAGTATCGAGATTTGGCAAAAAATTGAAAAAACTTTTTCATACCACCTCACATAAGTTTGTGTAGTTTACTCAACGTATCTCGAATTCGCTACTTCACAGTACTAAATCATAGGGCAGCCATCCCTCTTTCCAGTTTACGAGAACTTTCTCCATTTGGTTTGAAAACAGTTGAGATAATAAAAAATTCAAAGGACTTTCCGGACACCCTAATAGTATCGAATGGTGATGGCTAGAGGAAGAAACATGATTGTCTAGTTCGCCTTAGTTCGAACGGTGCAATGGGAGGCAGAAAGATACGTCAGAGGACAAAAAGCGCGGAAATAACTTCGCGCTTGCCTGTGCCAAGCACCGCTAGTGTTATCAGAAGTGATTAGGGGGCAGTGGCACCACAGAACTACGTGGAAAGTTTAGTTAGAAAAGTGCTCACTTGTGAGAAGTGGAAATAGTTTGGAGGGACGCACAATCATTATGAAAACGCCTAACTTCTTACCTAAAACAGGACAAAGCATGTGAAGTTTGAAGGGACTGGCTAGAACATGAAAGTGACTAAAAAATGTTTAATTTCAAGAGAAAAATGATAGAAGAATCGGAATCTGTAGTCTGTCGTTTGATCTTTGCTATTCGATCTCTGATCTTTGTTCTTTGCAGGTCAAGTCGTCGCCTACGAGATCATGCACTCAACGCAGATCTCCTGTCCACTGGAGCAGATCAAGATTCAAGTGCCCAAGTGAGTTGGTCTTTGATCTTTAGTCTTCGAAAGATCGGGGTTCAACGTTTTATTTCCCACTCGCTTCGAGCAACTCATTGTTGTAGCATGAACCTTTCCATCTTATGATCCTTATGAAGCACAATCAACAACTATCGAATCTTTGTCATCTCTACCATGGTTCCACCTTGCTCTACCCGCGAAACATTCCGAGTTGTTTTCGCCTAGATGGTAAATGAAGAAGAAGTAGACGAAGTTCACCAGTAGAGATCGAAGTACTGATCGCCGTTTCTTCATTTCGCACACTCTCACGCTCCTCCGACCGACGAGAGAGAGCGTAGAACGGAGATCTAACGAGGAGATAAGCATCTAACACTGTGTCGTAACTCGCGATAAACTGCCAAGAAGCAAAGTGAAAGTTCGTAGAGGGGCGAGTGAAACGGACGAAATGTCGGTTTTCTGTTCAAAATAAGGCAGATTTAGCTCGAAGCAAAGCAGATTCAGTTCAAAATGAGGAAGATAAGGGCCAAAACAAGGTTTACTTGAGTCAAAACAAGCCAAAACAAGTCAAAACAACAACATGTCAGATGCGACGGCGTCTTCGACAAGGAGTGCGAGGGCAAGACGGAGATCCCCTTCACGAGGTTTGAAGTTGTTTTCGAATACTCGGAAATTCTCGCTATGGAAGTAGAAAGATTGATGAAATTTATACACGAACATGTAGCGTAGAGATAACTTGTAACGTAGAGCTTCAAATGTTGATAAATAATAATTTAAATCATAAAAATTTCAGAGCGAAGTATGACAAGCAGACCGGACACGGCTTCAACGCGCCCAGAGAACAGGTGAGAATTGTTATTTTATTTTTCGATAAAAGCGATCCTCATATATACTGTTGTACTGTTGTATCAAAGCGCTTCTTTCACTTTATGCTGCGTCTGAAACACATAGCTACTTTCTACTCTGTACACTCATGAAAGTATCAGAAATATTTTGTGTTTGGGGCCAGAGGACAAGAGCGCTATTGATGCCAAAATAAGAGCTATTGTTTTCTGCAACGTCTGAAACACATAGCTCACTTTTATTTTGTGAACTGTTGATAGCGCCCAGAGCGCACGTGAGAAATCAACATTTTTTTCCAAGAGAGGCCACTGACAAACTGTAATCCCCTGTGATTCCAATCATGTGTACAATCCTTGAAACATAGTGGCAACAGTTCCTTCGCTGCTTGGCTCAACGTTTGGTGAACTAAGATAGTACTGAAACTGAACCCAAAACAAACTTCTCGACAACAAAAGCACCGTGCCACCCGTGGTGTCACCCTCATTCCTTTCTCTCGCCCACACTTAGATAACGTCGACTTCAATCTCATCTCATCTGTAATCTCTACGCACATCTATAATGCTAGGAGCATCTTCTCAAAGTTTGAAACTCCATAAATTAGCGCTTCTGGAATGGTAGTAACCAGTAACTCCGTGCCACCTTTCCTTCCTCTCGCCCACACTTAGATGACGTCGCTTTAGACCTCCTGCAGAAAGGCACACAGGCACAAGAGAAGCGCATCTACCTTCCGTGCCCTTCTGACACTCAAACTGGCCGAACTAACAATTTTAGTTCGGCCGGACTAACAACTTTAGCACATTGACCAGCGCGTCAGGCGCATAGGTAGCATCCCTCACTGCTTCACTTACGGAACAGGAGGTAGTGTGAACAGACATCAGGTGCCAGGTGTAGCAGAACTTTGGTGTGACCAACCACCTTTTCTCTCTCTCTGAGAAGCTAACGAGCGTTTTGATGAAAGAGCTACACCGAAGGGAGATGACGTCAAACAAACAAACTATTGCATCAAACAGTTCAAAGTCTGCAGATTTCTGCTCATCATAGTTATGACTACTTTCTGATTGAAAGTGTGAATACATCGTACATGATAGAGCAATGGGAGCGGGTACCGTACTCTATCGATCAAGGAGAATCGATAATCAAGTTATCTAATCAATAATCGATTCCCTTCTCAGGTCAACGAGCGAACTGCCTGGATTGACGCCTCGTTCCTCTACTCGACGCAGATTCCGTGGATCGAATCGATGCGATCGTTCACGAACGGAACCCTGAAGGTAAGGTAGATGGGGTTACGGTAGCTGCGGGTACGGTACGTGATATCGATCGCTTGAGTGCATTGGAAACGAGTCTAGTGAGTAAACAGTGAGGACAAATGTTGATAATATTGGGCGGGATGGAATCGGTATGCAATGACCGAATGAGTTTCACAGAAAATCCATAACCTAAACGAATCATTCGGTTCAATTTCTCTCTCGATCCCCGGTTAAGAACAAACACTACAATCATTTTTCGCATTTTTCAGTGCTTTCTAGTATGATGAACAGCTTCACATTCACCCCTTTCCAGGAAGGCGCTCCCGGCTACCCGCCCCTCAATAATCCGCACATCCCTCTGATAAACCCGCCTCCGCCTCAGATCCATCGATTGATGAATCCGGAGAGATTGTTCAGTGAGTTGCATTAGACAAAGGCAGAGTCTGATAAATGCCTAGCTTGAAAAAATAACAAAAAAGGACGAAATATGAGCTTTGAGTATAAATTGGTAAATTCTACTGATGAACCCGGAGAGGCTGTTCAGTGAGTTGCATTAGATCAATGTGAACAGAGGCGTCGAAAATCAATCGAACGTGCTGCGATGAACCCGTAAAGTTTGATGGTATTGGAACTGATATTCGCAGGAGAATCGGAGCATCATAGAATCAAAGCATAAAGAGAAGTGGGCGAAACATAACTTGTGAGGCAATAACACAATACTGAGGATTTATTTGCAAAAGGGACCGAAAGGCTTTCTAGTGGGCTTATGTGCAGTCGCATGCAAATTGTTTGAATGAATAAGCACATGATCACAATGATTTGATCTGGCACAAGACGTAAATGTACAATCTCCATTTCCAGTCCTCGGCGACTCGCGCATCAACGAGAACCCCGGCCTGTTGTCGTTCGGGCTGGTACTGTTCCGATGGCACAATGTGCAGGTAAGCCAGTTGAAAGATATCGAAAAATTATTCTATGAAATCCGGATGGCCCCATTGCGCCTTGATTTTGTGTGTTATCGCGAAAAGGTCAGATGAATTGCACTGAGGCATTCGCTTCGCTTTTAGTCATTTAGTGAAACTCATCATGGCACTATGGGGACAGAAATAAACGCAGAACTAAATCACTCAAACGCATTCGCAGGCCCGTCGCATGCAGGAAGTCCACCCGGACTGGACCGATGAGGAGCTGTTCCAGGCGGCGAGAAGATGGGTCATTGCCACGCTACAGGTGAGATCCTTTGAGACTCAAAGTAGATCTAGAGATGGAGCTCGCGTACGTTCGGATACGAAAATAGTTCACATTTACGGCACCGCTTTAGGTAGGAGATAGAGGCAAGATAGCGAAATGGGCGGGTAGGTTGTTAGGGCATTAGGAAGTTAGGCTCGTCGCATGCAGGAAGTCCACCCCGATTGGACAGATGAGGAGCTATTCCAGGCGGCGAGACGATGGGTTATTGCTACTCTTCAGGTGAGAAAAGGCCACCAAACTCTCAGGTCCCAAACGGTAGGCAAATGCCACCTTCGTAACGTACGCAGTAAGAGACGATAGAAATACAAGAGGTGTATGAACTGTTGTGTCACTGCTACGTTACATGAGAGGGAGGATACATTATTACATACATGCTCTCCTGTGTTCATCGAGCAATGGCGGATGACTTAGCTAAACGCTCTTGAAATTATCGCTATTTGTCGTTTTCCTCCCATGTTCTCCGAAAATTGGTTCGAGGCGCACGCTCCACATTTTGCCGCAGCTGTGAAACTCACTTGAATACCCCGAATTCTGAAATCTTCTATGATCGGAAATTCCTGAAAATCTAAATTCACCCTATTTCAGAAGATCGTCCTCTATGACTTTGTGCCCGCGCTTCTGGGGGATCCGAATGCCATTCCGCCATACACGAAGTGAGTCTGGGCAATCGCAATGCGGTATCACGCCGTATACCAAATGGGCGAGAGAGAGATCAAAGACCAACTATTTTAACTAGCACGTCTAGCTCGGCCATGTTTTATTGTCACTAGACATTGCAAAGAGAACGAGTCTCCTCAATTTTGCTCATTCTCCCACTGATTAGAAACTATCTAAGCCGAAATTACACCTGAGTCGAACAGTGAATACCAAAGATCGCCCCTCGCTCCTTTTTCCAATTTGTCTAATTTCCGTTTCCACGTAGAATTCGGTTATGTTTCAACGCCACTAGACATTAGGAAGAAAACGCAACTTCTTCAATTCGTTGTTCTCTTCCGATTCAAGAAGTTACTCTAGCTTACATAATCTTGAGTTCATGGATGACAAAGGTCGATCAATGATCATGGATCAGAGATCAAAGATCAAAGACCAAAGATCAACTCCCCTCTCCAGGTACATGCCCGAAATCCCGCCCACGATCTCGCACGCGTTCGCCACGTGCGCCTTCCGCTTCCCGCACTCGATTGTGAGTTTGAGATTTGAATTGTTTGAATTTAAAAAATTCCCGCCAAGAATTGGCGAAATCAGAAAAGTTAGTCATTTTGTGTAGGAGATTCCAAAAATTTTGGCATTCTTTAAACTCCCGCCAAAAAATGAGCGGAAACTGAAAAGTTAGTTTTTGCAAATTTTCCAACGTGAGTTTGTAAATTAGGTTTTTGAATTGATGCCAATAAACAGCAAAATATGAAAAGTTGGTCATTTCATGTAGAAGACTACGAAAGCATGTGCATTTCGCACCGAGAACAATCTGAAACGGTTATCACTTCATTTAGCATTTAGCAGGAATGTATCATTTGCAATGTTCATCATGCACACTGCAAAACGTCAAGAATTCGGAAATTTCGTGCAGGAAGCAATGAGGGATTTAGAGATTTCCGTTACTGAAAATTGATGTTACTCAGGTCCCTCCAGCAATGCTGCTGCGACGGCGGGACGCCAAGTGCGCTTTCAGGACGGAGGTGAGGGTTGGGGAGATCAAAGATCAAAGATCATCATTTCCTCAGTCGATTTTATTGTTTTTTTGTATACCAACAGCAAGCGCCTGCGCACTGATTCGTTCGCAAAGTCTGGAAGTTGAACAACCTGTGAAACTTAATCGAACAATTCGCTTGTGCACTCCTAACTTTGACTCAACGCTACGAGATCAAAGACCAGAGACCAAAGACCAGAGATCAAAGATCAAACTTTTGCAGGTCGGCGGCTTCCCCGCCCTGCGGCTGTGCCAGAACTGGTGGAACGCGCAGGACATCGTGCAGGTTGGTTGTAGTTCGAAATCGCCGTCTCCTCATTTTGCACACTCTATTGCTTCTCTGATCAGTGAGGGAGTGCACAGAATGAAGATAAGATTACCAGTTTCCGACAAATGGTGAAAATGAACGACTAGTCTATTGTCATTTGAAAGGGTGAAATGATGAAAGAGAGATCAATGATCGAAGAGTACCTAGCTTCTTCTAGGACGATGGACGAGATCATCCTCGGGATGGCGTCTCAAAATGTTTCCTAGCCTTGAAATCTCATTAAATAGCTTAGAGTCGCAGAAAATACGCAAGAAAAACACAGATTTCGTCACGATTTGAGTTTTTATGGCTATATTTTAATAATTTTTAAAATATTTATTGATTTTTTAGGAGTATTCCGTCGACGAGATCATCCTCGGGATGGCCTCTCAAATCGCCGAGGCCGAGGACAATATTGTGGTGGAGGATCTGAGAGGTGCCTATCCTTTTCGAAATTCGAATTTGAATTCCCGCCCATTATGGCAAAGTTTGAAAGGTCCATTGGAAACGATAGAATTTTCAAAATTGGTAAATGTTCGATAGGATAATTCGAATTTGAATTCCCGCCGAAAATGGACGAATTGAATACCTCCAATGGAAATGATCGAATTTTTCTAAATTCGTGAATGTTCGGTTGAGTTTCGTGAGTTGTGCAAGTACTGAAGCGTTGTGAAGAACATTGATCCACCGAGCGCCCGCTCCATAAAAACAAAGACCGTTTATCGCTTCGATGATGGCAATGACCTTTGACCGCTTGCTTCTGATCTTTGACCTCTCAAGCTGATCTTTGATCTTTGATCTCTAATCCTCGATCTCTCCAGACTACATCTTTGGTCCCATGCACTTCACCCGGCTGGACGTCGTCTCTTCATCGATCATGAGGGGAAGGGACAATGGAGTACCGAATTATAATGCTCTGAGGTATCGACTACCGTAATCTAGAGTTCGATGGGGCACACGGCGTGTCACACGTTAAACTTTAGACAATGAAGGGATAATAGCGTGTCGAAGTACAATGCGCTAATGTATCGAATACCGTAGTGTTAGGGGTTCACTGTGGTGTTTGTTCTTCTCTTCAAATCTTTCAATCATCATTGCATAACTGTGTGTAATACGACTACAGTACTCCTTTAGAACGTCCGGTCAGATTTCCAACCTCCCCTTTTCAGACGCTCCTTCGAGCTGCCGCCTCGCGACTGGCCCACCATCAACCCCGAGATGTACAGGACCAATCCCGAGGTATACGGTAGTCAGTAGTCGATCCATCCGAGCTACTGTAACCTATCACTTATCGATCGACCTTTCTTAGAGTGTCCAAAGAATCGACCGATTTCAAGAAAGTTATCGATCGATGCAACATACCTTTCCTTCTCAGTTATCGATTGCCCTCTCCTACCGTAACCCCCAACTATCCGTTCCAGCTCTTCCACAACCTGTCCGCCCTGTACAAGGACGACATCTCGCGCCTGGACGCCTACGTCGGTGGCATGCTCGAGACGGGCGGTTCGGGTACGGTAGAATTTGAATTTCGCGCCAGAATTATCTCAAAATAGCTCCCGCGTCAAAATTTGTGAAGAACTTTTTGCCTTACCGTAACCCGCATTCCGTTCAGGACCCGGTGAGCTCTTCTCGTCGATCATCACGAATCAGTTCAAGCGGATCAGGGACTCGGACAGGTATCGATTTTTTCCGGTGACATTGTTCATTCCACAATCCTGCAGAATTAGAACTAAACGCGAAACTCAACAATGTCTCTACAGAAAAAAACGTTTTCTTTGGGAAGATTGCATAATGATGATGCAATAACTGTAAATTGCAGATTCTGGTTCGAGAACCGACTCAACAACATCTTCAACGATGAGGAGATTGCGGAGTTGAGGTTTGCAAATTTAAAGTTATTTTTTTAAAATTACCGCCGGAAACTATTGATTACTTGAGTCACACAGCTTAGGTTAATGATTGTTAGCATTAATGAATAAGGCTCGGTGCTAGGGTAAAGAATAATTGTAGGACTAAGCAGACTTTTGCTCGAACAATGAGCACTCCTTGCAGAAATACTACGCCTATAGTTTACTTAAATTCCAAGCGTGTTTAGTTGATGAACTAGGTGTGATATGGTAAAGTTGAAGGATAAGGATAAGCTAAGAAACTTTCAGGAACACGACTCTCCGTGACATCATCACGCAGACCACGGACATTGGAGAGACGCATTTGCAGGAAGATGTGAGTCCAAATTCATTTCAACGGGAGTAGAATCGTTGGCACTTCTCTTTTTTTTGGCCCAGGCTATTCTCTGAGATTTTTCTATCCCTACCATTCTCATTCCACGCTTCGCACTCATTCAGAGCGGTCGTGTCCCGGGCACAAAAAACAGAGAAGTTCCGAATCGTCTAGAGAACCGGCGTGTTCCATTTTTCTGCTTGGCACACTGTCGTATTCTGAGCGGAAATTCTAGTGCATTTCTGATGAGCATGCTCAAAAGGTCAGAAGCAGCAAGAAGTAGCATACTGGCTAGTGATGATGCAATACCATCTCCCCATTCCAGATCTTCTTCTGGAAGGACGGCGACCCGTGCCCGCAGCCGTTCCAGGTGAGAAGCAAGGAATATTTGAATTTTAATATTTCGCGCCAAAATATAGACGAAGTTGAAGTCTCTACACAAAATGATCGAGTTTCGAAAACCTACGGAAATTCAAGGTAGTCCATTGAGTTTCACGAGTAGTTGACATTCGAGCGATGTTTGAAAGTGAAGATGGATTCCGCGTTCTCATGAAAATAAAAATATGTTATCAATCAATCTTCCAGGTCAACTTTACACAAAATACAACCGTTTCAAAAAATTTTCAATCGCTCGGATTGAACGCGAGAAAATTCCGGAAAAAAACGACACATTAATATAATTTCTCCAGGTCAATACAACCGGTGTCGAGGAGTGCGTCCCGTTCATGAGATTCGACCACTTCACAGGCAATGAGGTGCGGAATATTTGAATTGTATTGCTTCGCGCCAAAATTGAGACAAAAGTGATGTCTCTACATCAAATGCCCATTTTTTCCGTAATTTTTGATTATTCAGAGTGAGTGCGATAATGCACAAATGAAAGTCTCTATGCAAAATAACCATTTTTCCGAAATTTTCTTACGTTTCGTCAGAATGCAAGAAAGTCGAATAGAATATTTTCAAAAATCCGTTCAGGTCACCTACATCTTCACGCTGATTGGGTTGGGATGCGTGCCGCTGAGTGAGTTTACTTTGACGTGTTTCTGCAGCTGTTGGAAAATTACCTAGTGATGACGCAATCGACATCGCCAACAATTTCGTGCTTAGTCTTCCCTCCAGTGCATCTCTGTTATATTGGCTGTTATTCAGTTATTCTGCTATTCGGAAAAGTTACAGGCTGATCTTTGATCTTTAATCTAATCTGCTTCTATTCAGTCTGCATCGGCATCGCCTACTACCTCGTCCGTCGCAGGAAGAACATGGGATGGGACGCATCATTTGACGCTCTGAAGAAGACGGGAGATGAACCCGAGGGGAAGAAGGACACCTTCCATGGTACGCCTGACCCCATGAGCCTTAGTCATCAATTAACTCTTTTCACATAAAGTTGGACAAAATGATTCAGTGACGAACAATTAGTTGTCCGATGTTTGCAACTTGCAGGTTCATATAGTTGTTCTTTGATCTATTTCAGCAATCGAGTGGCTGAACAGAAAGCAGTGACCGTTGATCTCTGATGATGTTAGTCTTCTCATTTTAGCAATCGAGTGGCTGGACGAATCCTTCGTCCGCAACGTCCTGCTCGAACTCATCCCTGGACCAGTATTGTTGGTCAAGAAGCCGAGAGCTGCGGAGAATGGAGGTATTACTGATATTTCTATCAATGATCAATTCATAGGTTTATTAGTGGCTAGGCTTAGCCGGTTTGTATGTATCAGGTTGGTGCAAAAGTTTTGCATCTTTTTAGAGTAGACAGATTTGAAGCACAATCTCCATGCTCGCTTTATCAATCAACCCATGTTCTTCCATATTCAATGTGGCCTAGCATGCTCTATCCAGCGCGCATTAGATCAGACTTATCCGATGAGTAAGCCAGATAAAATGGGGAGAAAAAGTCATCGATCCAGAAATTACCGTTGATAACTTGGGTGCTCACAGCTTTTTGGAGATCGGTGATAGAACGAAACTACTGCCGTAGTTGTGAAGCGTGACTACTGGGAAACCGAACAAAATTAGTTTGATAGGTTAGCCATGAATAGCCTGCTCGAAATACCGACTTTCCGCACAGTGTGGATTATTTGCACTTGAAAAGATTCAGAAAAGCTCACTCAACTCTTCGGTCGAAACTTCCCATGATCCAAAGTTTTCATAAAAGTGAAGTGGCTTGTCATTAGTGAAAGTGGTAAAAGTTTGAAAGGGATTCAATTCTCAAAACGCCGGCTATTATTTTTCAAAGTCTGTTCTCGAAAATGTAACAGCGAAATCAGCTTATATTAATTTCTCCCGTTCACCACCCAGCTCTAAAGTCGGATCAAATAGTGTAATTCGAACACTCAACCTCAGCATGATCACTGATCGGCGTTACACAATTTGGAAGTTGCTAGTTTGTATATGACGAATTATTTCCCGAGAAAAGTAAAATTTGATTTTGTCGTTATTTTCACCATCTCGCCAAAGAAAATTTTCCTTCTTGCCAGAACATCAAGTGTGATCTGGTTCAAAGACGTTGTTAGTATGTACTACCATCCCCCTAAAATATGCCGCAGTGGTGGGTCGCACACTTCAGAAACCAGAGAGCTAGAGGCTCCGCCAGACCGAGCAAAACTTTTGCACCAACCTAATAAGAGTTTATCCCTGGACCAGTGCTGCTGGTCAAGAAGCCCAGGGCTGCGGAGAATGGAGGTGCGATATGTAAACTTATGGAAACATTGTTGTCATGAAAATGTACTTCGGTTGTGAGTGGTGCGCAATACGTAGTAAAGTCGGTAGTGCTGCTCGTGAAGAAGACGAGGGCTGCTGAGAATGGAGGTATTACTGATATTTTTATCAATGAGCAATTCATAGGTTAGGCTTAGCGGGTTTGCATGTAAGAGTTTATCTCCGGCCCGGTGTTGCTGGTGAAGAAGCCGAGAGCGGCGGAGAATGGAGGTTAGACCCCTGTTGGTTGTCCGATTTCTGATCATTAACGTCGGAGAAAAGTGACAGAAGTGATAACTAGGGTTGGCTAAACGAGAACGAGAATGCGGGCCCGTATTCTCGAGGGTTTCTAAACAGGCCCGTTTAGAATAGCGGGCCCGTATTCCTCAATTTGCATGAGAGAGGAGGTCAGAGAAAAGCGAGAGAGTGTGCGAAATAGAGAGGGCACCTCAACGGAACCGTATTGGCAATACGGGCCCGTTTTCCTCCACCTCGTTTTGCATATCCATTACGGGCCCTTAATAGAGAGACGCCCCAATACGGGCCCGTTTACCTCGTATTGCCAACACTAGTGATAGCGGCGAGATTAGAGTAGGGCCACGGCTGCGGAGAATAGTTTTGGCTATTTTTTCTTCGAATTTCACTCTCGGTCGATGGGTTAATCGAAATTTAAATGTTGCTCACGTTGAAGTACATGCTTTGAAACACACTCTAGTTATGGGGGTCTAGCGCGATGTTTTATTCCATCACAATGTAATTACTCTTTCGCCGTTCAGAGATGCAAGGCAGCGGCCTGTAGTTCGCTCAAACCCAACAACGTTCAGGTCTGCTCCGTCGCATTCGCTTCTCGCGCAACTCCGAAGTGAAAGTCACGCTGAGTGAGGCGAATTCATCCCGGACCCATGGACCGTTTATGGTCATCTCCCATGATAAACACTACGATTTGGTGAGTTGGGGTTGTTTGAGTGATATCATGGTAGGCATAGGTATAGATGGGAGTTGTATTAGGGCTGAAGTGAAAGTGACGCTGAGTGAGGCGAACTCTTCCCGGACTCACGGCCCCTTCATGGTCATCTTCCATGATAAGCATTATGATTTGGTGAGAGTTACGATCGACACTTTAACACTTAAACACCGCACTGAAGAACTCAATCGATTCGTTGTTCAATGCAATATCACAAGACGATGCCCTCAATCTTCAAATATTCGATTAAACTAATTCTCTTGCAGGTCATTCGCATGCACTCCGACAAGGCCGCCCAGCGCCTCCTGTCCGCCCTCGGAACGGCGTTGAGGGAGATTGGCAGTAGTGTCAGAGCCAGACAGGCGAGGAACGATGCGTTACTGGAGGGAGCACAGACCAAGGTGCGAACCTCAAAGCTTTTCTTACCCCCCATAAATCATAGTCTGTGGATCAGAGTTAATGTCATCCATGCATGATGGAGCACAAGTAATAGTTAGCCGTAGGTGATGATAGGCTTGAGATCTATTAGCCAGATGTCTTGGCCTATTCTAAGTAATGGAATAATCGTTCTTTGCAGGACCGCCGACAGCGCAAGCTCAACCACTTCTTCCGCGAGGCGTATTCACAGGCGTTCGAAAAGTTGGTTTTGACAAATTTTCAGTAATTTTATGCACGTCCTACCGCGCATAACTGGCAATGAAGCATGAAGGATCCTATGAAAAAAGCCAAAAATTTGAAAAACAACAACTTTTTCCGCGAGGCGTACTCACAGGCGTTCGAGAAGTGCGTTTTTGTTCTTTGGCGAATGGCCGCGTTCGATCACTAGTGCAAACTCCATTTGATCTATATCTTGTCTCCGAAACGTATTTCGAACCAACCCAGCGGTTACTTTGATGAGGGAAACATATCAAAGACTTGGTAAACCTGTAAGATAAACGGAAGACTTCGGATCGACTCCCGGTTATCGTTTGCCTTGCAACAACACAATATTGGCATATTCCAGACCCGAGCTGCACGACCGCGACGCGCAATCGACGACGTCGTCTGAGTCCCCCATCGAGGGCCACGATGACGTGCTGAAAACGACGCTGACGAGGTGAGGGTTGGCTAGTGATGACGCAACCTGTAATAGGGAGGTTGTGTTGATTAGAAGAGACGAAAACGACGCTGACGAGGTACAGAACGCACTGCAAACTGGAAGTGTTGCGTAGTGATGATGCAACAAAGCTGAATAGGATGGGGTGCGTTGAGCAGAAGTTGGGATAGAGTAGAGCCCATCGAGGGCCACGATGACGTGCTGAAGACGACGCTGACGAGGTATAATATCCCTTGAAGACATACCGTTAGAATGTGACCTAACGGAATGGAAGGAAAGGGAGGTGGTGGATGATTAGAAAGTAGAGTATAAGCGAGAGAAGGAATGATGACGTGCTGAAGACGATGTTGACGAGGTGGGAATATCTGGAAAACTTCCCCGTTGCGAAGTGATGATGCAACGAAGCTGAATAGGATGGGGTGCGTTGATTGGCAACCGAGTTAGAGTAGGATTCAACGGTCGGCATAGCGACGTGGAATGGCATAACGTTATCGAGTGAAGGGGTAAGTAATCTGTTGATTAGGTTAGGTAGAGTAGAAACGAGAGAGGGGATGATGTCGTAAATACATTGAAGGAATTTGAATTCCAGCAAATTTTTCAAGAATATCAAAGTGTCTACATGAAATGACCACTTTTCGATCAAAAAAATAATATCTTCGCATTTATCATCCAAGCCGGACTGGAAATAAGGCCAATACTTGCAGACACGAATTCGCGGACGCCATTGGCATGCGGGAAGACGCGTTGTTCGTGAAGCGGATGTTTGGTGAGATAGAATAATTTGTCGAAATTAGGCGTCCGTTGTTGTTCAATCATCGTTCTAAGAAGAAAAGGAAAAGTATGATGGTATGAATCGTTGCTCGTTGCATTACCGTTGGTCGGATGTTCGGTGAGTGCATCAATTACATTTTATCCAATTCACACACATTTTCGCCCCAGATTCATAAAATATTCAGTTTTTTTTCGTTCAAAGCCACGGTGGTATTGAAGTTTGCCCGAGTGCCAAGAACATGAGTGCATCTTGAAACACATCGGAGATCCTGACAGAGTCGAAGCTTATCTTTCCGCTTGCTTTCACTAGATCCTCGGTGTGTTTCAAAGCGTGTTCACGACCTATGAAACTGTGACAAATTTAATGTAACTCAGTCCGGTGGAGAAACAAAAAAAGGAATAAAAGAAGAGCGAGGAATCGATAATTCCTAAAAATCGATAATTACCAAATAATCAATCATTCCCTGCAGGCGTCGTGACGGCGAAGACGGGCGGTGACGTCATGAGCTTCGAGGACTTCCTCACGGTGATCAAGCAGTTCTCAAATGGTGAGGCTACGCCCACTTGAGGCCACGCCCACTTGAAGCCACGCCCACTTTAGTCTTTGCTCCTTCTATACCACGAGCCTTCTAGGCCACGCCCGCTTACTGACTCCGCCCATTCTAGACAACGTCCACTTTAGTCTTTGCTCTTCCAAGCTCTGCCCATATTGACTCCGCCCACTAATCAATAACTTGCAGGCAACATCGAGGACAAGATGAAGCTCATCTTCCAGATGTGCGACGTTGAGGTGAGAAATTTGAATTTAGAAATTCCGCCAAAAATTCCGTGCTAATAAAAGTCTCTGCACGAAATGATCATCTTTTGATCGTTTGCTCAGTTGAGTTTTACAAACGCTACTTGAGCACACACGTTCTGATAGACTAGTAGTCCTTTGATTTGTTGTGTTAAAAAAACTAATAGATGGTGTGGTGCACCACCGGCCCGACGTTTATCACTTCGCAGAACAAGGGTTACGCGCCGCGCACCGAGCTGGTCGCTCTCCTTCAATCGTTGGGCAAGGCGGCCGGAGTGACGATGACGGATGACGACCAGCACGACGTCATCGACCATGTGATGCTGAGAGCCGGTGAGATACTCGGATTTGAATTCCCGCCAAGAATTCGTAGAAATTAAAGTCTCTACATGAAATGACCGAGTTTTCGAAAAATCTGAAAAGGGCGCGAAATTCAAAAATGTGTTAAGATATCAACCCGAACAAGGAGATGCTGACGTACGACGACTTCGTGACGATATTTACCAGTCAGGATCCGAGCAGGTACCGTACCCACGCCTAGAGGTGCTCTCCTCATTCCGCACACTCTTTCGCCGAAACAAGAGAGCGTCCAGCATGAAGAGAGCCTGTTTATGGTTTCCGCACTCTATCTATGGTGATGCTCTCTTCGTTGGATGTGGTCTCTAACATCTCTTAGCGTTGACCAAGCATAACGAAACGAGTAGCCCTTTTCGACTACAGCGTTCCATGTAAGTTCGTCTTATGAAATTGACCATTCAGAGATCTCAAGCGCCGCAACGTCGGCATGGACTTCAAGGGCGCCAAGCTGAAGCTGAATATCGATGAGTAAGGATGATTACGAAATTTGAATTCCCGCCCAAACTATTCGATAAATTAAAATCTCAACACAAAATGACCGAGTTTCTAAGCTGAAGCTGAATATTGATGTCGCTTTCATCGCTTTCGCTTTCATTCTTCCTCAACCTTGGATATTTTTAGCTTACTGAATTTGCCGAATGTGTTTCACAAACCCTTGTCGAACTAAAAGTTTCGTGATAACCAATAAATCTCCGTTAGTTCTGGAAAAAAATCTTTTGATATCGATTTCCAGTCACAATTTCGATCTTTGATTTTTTAGACGCGCCTCAGTCCGCTCCTTCCACGTGCCGCACGAGCAGGAGGGAAGACTGTCGACGTTCTTGAGATACACGAACATCAGCAAACTGCAAGCCCTGATTGAGACCTACCGGTGAGCAAATTAGAGGGGGGGGGCACAAGGGTAGGTAGGAAGGGACTAGAGCCTCCTAAGATGCACGAACATCAGCAAACTCCAAACCTACCGGTGTGAGCTTTTGAGAAATATTTCCACAAACGTGACCATTCATTGTTCTACCTAGGAATGAGTTTCAGGCTCGGTTCATTGAGATGAATGTTCAGAGAACAGTAGTGTGAGGTTTGCATCTACAAAAATGAAATAACCTAATGATGACGCAATTTCCTTTCCAGTCAGCACATCGTCATCCTCTTTCTCTTCTCGAAACTTTCCATTAGAATACTGCAAAACTAAAATTGCTGATGAAAATCACTAGAAAATATTTTCGATTTCCTAATGATGACGTAAATCAATTCCTTACTCCAGACAACACATCGTCATTCTCTTCCTCTTCGCTGCTGCCAACGTCCTCGTTTTCCTCGATCGATTCTGGCGTGAGCATTTGATCTTTGATCTTTTGATCTCTGATCTTTGATCTCTGAAAACTTCAATAGAGATTGTATTGCATAGTAATGTCTGAACTTCCTGGCATCTCTCCAGAATTTAAATTCCCGCCCTCTGCAGACTATCGCTACGAGACGGAGCACCGCGATCTGAGGAGAGTGATGGGTGTGGGTATCGCGATTACGAGAGGTAAACTGTAGCTTTCAGTAACCATTTTGGGATCGAGGAAAGATCAAAGATCAATAATATCCCTTCAGGAGCTGCCGCCGCCCTATCGCTGGACATGGCGCTCGTGTTATTGACGGTAAGGGATTGCATCATCACTTCGCAATCAAAGAATATTGCATCATCACTAGGACAGAGCTATGATGTTCCATGATGATTCAATGACTCGCAGGTCTGCCGCAACGTAATCACCAAATTGCGCGAGACACCCATCGGAGAGTACATCCCCTTCGATGCCGCGATCGCTTTTCATAAGGTAATCATGAGATTTTTTGTATGAGAGAATGCTAGAGCATTAACAAGAATTAGGTTCAATTGTAATAGAAGATGAGTCTTTGGAGAGTACATCCCATTCGATGCTGCCATTGCGTTCCACAAAGTGAGTATTTGGGTGGAATAATCTGGGGGGAGGAGGCGGAGAGGGTTCATAACGCTAGGTGAGGGAAGTAGTAAAAGTACCCGGTGCTTGAACTCTAAAAAGAGAGACACCAATTGGAGAGTACATCCCATTTGATGCCGCCATTGCATTTCACAAGGTAATCACATCTGGATGGAAAAATTTTGGTGTGAGGAGATCATTGAAAATATCCTGGGCTCGAATTCTAACAAGAGAGACGCCTATTGGAGAGTACATCCCGTTTGATGCTGCCATTGCGTTCCACAAGGTGGGTAGATCGCTTTAAATTTGACTATGGTGAAAAAGAATAAATCTAAGAAGAAAGATATGCAAACGCAATAAGACGTCCACAATCTTGCTATGTTTCACGCGGGATCCATTAGAGATCGGTGCAACTCTATCCAGTTCTCCTTCACCAGCGAATCTAAGAAATAAGAATAACTTCTTGACTCATTGTCATTGTATCTTTAGATCGTCGCTTTATCTGCCGCCCTCTTTGCTGAAATCCATACCATCAGCGCGCTTAGAACTTAGTCTTACTGTAGTGCTACCGTACCCCACCAGACTACAGTACCAAAATCATTGCAATATTTCGACCGTACTCCTCATCGATCACCTACCGTAACCCTACCGTATCCTCAGATCGTCGCTTTATCTGCCGCTCTATTCGCTGCAATCCACACGATCGGTCACTGCGTCAACTTCTACCACGTCGCCACGCAGTCACAGGAGGGACTCAACTGCCTGTTCCCGGAAGCCGTGTTCGGGTACTGTTGTCGATCGATAACTGAGTGGTTACGATAGCTGAAGATGATATTTACGGTAGCTTGCATAAAAGCACATTTGCCTGATCATAGGCTAGAAACGGGGTTCAGCTACTGTAGAATAAGAACAATTAACGAAGAGCTATCGAGAACTGAACATTCTTCTTTTCAGATCCAACTTCCTGCCCTCGATCAGCTACTGGTTCTACGGCACGCTCACAGGTGCGGGGCTCGTGACTAGACTATAGTTTGATCTTTGATCTTTCTCAACAAACACATTCTCCTTCAATTAGAAGAATGGAGTATTGATTTGAGATTGTTTTGTCAGAGGTCACTAGGAGAGACCCAACGTAGGCTACAATGATCCCTGCTCTCAAGACTACATTCTATCCTGATCTTTGATCTCCCAACTAGACCTCAGTCTGATCTCTGATCTCTGAACTTTAACCCCTCTCAGGCATCACGGGCATCATGCTCGTCGCCGTCATGTCCATCATCTACATCTTCGCCATCCCGCAGTTCATGAGGTGAGCGAGTGGAGGTTGATCTTTGATTGTTGATCTTTGATCTTTGATCGATGATACAGTAGTTCATGAGGTGAGAGGGTGGAAGTTGATCTTTGATCTTTGATTGTTGATCTTTGATCTCTGATCTTTTACCTTGATCTCGATATTATTGAGCGTTCCTTCTCGTCACTTTCAGTGAGATATGCTTCACAGAGCGTGCATTAGCAGTCGAAGAAGCGAAGCTCTAATGGAGTTTTTTCTTTGCCGGTAAAACAAAAATACAGAAATTCGAGTAACTTGATCTTTGATCCCTCTGCACACGCGGCTGTTAATGATCATCAGGTTTTTTTGTAGTCTGATCGCTGCAGTTTGATCTATGATCTTTGATCTATGATCTCTGATCTTTGACCTCTCCCTCTTCCAGACGAGCCTACCACGCCTTCCGCCTCACTCACCTCTTCAACTTTGCTTTCTACATCCTCACCTTCCTGCATGGACTGCCGAGATTGCTGGATGTGAGTACTCGGGACTAGGGTTTTCCCTTTTGGGTGGCGCCTAGGCGCCTGAAAGTCAATTATCTCTCAGACAAAGAAATGAATAAAGCCTGATTGACCTGGAGACGAGAGAGGGATAATTGATTTTGGGCGCCTAGGCGCCCATTCCTCCTCTTCTTTCGTTGGAAGAGTGGTGGGTCGGCCGATCTCACTCGCTCAGAGGTGAGAGAATGGATGAATGGATATGTTTCGCGTGGTAACCAAGAGTTGGAAGTTCTTTCCCTTCCACCAATCTTAGTGATGACGAGAGTTTCACTGCCAGCGCGGAGGGGAGAATTGGACGAGAAACCGCAAAATGGGTGAATGAGAACCTAGAATGACCTGGCAGGTCGACGCTCAGAACAGCCGAGATTGACCTGACAGGTCGAGATGAATTTGAATACCTGATCAGGTAAAACGACCGCGTCATTCTACCTGAATAGGCGGAATGACCCAAAAGGGGGAACCCTACTCGGGACTAGAGTGTAGTCCCGATTTTGTTATTGTAGTTTTCACATCAGCATCAAAGTTGTAACCGTAAGCGTGTTGTTTGTTGGTTTACAATCGTGGCCGAAGGAAAATTGATCTAATCCACTCATTCTTGATATATTGCGCTGTTGAAACACAATCGCCCTTTATATCACAGACTGGATCAAATGGAAGAAAGCAAAAATAGCCTTCGTAGTTTATAGTCTAATCTCTGATCTTTGCTCTCTAATCTTCGATCTTTGATCTTTGATCTTTCAGTCCCCCAAGTTCTTCTACTTCGTCATTGGCCCGATTATAATCTTCATTATCGATCGGATCATGGGATGGAGGCAGGAGTACACGAATCTGGAGATTGAGAGGGCGGATCTTCTTCCTTCGGGTTTGTGGTTTGATCTTTGATCTTTGTAGTTTGATCTTTGATCTAGTGAGATTGAAATTGAGCATTAGATAAAGCTTAGACTAGTACACGAATCTGGAGATCGAAAGAGCCGATCTTCTACCCTCGGGTTTGATCTTTGCAGTTTGATCTTTGTTTGCTATATCTTGAATCGCAATAGCTTGATCGAGAGGGCGGATTTGTTGCCGTCAGGTTTGTAGTTTGATCTTTGATCTTCGTCCTTGCAGACATCATCCACATCCAGTTCAAGCGACCCGCCACCTTCAAGTTCCGCTCCGGCCAGGTAACTAGACTGTAGTTTGATCCCTAGAGTTCGATCTCCGAAATGTAGTTTGATCCCTAGACTGTAGTTTGAACTGAGCAAATGTAGTTTGATCCCCAGACTGCAGTGCTATTGCTGGACCCAAGCTTTATAAATAGTATCGTTGATTGGCAGTTTCAATAAAAATTTGCAAAATATCAGCAACCAATTTTCTTAGCAGCTTATAATGAACCAGTGAAACATATCTTGACTCTCTGGTTATACTTTCTGAGCACGACTTTCGAATGTAATTTTTTTACTCTAATTTGATCCGCCGACTTTAGTTTGATCTTTGATCTCCAGTCTGATCTTTGATCTCTCTCTCTCTCTCAGTGGATCCGCATCTCCTCTCGGGATATCTCCTGCCTTACACTGTAGTCTGATCCCAAGATTGTAGATTGATCTTTGATCTCTAGTCTAACCTCCGATCTCTTCCAGTGGATCCGCATCTCCTCTCGGGACATTTCCTGTCCGTTCAACGAGGCGCACGCATTCTCCATGGCCTCGGCTCCGCAGGCGCGGTCGCTCGAGTTGTACATCAAGGTGGGGTTTGATCTTTGATCTTTGGCGTTTGCGGTCAAACTTATCTACGCTGTAGTCCGACCTTTGAGACAGGAATATCCACTCTGTAGTTTGATTTTTGATCTTTAATGACTGACCCTGATTTGAGCAGAATACAGTAATCTCTGTAGTTTCATATGATATGGTTAGTAGTTACTGCCAGATGAATATAGCCAGAACTATGATCTTTGATCTCTAACCTCTTCAGGCGGTCGGTCCCTGGACGTGGTCCCTTCGATCGGAAGTCTCCGAGTACGTCTCGACGGGAAGGATTGATTCGTTGCCCAAGCTGACGCTCAATGGGCCGTACGGTGATGGCAATCAGGTTGGTAGATGATTTTTCAATTCGATCTGTAGGAGATAGGAGCTCTTGATATGAAATTGTTTGAAGGGTTAGGTTAGGCGTTAAGATTAACTCGTTGCCGAAACTAACGTTGAATGGACAGTACGATGATGGAATCCAGGTTAGTGGCTCGCTTTCTATCCGTGCGAGCTCATTGGATACAATTCCGCGCGGTTATGCTTCACGAGAACTTTAAAAGCGAATGCAAATTCCACTCGCAATTACAATGGAGCTCCGATACACAAAATAATTATCATCTCAACCTATTCTGAGGAATGGCGACATTACAGTTCCGATTCTGATCTTTGATCTTTGACCTCATCACCTCATTTTCAGGACTGGCGCCACTACGAAGTGGCAGTGATGATCGGTGGAGGTATTGGAGTGACTCCGTACGCTTCGACGTTGATGGATCTCGTGTTGGACAAGGGATCCGGCAGATTTAACAACATTAGGTGTAAAAAGGTTAGTAGTTGAAAAATATGCACCTATCTATGAAGCAAAGGAGTCGTTTGTGTCATAACAAGCTTTACTGACCTATGCAAGAAGGTCAGTGATAGCTTAGTTATTAGGTTGTACTGATCAACTTCGTCATAGTGAGACAGAGGTAGTTTTAGCGAAGAGAATATTTTCAAAATTTCGTTTGGGCGAGAGTGACGAATAGAAATCAAAATCGGAAATTCGCATGAGCTTACAAGCAATCATTGAAACATACCTTCACGATCCCTCAGCACATCTCTAAAAATTTTGAGCAAATGATGCAAAACGAAACATAACTCTGTCATCCCTACGCAATGTAACAATCTCGCGTTCACTAGTAATCGATATCCTACTGTAACCCTACCGTAATCTCAGGTCTACTTCGTGTGGATCTGCCCCACTCACAAGAACTACGAGTGGTTCGTCGACGTGCTCAAAGCGGGTACGGTAATGTGTTCCGTTCGGGGCCCAGATGGGTTTGAATCTTATCTGTAAGAGGAAACCTTTCAAGCTGTTCTTGATGAATTAGTATTTTTTCAACAGTGAATAGATACGTACAAACTATCAGCATTCTAGGCTCATAGAATAATTATAATTATTCAATCAAACGCCCCAACATTTTTCCCGATCATTCGATAATTCCGCTCTACCGTAATCCTTTCCAGTCGAGGTTCTCGGCGAGAACCACATCCGCGATTAGATCTTTCAAGAATATCAAACTAATCAATAAACAATCGATACCGTAACCTACCGTAACTCTCCCTTTCCAGTCGAGGACCTGGACGAGAACCATATCATCGAGTCTTATCTAGCATTATAGAATAATCGATAATCAATATCGTAATCCTATCGTAACCTATCGTAACTCCTCATTTTCCAGTCGAGGACCTCGACGAGAACCACATCCTCAAAACCAATCTCGATTTTTAAACTAATCTATAATCAATAGATACCGTAATCCTACCGTAACTATACAGTAACCCTTCTTCTTTCAGTCGAGGACCTCGACGAGAACCACATCCTTCCCCTTGTTCTCAATAAATCGATAACTCTGGTCTACCGTAATCCTTTCCAGTCGAGGACCTGGACGAGAACCACATCCCTTTCCTCTATCTCAAAAAATCGATAATTCTGATCTACCGCAATCCTACCGTAACCTACCGTAACCCTTCCCATTTTCCAGTCGAGGACCTGGACGAGAACCACATCCTCGATTTGATCTATCTAGAATATCGAATTAATCGATAACCAATCGATACCGTAATCCTACCGTAACCCTCTCATTTCCAGTCGAGGACCTGGACGAGAACCACATTCTCGAGACGCACATCTACGTGACGCAGTTCTTCCACAAGTTCGACCTGCGGACCACCATGCTCGTGAGTTTCTGACGTAAAGAGCGAAGACCAAAGATCAAAGATCATGTCAAGGCATGCTCGTGTTCTAGTATCTGCGCGCGTAATAACATGAACCGTTTCACTAGCTAGGATTCGAGCTTAGGTTGTCAATTGTTAAAGTAGCAATGAGAGGGGAGTGTGTGGAGAGCTTCCTCAAGTTCGACCGGAGGACCACCATGCTCGTGAGTTTTTGACTCTCTGTCAATTCACTTGGTTATGCTTCACGAGAAATTGACATGCGACGTAGTCTTGATGTTTCCAATAACGCCGTGGCAGTGTGCTCCAAAAATCTTAATTCATACTGATCTGTATGAGTTGTGCGATGTTGCTTGTTGATCAATCAGTCTTGCCGAACTCCAGCCTATCGGAAAATCGATAATCACCCAATTACAGTACATCTGCGAGCAGCACTTCCGCGACGAGAGCGGCGGCGCTTCGATGTTCACCGGACTACGGTAGGCGTTTATTGATTTTATCGATCGGCACTACCGAAATCGATAATCTACCGTAACCTCCCTCTTTCCAGGGCGCACAATCACTTCGGTCGTCCTAAATTCGACACCTTCTTGAAGTTTGTGCAGAACGCCCATCAGGGAGTGAGTTTATTGATTTATATTAATTGGTTAATTAGCTAATTAAGTAATTAAATAATTAATTCGAAGGTCAACGAGATCGGCGTCTTCTCTTGTGGACCGGCCGCTGTGAATAAGCAGATCCGAATTGCTTGTCAAAGCTCGAACCAGGTTTGGTCTTTGATCTTTCAACAAAGTTGTGTTTCACTAGTATGTTTAGAGTGCCAGCGAGTTTCGAAATGAGTTAGACTCCGCAATCCTCCTGAAAAAAAATCAATAATTCCCAACCATTTCCAGAACCGTGACGCACCCTCGTTCATACATCGCTTCGAGACCTTCTAAGCCTACCGCAATCTACCGTAACCTACAGTAGCCATCTCCAATCCAGTCATTTATCGATCGATGCCATTCCCCCACAGTCACTCCCGAATACGGTAGCTCTACAGTATTCCTCCCCTCCTTATAGGCAAAACTTATCGCATTCGCTACCCCACACGAAACAGCCATTGAGATTCCCCGCTATTCTAGTCCGCTCTTTTCTCACTATTTCCTGTGCCGACGTTTCCTCATCATACCACCAATCGTAAACTAACTTACATGTATAGTACCCCAGCTCTCTCCTCCTACTGTCACAAGCATAATTCGATATCGATTTTCTTTTCTTTTCGAGTTTTTCTTGAGCTTATCGACTCACGCGTTCCCTTCTGACACAGGCACACTCCATTACGATCGATATCATAGGTTACCGTACCCCTTCCTCCCTACAGTACCCCTCGCATATCCGCTCGAGACCCCACACTTTTCGAAAATATGGTTCGTCTTCCTGCGCTGCCCTTCCCACTATGTGCAATTACCTTCTAATTATTGATTTTTGCGTTCCACTCATTCGGTGATAAATTTTCGTTTCTTGATTTACTGTTTCAATATTCTCTCCTGAGAACATTTAAATAATGGAAATATTGCATAACATTTTATCCCGAAAACAAGTTGGTTTTCTGATACATAATCACAGAATAGCACACTCACAGCTACGCGAGGGCTTATGGCTAGTCTGAATAGCAGAAGCCTTCTTCTCTTTATCGACCGAGGTGTCCTCCTCCTTCTCCTTCTTGGGAATCACAACCGCAGGCGCGTTTTCAAGAGAGCCGTGGACGGTGAGGTCAACTTGGATAAGAAGTGAATCGTTCTCGTTGACGTAACCATTGGTAGGGTTCAGTAGGTCCTGAATGAATGAGATCTCAACGTTTGCTCGACCAAAATTCATTCAAGGTCACAATTCGGCAACCTATCCGCTTATTTTTCTAAATCACTCGCTTAGATACTCTTAGTGAGCAATTTCTAGTAGGTTTAGGTTCAGCTGCCTGCCCAAAAATCGAAAAAAAAGTTCACAAGCCAAAACAGCCATCTCACCACCATTCGAATGACTTCGAATTCGCCCCAGTAGTCGTCTTCCTTGGTGGCATTGAAACAGATGTTCTTGCACTTCTTGACCATCGCAGGGCCACCGTCGTGGCAGAACAGCTTGATATTGAATGAGGCGATGCATCGGCTTCTGAAATATGTTCGATATCTCATGCTATCTTATGCACCCGAGTGTTGAAGGTAAGGAACCCGGCGCTCCTGCGCCTCTCCGGACAATGGGGGTAGAAATGGATTGGGTTTCTGAGATTCCAAAAATATGATTATTTATCGCAGGGGAGTATTTGAAAATGCCCGGAGATGTGCAGGTGTGCCAAGAACCCAGTTCAAAGATTGTTACAACGAACCCGCAATTCGCTCGCTGATACAAGAAAATTCCCAGCCATCCGTCTTCGTTGTAAATGGAAATGGCCCTGCAATGTTACTTCGCTGTCGTCAGTGATCTATTTGGGATCATAACTTGAGCAAAGATTAATAATTGAATTTGGACAGGCAAAGTAGTGCTCGATTGGGAACAATTAGAACTTACCACTAGAGTTCGAAATACGGGTAATCTTCTCTTCATTTCACACACTCTCTCATCGGTCGGAAGGATTAGAGAGTGTGTGAAATGAAGAGACGATTACCCGAATTTTGAACTCTACTTACCACTCCATGCCGGCGACTTTCTGCCAGGGTGAAAACACTTCATCTTCATTGTTTAGATTCGAGATTCCTGTGAATCTTGCGCACAGAGTTCCCGTGATATTCTGCAATGAATTGTGTTCACTGTAGAAAGTCTGGAAAATCGGATGCGCTTGACAAAAAGTGGTAGTATCGGGCATTAGGCATAGATTGTACAATGATCACATCCCCTGGGCAAATAGGCGTTCCTAGTGGTAAAGCGTGCCTTGCCCAGTATCTTGCCCTGTGGCTGGGATCACCCTTGGAATTGTGGTGGGCTTGGGAAATGTGACCAGTCACTTTGCATTTGAAAGTAAGTAGCCATAACGCCTTACTATTGTTTAACATCACGGTTCAAAAATTGGCGCTAGTCTCAAGAGAAATAGAAGTTCTATGGTCGCTCCGAGGCAATGTATGGAGTTCCCGGCAATGTCCCTCTTACTTACCCCGTTCAGTTCTCCGTTCGGCGCCTCCTTGCCGTCTCTGTCGACGACGTCCTTCAGAAGAACTTCCTGAGTAAACTCATTCTTGTCTCGCTCAGAGTTATCTGAAGTGGTAAAATGTAAAGGTAAAAGTGCTGCCACGTCGAGCGATTTTACAGTCGTACGATGACGCTAGGTGGAACCCACTGTTAGAAGTTCAGTGGTAAGAAGACGTGATGATTTGAATTGTTTTCAAGATGAGGCCGACACATACCAACGGCTCTTTGGATCAAGGGCGCTTACCAATCAATTCGAATGTGGCTTCGTCGTCAGAAAAGGGAGAATAGACGGGAGAAGGCGGAGGAGTCATGGCGGAGAGATGAGGAGAAGTGGAGTGATGGGAGAATGGCTTGAGTTCCGAGTTATAAAGTAAGAGACGCCGCTTACGTTCCCGCATCTTTTTGGACGCTTACGCCTCTGACGGAATGCAATTTAAAACGAGTTCTCTGTAAGATCGGGATGACTCACTACAGGAGGTGGCACAACGCTTCAAAATCGTCGGATTGACCTGAAATTTGAAATGGGTGATCACTAGGGGCCGTACATGCATCCTACATCTTTTCATGATGATCATACATGGTTCATGCAAAAATTTTATCTTTGAATATCAGTGCATTCGTCTAAGAATCACACCCATGACGGTACAGCAAAATGTGCCACTGTGAGATAACTGTAGATTATGGTAGGCCTAGGTACCCTTCATCGATTTCTATTGTTATTATGTGTCAGTCATCCTCATTTGCATAATTGCATGACCTCTAAGTCTGCCTATATTTTCATGTTTATCCCTGCACTCTGCGGAGAGTCATCCAATCTTCATGAAAATTTGGCTATAGGCCTTATTTGACATGCCAAACACGCTCATGATGTTTGCTCATGCAAGGTTTGACTTTTATTTTTTTTTCATGCAACTTTGACCTCAATTATCTTGTAAACTATGCCGAACACCTCGCTAAATTTTTGATATGTTGTGAGCATTGGCAAGCTCTATCGATCAAAACAAAGATGAGCGAATTTCGTTGTCAAACTGAGAAGTTAGAGCCGAAAAACTGAAACGTGAATTACGAGAGAAACGCTTTATTCCGCACTGCTCATCTCGCCTGCGCGGCGTAAAATGAGAAATGAAATCACTCTCTCTCATTCTTGGCCGCGTCTCTCTCACTCCTCCCTCTCATTCCTTTCATTCCACGCCGCGCAGGAGGGAAGAACAACGTAGAATAAAGCGTTTCTCTCGTAATTCACGTTTCAGTTTTTCGGCTGTAACTTCTCAGTTTGACAACGAAATTCGCTCATCTTTGTTTTGATCGATAGAGCTTGCCAATGCTCACAACATATCAAAATTTAGCGAGGTGTTCGGCTTAGTTTACAAGATAATTGAGGTCAAAGTTGCATGAAAAAAATAAAAGTCAAAGCTTGCATGATCAAATATCATGAGCGTGTTTGGCATGTCAAATAAGGCCTTGAGCCAAATTTTCATGAAGATTGGATGACTCTCCGCAGAGTTGCAGGGATAAACATGAAAATATAGGCAGACTTAGAGGTCATGCAATTATGCAAATGAGGATGACTGACACATAACAACAATAGAAATCGATGAAGGGTACCTAGGCCTACCATAATCTACAGTTATCTTACAGTGGCACATTTTGCTGTACCGGATTTCCCTACAAGCGTGCGATTCTTACGCGAACGCACTGATATACCCCTCATGTGGCCCCTCATTCGATAGAGCATCAAAAGTTATGTCTAAACCCGAAATTTCATCCATTTTGGAGCAAAGGTCGCCGAGAAACACCTCAATATGTGCTACTTTTTGAGGTTTTTGATTTTTAGAATTATATAAATGTCATTTGTACATCGAGTTTTCAGGCTTATTCGATTCTCCTTTGAATTCTCTATCGCCTAGTATTTTTTTCGAAATTTATTTTGTTCCGCAACGGTGTCATCCATGCGATATCGTAGCATGCAAGCAGCACTCAGGTTCGAATCCGCCTCCTCACACATATTTTTGCCAACTTTTATTTCGCTCCAAATGCTGTTTTTGTGACATAAATTCACTTTCCATAACTGTATGAGTCATTTTGACCTAGGTTTACAAGGTTTGGAGCAAAATAAAAGTTGGCAAAAATATGTGTGAGGAGGCGGATTCGAACCTGAGTGCTGCTTGCATGCTACTATATCGCATGGATGACACCGTTGCGGAACAAAATAAATTTCGAAAAAAAATACTAGGCGATAGAGAATTCAAAGGAGAATCGAATAAGCCTGAAAACTCGATGTACAAATGACATTTACATAATTCTAAAAATCAAAAACCTCAAAAAGGAGCACATATTGAGGTGTTTCTCGGCGACCTTTGCACCAAAATGGATGAAATTTCGGATTTAGACATAACTTTTGATGCTCTATCGAATGAGGGGCCACATGAGGGGGTATATTCAAAGATAAAAATTTTGCATGAACTATGCATGATCATCATGAAAAGATGTAGGATGCATGTACGGCCCCTAGTGATCACCCATTTCAAATTTGAGGTCAATCCGACGATTTTGAAGCGTTGTGCCACCTCTCTCCCGTTCTTACAGAGAACGCGTTTTAAATTCGAAATCTGATTCAAACACGAATTCGAACACACCGATGCATTGAGCATTTCCAACACCCTTGATAGAACACATTTATCCATCAATTTTGTAATATTCTACACAATGATCTGTGATAATCTACACTATGATTTGTTGTTAATAATCTGGGTATCGTGAACTGATTTGGTGTTAATAATCTATGTAGTCCAGATTGACCCAGAATGGGGTGGAGGAGATACAAATGACAGAGGAATGAAGGGGGGGGGGGAGAGGGAGAGAGGGGAGAGAGGGATGGGGGAGAAGAGCCAATCTATGTGCCCTAGACGTGGACTGTGGTCTTCACGATAGGAACGGCCTTCTTCTCATTATCATTGCTCGATGGCTCCTCGCTGGTCACCGTGTGACTTGACGGAGACGGCGATGGGCTGCTGCAATGACGTCATCACTATGGCACCTCTGAGAGGCCGAGGAGCCCAGGGGCCCACCGAGGGGTCCCCGGCGTCCATTTCATCTGGTCAAGCGGTTGCTTCGGGAACTATTCTGGATCAGGCCAAACAAGTAATCAGAGTAGCGAAAAGGCTCACCGTCTGTATCTCTTCACTCTCATTGGACCGGTTTTGGGCGCCGTTCGAGCTTTGGGCGTGTTGAGTGGGTCAGAATTGACGGGAGTTCTCGATCTTGGTTCTCTCGACCTTGCTTCCCTCGAGTTCGGTTCTCTGTATCTTGCTTCCCTCGAGTTCGGTTCTCTCGACCTTTGCTCAATGGGTCTCAGCTGCCTCTCGTGCCATCTCTTCTTCTTCTGCTTTTTGCGGTACCACGCGAGGATCCTGAAGTTAATGTTTGCAGTTCATACATAGCATGTTTCTGGATCAAATTCGATACAGTTCAGCATGTAGTCCTCATTCCTACATAAACGTCAACGTCTCAAAAGCGTCTTTCCCATTCTCAACATCGATTATCAGAGTCGAACGGCACTTCTGTGCTTTACCTCGATAGCAAGGTGTGGAATCAAAGTGATAAGGGGATAGACTGGCAGGCAAAGCAAAGAAATGCACAATCCGTAGGTCGGATGAGAACCTACCGGATGAGAACCATTTGCATACCAGTTGTTCCCGGATGAGAACCATTTGCATACCAGTTGTTCCCTCGCCCTCCCTAGGTTCTCATCCAGTAGGTTATTATCCGTAGATTAGTAGAATGTTCTCATCCGATCATTGTTCTCATCCGACCTAGTGTCGAATGAATGCACTCACAATTCATGCAGCCAGCCATCTCCCAGAAAGCGACAGATGACAGTGGCAAGGAGTAGGCTGATGGCGACCAAGGTGAAGAAGGCAATGACGGAGTAGATGGCGAACCAGTCCCGCTTCACTTCCTCCGCCACCCAGGCTGCAAAGAGGAGTGTTCGTTATACGGGTCCGCCGGGCACTTGTGGAGTTCCCCGGTATAATACAGGGTTGGTGGTCGGGGTAGATAGTGAACCAATCCCGCTTCACTTCCTTCGCCACCCAGGCTGCAAAGGGGTAAAAGTGAAGTTTGCCCATTATTCAAGGTACACAAAGTCCTGCGGGATCACTGCTAGGCCAGTGAGGAATTCTGCTCCAAAAAAGGTCAGCTCTCGCTTATCGAAAGGCTGTGATATTCTGTATCCAATTTCTGGCCAAAAAGATCATTCAGTTTGAGCCAAAGTTACAGACAGGAAAGGATGTGGAAAAGCTTGGGGGTGTTTCCCATAGAAATGTTTGTGCAAGGGGGGGGGGGGTATTTGGTCATGATTGCAAGTAGCGCTCATAAATTGGTTGTGTTTCAAGCACTGAAGAGTAGGGTTTTTTTTCGCCTCAATGACCGGTAAAAAAAAAGTTTTTTTTCCACCGGTCATTGAAGCGAGATAGTGTGTGAAATGAAGATACGATTACCCGCATTTCGAACTTTACTGAAGAGCCACCGAAATCTGGCCACCGGCCACCTGCCGCCGGACCGCCTTTTAGACCACCCGGAAATTTTTTAAAAAACTCACGCTTTCTGCAAGTGGCTCGGAAATCGTAGTTCATCGCCTTCCCTCTGACCACGATATCTCCAGCGGTGCAAAACAGCTCTGTCAAGCCCAACTCCTTCCATGGTTCCTTGTCCGACTGACGGGACCTGAAATGGGCAAATAATGGCCAGAAACTCGGAAAAGTGTCGGGAAGTGGGTGAAAAGCGCTTAAACTTACCACATGGAGGCTTGTACATTAGTATCGCAGTGGTATCTGTTATCGTCGATGAAGATCTGCGAAATGTTAATTTATAAAAATATTAATTTAAATATTAATTTTTTCTGGTTGTGCCTCGACTTGGTTTTCGGGTAATGCGCGCAGGGAAACTTTCGCTATATTTATTTGGCACTTCTTTATTTTACCTGCCACGAGCACAGAAAGGAAGAGTGATAATGGGGTAGTGGAGAATAGACTGTTCTAATTTCGTGGCAGGTAAAGTAAAGAAGCGCCATTTATTTTATTTTCTATTTAATTATTAATTGTTAATTAATTGATTATTATTAATGTTATTATTAATATTGTTAATAATTAATAATTGATTATTATTATTATTATTATTTTTATTATTAATATTATTAATAATTAATAATTGATTATTATTAATATACCTCGTCGCATTCTTTTGTATCGCCTGCGCAAGTCGGGAAAATTCTGACAATATCGCACTCGCCTTGAATTAATTTATTTATTTTTTGTATTTTCTATTGTTGTTAATATTTACGAAAATAATTCGAAAAATCTCTCACCCCCGTGGCAATACACGTTGCTTCCCGCCGGAATCTCAATCTCCTTCTCATCTTTGCTTCTCTTCGCTTTCCAAATGCCCTCGTCTTGGTTGCAACGAAGATTCTGGATTTGTTCCTGCGTTTAGCGCATTGATTACGGATAATTGCGGAACTCATTAGTTACCGGAGCTCCTCCATTCAATGATTTGTAGAACATTTTATTATCGCAAGAGTAAACTGACTGTTCGCGCTGAAACAGGGCTTTGAGTCCGAAAACAAAACAGAAAGTGGCACTACTGCCGTAGCCCAGATTAGTGGTGAGAGATACCGCGCGGCGGATGCAAATGTCATAGGAATGAAGGGGTAGAGCGGAGAATAGGGGAGAGAGTGATGGGGGGATAGGGGGGACCAATCTGGGCTTCGGCAGTAGAGCCCAGAAAGTGTTCGCACCACTTTGCACGTCGTGTTTACGGACGTGTCTTCGCAGTAACTTTTCAACGGCGATTTTTCCTCGCAAGAGTCTGAAAAGATGAAATTTCACGCATCATTATGACTGATGAAGACTCACTTTCACATTTGAAGTCCTCTGACGTTTGCAGCACTTCGTTATTTACACTCCAAAATTTCTCCGTGTTCTCGACTTTTTTGCACGTGACTTTGGGGTTGTCTTTGTAGCTGAGTAACTTCTCCCCCGTTTTGGAGTTGATCTTTATATCCGCGTGCTGGCCGCACTGGAAAGAAAGGTCTGGAATCTTAATCAGCCAATCGATAAATAGATCGATTCTAGATGAAACGTACAGTAAACTCCGCGCAATCGTCCCATTTTTCCGATGCCGTGAATTTAGCAGACGAGTTCGCATGGCATTTTGGACAGGGATTCTCGCAGAAAGTGCATTCTGAAAGGAACAATGTATTTTGATCATCTATGCTGATTGAAAACTGTGCGAAGGAAGCAATAGAAGGCGACTCACTGAGTCGGATACACCGAACTCCGGTTGGTTGCTTCGACCGATCATCTCCAATGGTGAATTCGTGCGAATCGCAGCGAATCGATGCTGCTGAGTCCATCAACTCCCACTTATTCGGAGCAAATTCCATTCTGAAAGTAACGAAATGCTCCAAATTTTAGTCAATTTTCTCACTGTAGAGCCCATGTCTTCTCGCAAGCTAGATGAGTGCAGTTTCTGGGCTGAAAGGACTTGGTTTTTTAAAACTTCATGGGCACTACTTCAGTTCGCCCGACTAGCATCCCTCTCATTCCACAGCTCGTAGAAGGTAGATGAGGAGTGGAATGATAGAGGGGTAAGGGAGGCTGGTGCGGTGAACGGAAGAAGTGCCGCTTCATGTCAGTGCTTACGCTTCGACAATCCTCCTTCTCTGCGTCACAACGTTTGAAGAAATGCTCGACTCTCTTCCGGACGCATCGAATTCCATTGGGGAACGCTCGGATTTCGGCATTTTTCTTGTCGTAGGCCTTGAATCGATGCCCCTCGCATTTCACGCTCGATACATCTTGCCAGCCGGAAGGATTTCTGAAGGGACACTCTGTTCGTCTGGTCAATTTGGTCAATTTGGCTCACTGATTGGGACCAAAATCTACTTGCAGGCCATAGTCATCGAAACCATTCGTATCTTCCTTGCAAACGACCTGGTCCGACTCCATTTGTGGCTGGAATTGAACTTCTTCTATCAAGATTCAACTTTGAAATCAAGGAACTTCTGTAATTTTTGACCCAGTCCTTTCTCTCCATGGACCGCTCTGATTGAGGGGTGAAGCGGGGCAAGTGATAGAATACTCCATTGAGAAGGGCTGGGCCAAAAGAACAGAAGTGCCCAAAACTTGCCACTATGCAGGTGTTCTCAGCTTCGCATGTCTGTTTGTACAATGAAATTTCGCATCCGGCATGACAGGAAAGTGTGCTGTCTTTGGGGACTACTGCTGTTGAACTGTCTCCCATCTTCGTTGCCTTCCAGGTTCCGGCAGTCTTATCACACTCCAGTTTCGAGATGGGAAACTGCAGAGATCGATTTATGAAAGGAGATGGAAGGCTCGAACCAATCCCGATCCGGGCGGACTGTAGAACATGTTCTTGTTGCAATTTTCGTGCGGTGCGTCGTCATCGTCAATAATCCACTGTAATTATCTTTTTAAACAAAGATTTTAATAATGGCTTACCTCTACGCATGCGTCATTGGTGACGCAAACACTTTTCAGTTCATTCTGGAGCTTGCAAGAATCTAAACGAAAATTTTGATCGATAATTGGGATAGGATTGCTCACTTTCGCAGGCGACTGTATCAGTTTCCTCTTTTTCCGTGCCAATATTCCAGATATTTATAACGTTTTGTGACGCGTCGGTTCCGAGTGAGTTGCACACCATTTTGGCATCCATGAATATCTTAGTGCTTGAGGTAACTATGCGCGTTTTTTCACCACACTACAACAGAACTTATTTTTAAAAATATGTTATTTATTTTTTAAAAACCAAACCTCGAATTCTGAGCACTGATCCCACTTGGTCGATGGCGTAAATTTCGCATTTGGAAAATTCGGCAAACCGAGACACGTTTCGCAAGGATTCTTGCATTGAGTGCATTCTGAGTTTATTTTAGTAATTATTTTTATTAATTAATTTAATTGAATCAGTCATTTACAAACGCACTTAGTCGCACGCATCTGACTTGAATAACCTCTCCCAAATCTTCGAAATCTTTGCCCTTGAATTGACCCGAATCCGCTCGAAGCGACTCAACTACGGTCCATTCGGCAGGCTTTGCGACTGTTTTGATCCTGAAAAACATGGTCATTCAAATTGCAAAACAACTCATCATACTGCAACGCCCACTGCTTCTCACAGACCATCGGAGCGAGACCTTGAGGCTGAAATGAATTATTTTTAAAATTAATTTACTATTTTTGAAATTATTTAAAAATTACCTGTTTGCACTCTTCCGTATCCTGACAATCAGTCGCTTTGAAGAATTGGTCGACTTTTTTTCGAACACAACGAATATTGTTTGGAAACAGGTCGCTTTTGACGTTTTTATGATCGAAAACATCGAATCGATGATTTGCGCATTCGATTTTCGAAATGTCCGTCCAGACCGGTGGAATACTGAAGATTGAAGTATTGCAAATTAATTTTCATAAATGCAACTTACGTCTTGTCAAATCTCACTTGCAGTCCAAACCCAGCTTCGCATGGCTTGAGCGGCGGTAGTTTGGGCTGAAGAAAAATGTATCTAGAGCTCGAAGGATCTTTGGACACTTGTTCAATTCGCCGGACCAGCCTCTCACTCCCTCATCTCCCTCTCATTCCATCTCCTGCTTTACCACCTTCACAGGGACAGAGCGGTGGAATGAGAGGAATGCTGGTCCGGTGAACTGAAGTAGTGTCGATCTTTGATCCGACGAGCGACTTGCCTCAGCACACTCGTTTCCGTCCTTGCAAACGAGCAATTCGTAATAGGGCATGATATTGCATCCATAATGGCAGTAAATTTTGCTGCCAGCCTTGAGAACTGTCATTGGATTTCCGATTATCTCCGCCTCCCAATCGCCGTTGCGCTTGTTGCAGGACAGTTTGGATGTTTCAATCTGAATTCAACATTTTAACTTATCAAAGGCTTTTTTTCTTGGTCTTCTGTACTTTTTGGCCCTGCTCTCGAGCATTCTCTCCCGACCATTCTCATTCCAAACTAAGAGAGGTCCATAAAAAAAGAGAGCCGGGCCAAATAGTACGGAAATTCCGGTTTTGATTCACCAATTTGTTTGTAGCGTCGGTGAAAAACAGCTTATTGTTGCAAACAAGCGGAGCGTCATTATCGAGGTTGACCTGGTAAACATCAAATTCTGAGGATGAAATCATTTTGCTCAAACCGTATCGCAGCGAAAATCTTTCGGGTCACATTTGTTGTCCAGTGGATTGGCCAGAGTGCATAATTCTAAAGGTTTAATTAGGCATAATTAATAAAACTAGAATTATCAAAAATTGACTCACTTTCGCACTGCACGTCCGGCGTTTCTATTTCAATCCCATTCAGCTCCCATATTGCTTTTCCGCCTTTGAACGAACTACACCTCAGTATCACATTCTCGCCAGATTTAGAGTTTGTGCTACGAGGATTTACAGTCGTTCGCGTATGTTCTCCGCACTGGAAAATTTGTTTCAATTTGAGAGGAAAGAGTCAATTTCCTACGTTGACAGTTGCGCATTGATTCCACTTTGTTGATTTAGTGAACGCATTTTTGAAGTCGGTCGCGCATGTTGGGCAGGGATCCTCACAGAATGTACAGTCTAAAGTGTAAATTTGCTGAGATTTTTAAAAATTCCTTACCCATTCGAACGCATTTGACTTTGGGTTTCTCTGCCGTATTCTCAATTCCGTTCTCTTTGTATACAACTTTGTCCGAATCGCATCTTGCTGAGTCAACTTCTATCCACGTTGATTTCGGTTTGACCCTGTAATTGTGGAATTTTAAGATCAAACGCAAATATTCCTCACATTAGAGCGGACATCGCATCGCATTGCATGGGAGCACAGTTGGTCGGCTGAAAAAGAGTTGTGTGAATTTACAAGATCTTGAAGGAAATACCTTTGTGCACACTCCTTCGCACATTGAAAAGTCAATAAGTTTGGAAATTATCTTTCGAATGCATCGTATTCCCGTCGGAAATTTACTTATTTCTTGATCTTTGTAGTCTTTTGCTTTTATTCGATTTTTCAAGCACGAGACGCTCTTAACGTCAGTCCATTTCATATAATTTCTAGAATATTATTCCGCATTTATATTATTAACCAGTTAATAATTGCTCACTGTGATTCAAATTGAACTTGCAGCCCATAATCGACCGAACATTTGTTTAAGTGATCGGTGAATTGTTTGAACTGCAATTGTTTATTGATTGAAAATCCATGAGGAAAATAACATGCATACCTTTTCGCATTCATTGTGAATACCACATGCTGGTTGATAGTAATCGTCGTAGTTGCAACCATAATGACAGACGACATTACTATCCTTTGGAACAGTTAAGATATTGTTGTTTATGCCATCAGCATTCCAATTTCCATTAGCTTTCTTGCATTTTAAATTCGAAATTTGAACCTAAAATGGCACATGGTAGGAAAACAGTCACAGACTCTATGCACTAACAGGTCCCGCATTCCCGTCGTCGAAATACATCTTCTTCATCCTTGATTCCACTTTACAAGCCGCAACATTGTCGTCTGTCGGGTAAACCTAAACACAAATGCTTTGAACGTTCAATATCAATTACAAACCATTGCGCAGTACTCATCGTTTGAATCACAATTTGTTTTGAGTGGATTGCGTAGTGTACAGGAAGCTGAGATTACATTTTACATTTGAAATGGGAAAGAATCTCTCACTTTCGCATGTTACATCCATATTAGTTGTAACAGGACCAACTCCATCTACATTCCATTTAGCAGACGATGCACTAGTGGTTTGATCGCAACTAAGCTTTTTTCCTATCAATTTGTTTGTGCCGAATATTGTTTGAGTATCGGGACCGCACTGGAAAGACATCGATTAATACTGTCCGAAAATGGGAGCTCACAGAGAATTCTGCGCATTGATTCCATTTCTGCGATTTCGTAAAATCAACACCATCGCAATTTTGTGAACATGGATTCTTGCATTGAGTGCATTCTGGAATGAACTTCGGTAATTACTTTTTTAATAGGCATTTCTCACTCATCCTAACGCATTTAATTTTAACATTTTGCTCCTCCTCAAATTCGAATCCATTCGATAATTTTCCTTTGAACGTTGCAGAATTACAGCTAACTGATTGGGCTTCGTTCCATCTTTTGTTGCCGATATCAATTCTGTAAGTTTTTAAAACTCAATATCCAAAATTCCCGAAAATGGTTATAACTTAGAAAACTCACATTAGAGCCCATCCATCATCGCAAGTTAACTTAGCACAGTTTTTTGGCTGAAAAATTGATGACTGGTTTCAAGGTCCGCTATCAACTTCAATTGAGTACAAGGTCAAGTGAAACCAACCATTGCACAATCTTCAGTGTCTGTGCAATCCGAAGCTGCGTGGATTCTATCGATCTTCATGTGAACGCATCGAAAACCCATTGCGTATCTATCCGTAATCTGATTTCCATCCTTGTCAGTGACTTGAAACTTGTTCAGTACGCAGTTTGCCGATTTTACGTCTTCCCATGCGCTGAAAGTAGATTGCAATGATCTTGAAAATTCAGTCACTTTAGCTGTGACCATGCCAAATCAACTGATCAGGAATACTTACTCGTCATACTTTGCTTGCAACCCGAAGTCACTTGCGCATTTCAAAGCTTTGGTGGGATCCTGGGTCGGCTGAAACGAAAATACATTACTAAATTCAAGATTTATTTATCACCTTAGCACATTCCAATTTATCACCACACAATGAATTCGGATCGGGAAAGTCAGCCAGATCGCAACGCTCTGAAAGGAATTAGTAGCAAATTTAATTCGAATTCGAATAAAAATATTTCGAAAGTGCTCCTCACTTTCTCTCGCGCATCGAACGTGGTAAGGAACGACTTTTTCGATATCGAGTCTATTATTCACACACTTGATCGAGGCAACGGTTTTCCAATTGTCCTTATCCGTTTCAGTATTGTATCTGAAACAGATAATCAACCCTGGTTGAGATCACTCGCAGCTCACTGTAGGGAATATTGGGCGAGGCAGGTAAAAGTGTCAGTCGATTTGGTCGGCTGCAATCAATTGTTGATAAAGACAAAATCAAGCACGAAACCTGAGTGCAAACTTGAGTCCCAGCACATAAATTTGCCTTGAAATACGTATCCGGCTCGCAACCTCCTGTGAATAGTACTTTTATATTATTTAATATTCAAAAAAAAACTTTGTTTTTGGCAGCGAGCGTTCGAATATTCTGCAGCGCTAGTCGGTTTCCCGTTCGACAGCGGATGAATTGTGGCGCCAAAACAGGTTGCACTCTCCAGATAGAACCACTTGTCAGATAAAACTCTGGAATGTCGACAGTTATCGATTACAGTATCCAGCTACAGTATCCGACCGTAATTTTCAAAAATAGGAAACTTACTGCAAATCGTAGCCGGTCGTACACGTAATTGTGTGCTCGTCAGTAGATTTTTCGGCCTGAGCATCGAAGTTTTTCAATAAAAATGCAGATTTTTATTACCGCTTTGCAAGCACTATCGTCACATTTGCTGGCGTCGGCGAATTTGACAGAACAAGCTGAAATAGATGAATTAATTAATTAATTAAACAAAGAAACGATTAATTACCATCAACGACCAAACACGCGATCGATTCGGGGCTTGCAATCGGCTTATTATCCAGTAGCCACTCATTCGCATTTCTCTTCCCGCATTCAAATTGCCCTGCATGCCAACCTTCCGAGAAAACGCTGAAAAGGGCAAAACTTATGCATTTTATTGACATGAGTCTGAGAAATAAGGGGGAATTTTCTCACTTGAATTTGCCCCTGGTGCACTGTCCATTAGCCGTCTGAAAAAATGCATTTAGATTGATAAAAATAATTAAATAAACCTTCATGCAAAGAGTTGATACAGGACACTCGCGTTCGCTGAAATATCCATCGGACTCGCAACCTGAAATTATTCTTATGAACGATGCTTACGAAAGAATGGGCGCTTCTTTGCTTCGCCGGACCAGGAGCTCCCCACCCTCTCCCTACCACCCTATCATTTCCCTCGTCCTTCGAAGCAGAGATCGGGGGAATAATCCAACCATGGTCCGGCGAAGTAAAGAAGTGCCAAAGAAAGGTATAACGAACTGATCTTGTACAATCTTAGTGAAAAGCAGATGGTCGACCCACTTTTCTCTTTTCTCTTCCTGCATCGAAACTGCCGAAACAATCCTTGGCCGTTTATCGTGTTGTAAGCGCAGTAGAGAATATCAATCTCCACCCATAACTTGCGATCCTTGTCGTAATATCTGAATTGTTGCATGTAGAGGCACTCATTTACCGACATAGATAGTCATATCCAAACAAAAGTCCGCGTTCATCCTTGAAAAACTTACTCCAATTGATACTTGTCCTCACATTCGAAGAAATGCTTCGATACTAGTTTTGCCTGCAACAAAAAGGTAAACAAGTCTGCATGAATACGGCAACAAACCGCTTTGCAATCGGGACATTTGGCTATATCCACAGATGGAGGGGTAATTTGACAGGGCTCTGAAATTTTCAGCCATATCATGCAAGTATTCTGTAAACTAACCATCCTCGAGGCATGACATTACTTCCATTTTTGGCAGAACTTCTGTTGTCTTAACTCCTTCTTTAACGTATTCTACTGTATACTTTCCCGATGTATCACATTTCACATATTGCACATCGTATTTCACTGACGGGTCATCCTTGCCGGGCCATACACTGCAAAGAATTGAATTTGGTATTTGGGGTCTAAACTAGAGTGCGAAACACGATCCGCCGTCTCTTGAGCAGTGAGAGAGTGTGTAAAATGAAGAGACGGCGACATGTATTCCGAAAAATAAAGCAAAACCGCACTGCATCATCGCCCATTCGCACCAGTAGAACGTGAGGCCGGTCTTGTCGTTTTTGGCTTGCAGTGCCTGACAAGAGATGAATGATGATTGTTGCAGTTCTCGAGCGCATATTTCGGCACTTCTTCACGAAATAAGTGCCGTCTTTTCCCCGGAAACCGACCGCCTTGCAGCCTTTCGCATCCTCGCACGGGTCCTGCAGCAGCGTCTCCGGCTTCGGACACGACGCTGCGGCTGTGGTGGACGCGTCTGTAATGGTAAATTGAACTGCTTCGGTTTCTGGTTGACCCTAAATGGTTCTGAATGGAAAGATAGGCGAGAATTGAGAATGATAGGGAAAGAATGCTAAAGTGTTAGGCCTTTCCACGTAGGGCACTACGCTCAGCGTTCAATCTGCCCTGAGTAATCAGCAACCTATGCGTACGGCTATTACGCCTCCTGTTGTATGCGCGCGCGTGGTGGAGGACTTCCTACTGTGGTCATTCAGCAATTACCAACAACGGTACGCGCAAGAGCGTCGTCTGATAAGGTATTGTCAGGGGTATGGGCTATGACAATGGCAGGCTCCGGACAGCTGCAGTCTTGGGCGCGCATGCAAAGGTAAAGGTAGTGTTGTAATGCTGTTCCACGCAGGGCGGGCAGTGCAACGATCAAACTCCAACGGGACGGAGTTTGTGCTAACCAATGGTTAACAGGTAGTCATCACACCACTGGTTGATCAGTATGCCAATCACTGGCCAACCATTACGTCAACCTTGTTCTGAGGGGGTGGTAGTGGTCAACTAGTTGCTGAGGTACTGACCAACCGCTGGTCCGTAAGGAGTGAAACATTAGAGCGCACCCCGCCTACGAGAACCCCTCTCGCAGCCCTGAACCGCCTACACTGATGCCTAGCGAGACCGTATGTTAGAAGTGACCGGCCCACAATGTGAAGGTTGGTTACTGTATGGGGAAACTCATGCACTCATTAATCAATAATACCGTATTTCCCAAGCACTGGTTTGGGTACCAGCCAACTATTGGCTGATGCAATGATCAACCAGCGATTGAAAGAACCCAGAGGAGTCGACTGAACAAGTAAACAATACGTGACGAACACAAATATTCTATGAGATACCAAGTTATGCCCCCCCCCCCTTCTCGCCCACTCATTTTCACAACTCTCACGCGTCTCGAGTGGTTCACTCTAGCCCCTCCCTCATTCTCGGCGCCTCCCCTCCCCTCGAATGGTTCACTCCTCTTATTCTCGACCATTACACCCGAGCAGTTCCCTAAAACCCATCACTGCTCCCTCATTCTTCCATTCTCCCATAGCCTCGAGCGGTCTACTCTTTCTCACTTTCTCACTCTCTCATTCTCGACACGCCACCTCTCACCGAGCGGTCTACTGTAGTCAATTCACCTCTCGCTCCCTCACTCTCGACGCGCCACCTCACCTCGAGCGGTCTACTCAATTTACCTTTCGCTCACTCATCGCATTGAGCGGTCCTCTCTTCTCCATTTCATTCTCACTCCCCCCATTTTCGACGTTTCGCCTCTCACCGTGCGGTTCACCGCTATTGACCACACTATCGAACACCACACCTTTCCTGGACTATCCAGAGTCTAAGAATCAGTCTCAACAACCCCCATTCAGACGCATTCGAAACACCGTAGCGCTCTCGAGGAGGGGAGCCAAGGGGGCGGAGCTTGGCAAGGGGGCGGAGCTTGGCAAGGGGGCGGAGCTTGGCAAGGGCGCGGAGCTTAGCGCAGTGGGCGGAGCTTGACGTTGATCTTCCTCCTCACTCACAACATGCGAGCAGCGCGAGGAGCGGCAGGACGAACGACGACGAAATCGTCATCTGAAATTGAGTGAAAATGAAACAAAAATGGGCGAAAATAGTCAGAAAATGGCCAAAAATAGCTCAAAAATAGGCGAAAATGGTCAAAAATAGGCGAAAAATAGTCGAAAATACCTCCGATTGACGGGCGTCGACCGATCGGCGCGCGCGCAGAGACGAGGAGTGAGGGGAGAGGCGCGCCACTCGGGACGAGGGAGGGAGAAGAGAATGGAGGGAGGAGAGGGAGGAGGGGAGGGAGGGAGAGGAGAGGGTAATTTATTTCTTCATTATTGGTTTTCTGCGGAATTATAAATTGTTTGTCTCGTAGAGTGGGCACGTTTCTTTCGAATTCTCACGTATTTTGTTATGTGCTGGAAAGACGAGGAGGCGATCTATCTTGGGTAGGACACTCGAATGGGGTCTTGCTACTTCTGTTACTTGGTGTAATCAATAGTATTATACTGTATCGATCTCCTGTGCAATCCTGTCATGTCGATGCTAACCACAAAACCCAAAAAATTACAATTACAATTACAATTACAATTATTACAATTACAATTATTTTATCCACCAGGGAGAATGAGACTGGGCAGTGCAGAGATCTTCGAGAGATTGTGGTGGAGGTCCGTCGTCATTTGTGGCGAATCGGGTTGGGGGGTGGGGCTTCGGGGGAAGCAGCAGGTTGGTAGAAATATTTATAGACGGAGAAGGGAATCAGGAGAGAAAGAGATAGAAGGGATAGAAAGGAGATGAGATCGAAAATAATGAGGTGAACTCGTAACGATTTCAGGCGATAGCACGTTCCATCTGTCAATAGTCCTAGTTACAAAAGTTGAGTGAGACTTGGGAAGAGCGAATGGTAGTGCTATGCGCAACGAGTGGGATCTCCGAAGATTACGAGCAAGGGGTGAAATTCTGTACAGGTTGGAGTGATCATAAGAATAGAATTTGTGGATAGATTTGTGAAGAAAGAGGAAATCGGAGATGAATCTCCTATGCTCAAGAGTTTGCAAAGATAACTGGGAGATTCTATCGGGATAAAGGGAATAGGGGATATGACAACGAGCAAATAGACGCCGTGAGAAGTTTCTCTGGACATCCTCAATCTGATTAGCTAGTACGACAGTGTGAGGAGACCAGACAACCGAGCCGTACTCGAGAAGGGGTCTAATGAAGGTAGTAAAGGAACGAGAGTATAAGGCGGGGTCAGAGGAGAAGAAGCAGCACGAAACGACGGGAGCTTGATTTTCAGGTTGAATTCCAATGACAATATGCCATGAGTTTATTCCAATTATGAAAAGAGGTGTGACACGCAATTCGAGTAAAACATATTGTAAATTAATGGCCGATTCATGATTACAATTTACAGGATAGTGCATTCGCACTCGAGGGACGGTTCGGTCGGAAGGATCTGTTCGTCTTTCTTAATCTCCCCTTCTTTCTTGATCTCCTTCTTAGGATTGCGACACGAAACGGCAGGAGCTCGATGGACGGACGAGTGAACGGTTAGGTAGACTTCAAGAGAGATTGAGTCGTCCTCAGCGTTGAGATAGCCGTTCGAAGCCGAGAGGAGATCCTGAAATCAAACGCGAATCCCAAATCCTAAACTTTGGGCACTAGGTCGGATGAGAACATTCGGATGATAACCGACTGGATCCAGTAGGTTATCATCCAAATGTTCTCATCCGACCTAGTGCCAAATTATGCATGCGATTGCCGATATCAGCCGAAAAGATATCGAAAAGATATCATCTCTCGCTATGCACATTGGGCTCGCTCGGCAACAAATTTGCGTCTTGGTATGGCAATTGCGTGTTGCGCAAATGCGGTTACACTGTTTACCTCGAATCTCTCGCTATGCACATTGGGCTCGCTCGGCAACAAATTTGCATTTTGGTATGACAATTGCGTGTTGCGCAAATGCGGTTACACTGTTTACCTCGAATCTCTCGCTATGCACATTGGGCTCGCTCGGCAACAAATTTGCGTTTTGGTATGACAATTGCGTGTTGCGCAAATGCGGTTACACTAGTTACCTCGAACGAAATGAAGCGGTCAATGATCCAAGAGTTGGATCCTTTTTTGAAGCAGAGTTTATCGTCCTTCGATGCGTCTGAAGGACGAGTGAGGGCAGGGCCCGTGCTGCTCGTCAGTTTGACGTGATAAGAAGCGGTGCATTGATCCCTGAGGAATACTTCTGTTTTTATGAGATGATCGTTTGGGATGAGAATCAAAGTCCATGCAATGCAAAAGAACTAACAAATTCGTTGACACGAGGCCCAACATAACTTTAAGATGTTCATCGTTCCTGCTAATAACCAGTCCCCTGCAATGATTTGAGCATTTTAGTTGAAAAAGATTCATGAAGCGTTCGATCCAGGATGTACCAGTCTAATCCAGTCACTTTGAACAAGGGCGAGAATACGCATGCATCTGTCAGTTTGGAGATATCGGAGAATTTCGCGCAGAGAGTGGCAGATGTGGCCTAAAAATATTTTCCCATTTTGATTTCAAGTCACTGAAGATCGTTTCCTACCAAATTCTCTCTAGATTCGAGCCTTTCGATGGACCGACGGAGGAGCTCGAGCTCGGTAGGCTTACTAACCTCGGAAGTTTCCTGAATATTGAACTCTATTGCGACAGACAGCCTGCTACTCAATGCTGCTTGCCAACATTTGTGCTGGCTTCGCCACTGAGAGAAGTTCCCCACCTCGCTCTGAGTTTCCTTCGGGAGGCTCTCCTCGCCGTTCTTGATCGATTCCTCGAGGAGCCGAGGCTCAGTTCCAGGAGAGTTCTTCTCAGTCGTTTCCGTAGAGCAGAAACCGTCTGTAATCAGACGGTTCTGGTGCAAGCACTTCCTCGGGTCTCGGGAGCACTACCTCGGGTTTATTACCATGCAAACGATTGCTCGATCCACCTTTGGAGGTAATACTTACCGATCAACTCGAAGACTGATTCGTCATCGGAAGTATCACCAGATGGGCTCTCCTTGTCGTGGAGGGAAGCAGAGTAGATGGGAGGAGGAAGAGTCATTATGTAGAGACAAGAGGGGGTGGGGAGTAGGGTTAAAAACGAACTGAAGACTGGTGTGGAGTATGCGAGATAGATTTAGCGTCCTTCACTTCCCGCCTGAATTTAGACGCTTCATGCTAAATCATGATCAATATGTGAAATAGACGCGATCGATGAGTTTTGAAAGTTGAAAAACGTTGTTTGATCATCGAAAAAAACAAATATCATGACGCGAATGAGCTTCAAAAAGCCTACGAAAAGGATCTGAGAACATCAAAGTGGTCATTTCGCCGTAGAAGAGTGAAAATAATAATACATAATAATGTAGATTTTTTAAACTTCACAAGATCTCTGTTGAACACTTTTGGGCAACATAAACATTGTGGCTGCAGGTTGAGTGGTCAAAAGGCATATTCTCTTCCTCCTTCACACTATTTTATTGCTCCGCCATGCCAACAGTACCGCCTTGAAACAACGACAACACTTGACTAGTGCCGTACTCGAGAGTGTCCACTACTATTGAATCTCTTCATATAGCCTCCTGCTTTAGCGTGCTCTCTCGTTCCTCTTTCCTGTGCGAAAGAGTGGTCACTGCGCAACGCACGTATAAAAGAGGAAGAGTGGCAAAAAGAGAGCATAGTTCGAAAACGCCTCTTCTAAGGATGACTTCAAGGATACTCCTTCCGCTGTTCCTTTTCTTGGTTGCTTGCCTAAGCAACGCGATGATTCCGAGGATCACCCTCAGCGACATTCCGTTCTACAAGTGAGTTTTCGATCCACGCTCTGTTCGCCGTTTGAAAATGAAAGAATGAGGATGATTCTTGTCCTGAAAATTCGATTATAAAAATTCTGCAGCTACTGTCACACATTCGATGTTTTCCTGGTACGAAGCATCGTGTAATTGTTATTGAAATTTCCATAATTAATATTCACACAGATTCCCATGCACCGGCAACCTGACCGAGCTGACGGAGAGACAGCAGGCGCGCTGCAAGACTCGGTTAGTAATAATTGTTATTTAGAACGTGTAACGATGGAACACTCGAGACTCTGGTCGCACGTTTCACTTATTAACAGTGTGAAGCGCAACACGACAAAGAAAATGTGACTTGAAAATTTCTGAGATCGAGGTGAAGTGGAGCAATTAGTGTTGCTCTCTGCGAAATCATTGATATCACCTGAGCGATAAACATTCTGTTTGCAATTTGTTCATCATATTTTTAATAGTTTTTAACAAGGACATACTCGATTCACTAACAGGAAAAGCTTAATGTTCCTCTTGTGAACATCATGAGACATAACTCAACTGAATCATGGTGTTGACTATGTAACGTTTTGGCCACTTTCAGGTTCGCCAACTACGGCTTCGGCAGCGCCGGTCTGGGATATAACAGGATCAGCAAGTGAGTGAGCTTGTATGTTGAATATTTAGTTTGAGTTAGGTTCTTGAAAGTTGAAGGAATGTGAACAGAATAACATTAGATTACAATAGGCACTTTCATAGCGTAGTCCAATGTTTTTTATGCGGAAAGATAAACTGAATACCATCATAAGTTTCGTACCGTACTGAAAATGAAAGAAATGTGAGAAATATGATCGCAGTCTCGCCTCAAGACTTCAACTATCATAACTGATCTACCGCAGCATACCGTAACGCTCACACCCTACTTCCACCTAGAAATGCCGTACCTGCCGCGCCAATTGCTACTATGCTCTAACTAGCACACTGTTTCATTCATTAACCGAACGGATCTTTCAGAAACAACAACGTCTACTGCAAGATTTTCCGCCTCTGCCTCAACTTCTCATTCGGCAATCTCTACCTCAGTGCTTACGGATTCTGGAGGGGCAAGGGGCTATACACGCCCAAGGTGATCTTTGATTTTGAAAATCGCATTCAGAGTTCGGTGGCCTACGTATTACGTATCTTTGTGAGGGTTATTCTCATGCATGAACGATCCTGGATACCATAGAGGCATGTTGTTGCACGCACTGGTATTGCGCTGTTTAACCATGTAGACTGTACAAGAACAATTTGCCAAAAAACCCCAAAGATCATCTTCAGAACTACAACATCCACTCCCTCAGTAAAAGCACTGTCGGAACAATGGGTGTAATCAGCAAGGGTTAAAAACGAGGCAAACTAGCATAGCCGGATTTCGATAACGATAATAGGTTGATAATCAATTCTATCCATCGTTCAGAACTACAACATCCACTCCCTGGGCGGGAGCACGGTCGAGGGAGCTGTGGAAGTGCAGCGACCGCGGGTGGATGCACTCAAGAATGCGATAAGTATGTTGTCCCCGCAATTCTCTGCTTTGCAATGCATCCCTTTGCAGAAACTTCTCGAAATCTACAAAACGATAACATCATGTTGTTGCAGGTCAAATCCGTCGCAAAGCAAGTGGCGACAACCTTTCCTTTGCGCTCCGAAAGGAGGAAGACGCGGATAAGATCTCGAAAGAAGAGCCGAATGAAGGAAGTGAAAGCAGGAGGAGGAGATGATAAAGAGTCATGAACGGAAACTGTGTTGTATTATTTATTTTGTTCTCGACAGATTTCGGAAGAATCAGCGAGCGTTTCCACTACTTCCTTATTTACATCCTGCCTGAAGCACATTCTTTCACATTAATTCAGAGTAGCATGGATTTTGGTATCTGTTTTTTTTTCTATTGAGAAAAGAAAAATGATGCGGAGAAGATATTAAAAGAGGGAATGGATAGAGGGACTGAGAGTAGGAGGAGGAGGAGATGATGAAGAAATAAAATTTAAAAGAAAACTGTATTGCGTTATAAGATTTGTTTTGAGAAAAGATTCCCGCTATAGCGACGGAGTTCCTCTGCATCATTATCTACAGTCAGCCTGAAACACAACCGAGCTTCCGCTTTATTTCAGGCCACAGGAGAGGATAGACATTCGAGCTTCGAAAATCGAAACCCCTTGCAGAGGAAGTATTATTGGATACCTGAGATTCCCATGTAGATTCTCATGCCCCCACTCCCGTCCGCTCCTTTGATCCCATTCATGCCTTCCATCCACTCATTCCTTTCCATCTAGCACTAATTACCGTACTCCCACCAGCCGGGCTATTGTGTGAGGGCAGGTCGCATTAGGTGATTGAGGGGGAGAGCGAACATCTAATACTCTCTACAGTGTGGTGAGATTAAAGGAACTATTCCGACCGCATATCAATCGGGTTTCACAGGTCGATTGAAGGGTAGGTTCGTGATGAAGTTGCAATTCTTTCCGCATTCACCTTGAAAAAAAATCAATAAATCAGCAGCATTAGCCTGGAACAAGTTCAGATTTTTTGTTATTTCTTGAGAGCGGAAATCTTTATGATTCACTGTAAATCTCATTATTTCAAAAATCTGTACCAGATGGTTCAATTATGTTTCTAGGGCCAATGAAATAGAGATTCCAGTGATGATTTTGATTTTGTTCCTTTTGCTTCGACAAATAAAAAAACAGTCCCGGTTTACCACATCATAGTCTCTCATTCTGTGATCACCAGATTTCTCCTTTGACTGCGCTTCACGCGTCAATCAATGATAGTTGCGATATAGTGATTTCAATATAGTAAAGATATCGACCCTGAACCCTAAATCATCATCCTCCTTCTCTCTGACCATAGTCCCTCTTTCAGCGATCACCAGATTGTGAGCGCATGTTTTCTCCCTTCACGGTCCTCCTCTATTTGGAATCATCAAAAGAAAGAGGATGATGGGAGACTCTCTCCATTTCGCACGCTCTCTCGCCCTCTCTGACCAGCCAAGCACCGTGTAAAATAGGGAGAACTGAGCAGAAGAAGGAAGGGATAGAGGCCGTTTCGGAACATTGACCGCCGCCCATCTACCTTCTTTCTTCCCTCGCTTCTTTTGAATTCACCCTCCTTCTCTAACATTCGCGCAACGGCTCAGGCTACGGTAGAGTGCGCTTGATGACCCACAAGATTACGGTAGTCGATTCAGGGACGAGTTAGGTATCGATCGACAACTGAGATTCACAATTTATCAGTAAGCAGCACGGGAGCATCAGAAAAGCATCGGGAGTGGATAAAATTGATATAGAAAGCAGGGGTGGTCAACCGAGTCATGAAGGAAAGCTATAGCTAAAAAAATAGACCTTCTTCAGCTTTGGTGCGGTCATAGTTCGAAATACGGGTTGCCGTATCTTCATTTCACGCACTTTTCCAACGGTTAGGGAATCGAGAATGTGCATAATGAAGAGAAGATTGTTCGTATTTCGAACTCAACAGGTCAGGTCAACAACTGCTGAAGCGCAAAAAGGTCTATGAACGAAGACATGGATTATAGACAAGAAGCTAGGAGGCAAATTGTTAAAAATTTTGTCAATGAGCAAGAGGGCGTAGAGTTGTGTAGCAAGAATGGGACACCGTGAACCGAATGGGAGGTAAGAGGAGCTAAAACGAAATTGTAGTACACCAAAAGCTGAATGATGGTTGGAATCCTAAAACACGGTCCAAAGCTTCTAAAATATTGAGTGGAGGTCAGAAGGTAGCAGTCTCGAACTATGTTCTGTCAATTAAAGTAGTGACAAGATTGTGTAGAAAGAATGAGAACCGAATGGGAGGTAAAAGAGGCATGAGAAGTGAAGTAAGTTGTGGTTCGTCGTCAGAAGCGAATGATAAAGCTAGATCCAAAGCATCGAGAAAGATTACAGTAATAGTATTTTTTTAGTAAAAAATCAATTGGGCAAAATTAGGGCGAAGCAGTTTCATCTTTGATCCCTAATTTCCAGTAGACGCTGGGCTCAGACTCGAGGTCGAGGAGGCAGAGGGAGGAGTTGTGGAGGACGGGGCTGCTGTTGCAGTAAATGTGGAAGAAGCTGCTGCTGCCATTGCAGCAGGGCGGGAGGAGGCGGAGGTGATCTGCAGAAAGAAGAAGATTGATAATCACTACAACAATTAGCGCTGAATATCACGCCTGTCACGGAAGAATCGAGCTAAAATGACAATTCTTGGGAATGGAGCGAAAATGGTCAAATGAGTTAGCATCATTTTTGGACACCTCTAGGCATGCCCCAGCTGCCCCCAAAGTCCCATTGTGCTGGGATCATTCTGGAGCTCCATGCACCGGGTGGTTTCCATGGATGCCCAACTTTAAACGCTAATAT
>LS496689.1:100342-120797 GCA_900490845.1 Pristionchus japonicus
AAACGAAGATATTCGCGTTTAAAGTTGGGCATCCATGGAAACCACCCGGTGCATGGAGCTCCAGAATGATCCCAGCACAATGGGACTTTGGGGGCAGCTGGGGCATGCCTAGAGGTGTCCAAAAATGATGCTAACTCATTTAACAATTTTCGCTCCATTCCCATGGTCAGCTCGATTCTCTCGTGACAGGCGTGATATTCGTTTTGTATTGTTTGATCAGCTGGGAGCCACTATGATCTCACTAGATTAATAGTTTAGACGCTATTAGTGCGGGAGAAGGTGATCACAACGCATATTAGAGGAAAGTCAACGTCGTAAAATTACGACCGAACAGCGTGGGTTGAGTAATAGATTGGAATTGTTTTTACAACAGAATATCGGTGGATCACTGCTCGATTGTGAATGAGTTCGAACATTTACTGTGAGTGAAACTCAACACAGTCTATTTTTCAATGCCTCCCTTTTTCGCACAACTGTTAAAGGTTTTACCATTTCCCCAATCTGTACCTTCATTAAAGCCGCCGAGAAGGGGTGGAGTGATCTCAAGTGAAGAATGTAAGTGTCGAAGTGTTCAGAGGTATAGCCGCACTCCTCGCATACGAAGACCTACAATGAGGATTAGACCTCTCGTTTTTGACCTTCAAATGTGCGCCCTGCATTTTCCATATTATTCCCTTTTCTTCCACGTAGGAACGAAGTGTTTTTGAGTTTCACGAGGGAAATGAAAGGCAATGGATTGTTGAGTTTCTAATTGACTTGGATGCCGCCATCTCCATAACAAAATCAATCATTGAGCTGCTTGAATCAAAAATGATTCTTCTGTTTTGATCCCCGATCCACCATTCCTTTCTTCAGCACCCATCTCAATGCCTAAGAAGTGCATTCGCAAGGTCATGCAATCTCGGGGCAATGTTGTGTGTGCGGTAGAGAGTAGAGGAGGGCCCTTGATGCGAGTTGTGAATGGGTCTGCTCTCCTCTTTTCCCAAGCTCTCTCGCCTATCGAATACACTTCTTATGAGCAAGAAAAGGAGAAACAATGAGTTAGTGAGTGGGAAAGACCGGAAGATGAGAGCAAAAAAAAGAGCAATTCAGTTCACACACTCTCTCATCGGTCTGAGAGGCGAGAGAGCATTTCGAAATGAGAGACCGAGAAAATTTCCAGGTTGGATGATCAGACAGAACGAGACCCTAATTAGATGCTCGTAAAGTGGATGATTTGTATGAGACGAGATCGAATTACAGGACCTCAGTAGTCTGTCATTAGACGGAATATTAGACCGGCGGATGGGGTCAGGAATAATGGAGAAATTGATGGAGTGCGGGCAAGTTTGAAGGATTGGACTAATGAATATAACTTTCAGGATAATGAACACCTATAGCATTACGATGACGAAGAATGGAGAAGAATCGGTACTAATTTTAAGTTTTTCACCGTCGGTCCGAGTGTTTATCGTCAATAAAGATTTGCGAATGGAATGAATTCCTTGTGAAGCACACTTGAAAATTTGTAATCCTTAGGAATTCGTACTTCCAAAAACGCCAATGATCAAAGATGGAATATCAAAAGATAAATTAGCTGAGATCAAAGATCAATTATTATAGAAATAAAACGTTCCGGACACACGACTGTGTACGCTGAAATATGTGCGGCTCATGTAGGAGGCGTGGCTTCACTTTGAGAAAGTGCGCGCCAGCGTTTAAAAATGCGAATTTAGTTTAACTCTATGTTTACTTCGTCTCCGCTTGTGCTTCTATCGTATGTGAGCACATTATAAGTTAGAAAAATATAAAATAACGTGTGAAAAAGGCGGTAGTGTAGTTCGTGTTCTGCCATTTCAGAAACCTCCCTAGTCGCGTACGGAACGTTATATTTCGTGGTGTATGACAAACTTTTTAACTTCTATGATATCAGAGCCTAAAGATCAAAGATCATCTCTCACCTTGCTCCTCCGCTCCTTGTGCGCGTAGTTGTGCTGCACGCCGTGGACTTTCCTGAAATTTATTTATTTACTATTTACCTTATTGATTCTCGGATTGCCGGATCCATGAGTGTATCCAAGATTACATAAACGATGAGAATGCTTCAGAATGAGGATAGTATTATGGTATTTTTGGGCCTCGACATGGAGAATAATCGTTGTCCTCCAGTGAAAAACTATTTCATACATGGGGTGAAACCTACATCGCTTAGCGCTTCAAATGGTTCAACATCGATCGATTGGCTACGCCTCAAATGCGACTCCAATGAACACCTTTGCGTGAATGCCCACTTTCTTTCGATCAACTTAGGAGACGATCCAACCCCAACGTTCAGAATTGTGTGAATTACCTCAAATGTGACTCCAACGAGCACCTTTGAGTGAATGACTTGTCGCAGCAGTCGCACTTGTACGGGCGGACGCCTGGAAGTATAAAATTAAAAGAAAATAAGGAAGAGTGAAGTTTCCGATTCAGAAATGTTTCAGATGCAAATGGTACTCGCTCAAAAACTACTGATGTGTTGGTAGCACCGATTCGGGCGTAGAATACACACTCCAACACGCTTTTTCTGCTTCCTCATTGAGATGATTTCATCATCAGCACGCAATAGCGCCGAGACCTTTGAAAAGCGGCTCGCCGTGTCTACCGCAAGCGCAAGCGCCATACTACTGTAGCGCCATAACAGGCGAGATAGCACGCAAAAGTGAGAGAGCCCCAGACAGTTGCCGACTGGTAATTACCCCCTTTACTTTTTACTAGTGTGAGCAATACTCGTCTCTTCATTTCGCACACTCTCCACCGGTCAGAGAGGCGAGAGGGTGTGTGAATTGAAGAGACGATCCCTCCATCCATCTACAGCTACTCTACTACCGCTAAGTGGACAAGTAGGAGGATGAGAGGTTGGTAGAGCAGCGGAACTCTCTCCATTCCGCATGCTCTCTAGCCTGGTATATCATTCAAAGCATGAAATTACGGTAGCCTACGTGACAAGTCAAGCGTATTAAGCCTGAAGGCCCAGGAAGAGCTGAAAGTGGGTTCAAGTGTTTTGACTCCTTCCAATGAACAAAGCTGAATAGGTGTCAAAGCGAAAGTGTTTTGAGTGGTTTCACGATATTTATTTTATTCCATTGATCTTCCAAAGGATGAATGACTCTCGGCCATGATTGTAGATCACAAAACCGAGTATGTTTACACTTGGATGCTCAAATTTACGCAGCACAAGCAGTATTGATTCCTTCATCCCGCATGTTTCTCTACCCACATCCTCTACCCCTCCACAACAGCTACAAAAGTGGGTCGTAAGGGTCGCTACGGAGCCTTGCGTTGCGCACTGGAGCATGTCAAAGAGGGTCGGACTCTCTCCAATTTCCAAGCTCTCTCGCCATCTCTAACCGTCTGATCGCTTCTTTTCTCTCTTCAATCTGTATGATCTCTCGCCTTCTCTCGTCGGCGAGAGAGCAAACAGATTTGAGAGGGCGCAGACAGCCAGAGAAGCAGGCATGAGATAGAGACGCAGAAGAAAATGCAGCGGGCGGTAAGCGGATCGTCGATTACGGTAGACTCTCCTCGATTCGCGCACTCTCTCGCCTGGCTTAGCCGGCGAGAGAGCGTGCGAAAGTGAGAGAGCGGAGAAAGTCAGAGACACGAATACTTACGCGGGTAACTGGTTGGGTAGCTGTCCGGGCACTTAAGGCAAGGTAATGGGCTCTCTCAATTCTGCGTGCTCTCTCGCCTTCTATGACTGTCTGATCGCTTCTTGTCTCTCTCGCTTTCACGCACTCTCTCGCTTCGTCTGACCGGAGAGAGAGTACGTGATTTTGAGAGAGCGCAGACACAAGTTGTGTATGTGACCTTGCTTTGCCTCGTAGCGGACTCATTCACCGCTGGGTTACGGTAGGCAAACAAATGGGTGGAAAGAGGAGGTGAAATGAGTAGGCAAGATCTCTACAATTTGCGTGCTCTATCGCCTATTGGATGGAGGAAGAGAAAGAAAACGAGGCGAAATGAGTATGGAGAACAATACCTTTGCAGGGAAAAGACAATAAGAGAAAGGTCGGGAGAGCAACGAAGTTTCTTCTAAGAAAGCATGACATGGATTTTGAGTTTTGTTGAAGGCAAGACGGAGAAGGGATCAGTTTTAGGTTCTAAGTTGGGATATGAGTGGATTGTGAAACATATGTAAGAAATTAAGTGAATGTGATCAAGGTAACTCGAGGATTCACGGTGACGAATTAGATCAAAAAAGTCGGCCCCTGATCATTTTGTCAAAATGCTTACCAGTGTGCGTCCTGGTATGCCTCTTCAGATCGAATGTATCGTTGAAACCCTTGCCACAGAAGGTGCAAAGATATCTGAAATTGACGATCATGTGGAAGATTTCTGCATCATGCACATCTCAGGGTTATGGCGAGCATGCAATGAAAATGCTAAAGACATGTGAGACACAGTTTCAAATGCTTATTAACCCTTTTTTGCAAATTCTTAGCATTTTCGCAACATTTCTCACTGATGCTCAAATGCCTCAACAAATAATCCCCATGTCACGACTAATCTGTTCGACAAGATGCAACGATGGGGACTCACCGCTTCAGATCTGAATGGCACTTGGAGTGGCGGTTGAGCAGTCGTTGCAGGGAGAACTTCTGAAAAGGATTGATTTATATTTCATCTGACGAACCGCGGAACGATTGAAAGAATTTGCCAACACGTATTTTCAGAAGAACTTGAAACATATTACATTATTTCACCAAAAAATGGCATAGTTCGTTAAAGTTCACAACAATTCGACGTTTTTATAAGAGTTCAAGACCGAAAAAAAAACATGCATTCCTAACCTTGCCACACATTCTGCAAACATAGGCGCCCGGTGTGCCCTCATTCTCGCACGGGGACTGGAAATGGATAAATTACTAATCGAAAACTGATCTAGAAAATCCCAAAAGCATAAAGCTGAAACTTTTGTGAACTAGCTAAGTGAATCGTTCAGGTAAGACGAGTATGAGGATAATATTGGACCTACCACTGCATCATCGGTTTTTGACGGTCGATAAAGAACTTCCCCAAACAAGAGTTGCGAGCGGACTCTTTTTCCGTCTACCCCCTCCTACTCTTATCACCCTTGCAGCTCCTATTCGATGGAGGCTAACAACTCACAATAGACTCATCCGCTGGCTGCTTCACAGTGGATGAAGCGCTGCCTCCAGCTAATGAAGCCAGCGGATTCTTCACTCCGTACCCACCATTGACGAACTCGACGCCGACTGGAGGGAGGACCTGAGAGGGGATAATTATTGAAACTGAAGTGATCAAGAATAGAAAATGTATGCTAATATGATCGAGAGCGGGCTATCAGATGTGCTTATTAAATGAACGCGATGCCTAAAATAGCGAATTCGACGCCGACGGGAAGGAGGACCTGAGGAAGGAGGGGTTGATTGAAAATGAATTGCTTGTATCCAGAACAAAGTGCTTCTTTTTGCATTTTCTAGAGCTGGCTATTGTTGTAAGTTTTGACCAATACATTTAGCTGAAACGGCGGAAACGGGTGTAAGAAGGAGGGAAGAAGAAAACTTATTTTTGAAGTAGATAGCGACGTCGCATTGAAGATCGTTAGTCGGCATCATTTTGGTACAATTGTGAAACATATTCCGTTCTCAAAACTGCGACGGAAGAAAGAGTCTTACCGGCAATCGGGGCGTCTGCGGCAGCACCAGGGGTGGGACGGGCAGGGAGAGGGGAGTGGCTGAAGATGCACTTGCAGCTACTGCAGCAGGCGAATCATCCCGCGGGGTGGTGGAGACATCGATGTCCTCCTCCTTCTTCTCGTCGGGCGTTTCTCTGCAGTTTTAGCAGTTGATTACCGTCAAGGGTAAAGGGCCAAAATTCGTGGAGCCTTAGACATAAAATCATGGAATGCATTGATCTGATCAGTGCATATTTGCGACTACTGATAGATATTCTGTTTAAAAAAAAACAAGCAAAAGCGAATGAATCGATCATTTGAGGCGTTGTCAGTACTGATCAGAGAAGGAGAACGCAGAAAGGAGAAAGATATGAGATACCTGCTATCGTCATCATCCGAAGAGGAAGAGGAAGAGGCCAGGAGGGACTCGACGAGGAAGCCGCTGGAAAATGGATTCGCTCATGAATTCCATCACTAAGAGCATGTTTTGTTTGGGCAGAAGTACATCAATGAAACTGTTTTGAATACTGCTTTGAAATGGATATGTGATCGCTGAAACGTATGCGAATATGCAGCAAACGCGCACTCTGAGTTTGATCGAACATCCGAGTCGGAGCGGAAAGAAAATATGTTTCAGAGGGGGGAAATCCTTTTAGCAATGGCGCAATGTGCGCTAAGGCATAAATTTACTCAATTTTCAAGCATTCTTTGTGCTAAATCTGCAGCGAATTCGAAGATTGAGCAAAACTCTGAGCTTACCTCGATTTCGCCTTCTTTACGAATGCCTCTTGGAGTTGAGCTGTCTGCCGCTGGAGGAGGAGCGAGTGGTCACTGAATTGGAAATTTGTCTGTGATCGAGTAATTATACGATATTTTTCGGAAATTTACTCGATCCATTTCTAATTTTCTGAGAAAAACGACTGGGGAAGGGAATGTTGGTAAAAATGAATTCTCTTTCTAGCGGTTTCTCTCCCTACGCAAGTAACGAAATAGTGTTGAGATCGTTTCTCAATCGATCCATACTAGGAAGTTTTTTATGCAATGCGTCACCAAGGCCATGGGAGGGAGAGAAAACACTTTCCAACGATGCTAAAACGCAGCCCAGAAGTGCAGTAATTCAGGCAAATGAAGCACCTACTACAACAACTCCTTGCATGTCGCAGCAAAGATCATACTTTTCGACGCAGCTAATGTATGATATGCTAGATAATACGTTGAACTCTACACAGAATCCAAAAGGGTATTTCAAATCTGAACCTACGTCTCTGTTAATCGCTGCAGTAGCTGCTGATGTTGCTGCAGTAGGAGGAAGGGCGAGGATGTTCATTATTGGCGCAAAGCTAACGCATTTTATATTATTGCGCAACTCTATCAGTAACTCTTTCAACTCTTCTACTTTGTATTGAAACGTACGTCTCAGGCAGTCGCTGCAGTAGCTGCTGATGTTGCTGCAGTAGGAGGAATGGCGAGGATTTACGTTTTCGACGCAATGACTAACGCATTTTACACTATTGCGCAACTCTATCAGTAACTCTATCAACTCTATCATTTCGTATTGAAACGTACGTCTCAGACAGCCGTTGCAGAAGTTGCTGGTGTTGCTGCAGTAGAAGGAATGGTGAGGGCTGGAGGAGGAGTGGGTGGGAGAAGAGGAGGAGGCGGGGGTCCATACCTTCAAGAGATATCTTCTCTGAGCAAAATACTGATCATCAAGCAAACAATGCGAAAATTGGAGGATTTGTGCAAAAATCAAACAGAAAATAACAGTATGGAGGAGGAGCGGGTGGGAGAAGAGGAGGAGACGCGGGTCCATACCTAGAAAAAGCAGACTTTCTTCTTCAAACGAGAGAAAATAGAGACGATGAATATGAACTCAGAACTACAGGCAAGGATCGGAAGAAATGCGTGCGGTTTTTCAGTGGGTGCACAATAACAGAGTCTGTAATGAAATGAGCAGAAAGTGGTGCTTTTTATGTGGGTAGAAATACCTGAATGACTCAAACATTGATGAAATAACTGTGAAACTCAACCGAAGTACTGATCAATAATTGAAACGAACGCGTGTGCAAGGAAGGAATAACCTAGAGTAGAGAAGACATGAGACGGAACTAGTTATCGATTGCGATGAGTAAACACAACTGCTGCAGTAATCGATTGGATCAACTGTTACTGCAAGCAAGCAGTCGATCACGGATCAATAATCGTTCCTAACATGTAACAAAAATGAGATTGATGAGATGATGCTGCAAATGGAAGCAGAAATCGACTAAAGAATACTTCAGCATCACAACAAAAAATGCATATTGAACAGTAGCACACCGTACAAAAGTCCAACCTCACAACATTGCCAGGCAGCAGAAAGTAGTGAAAGATGGCATCGATTGAAATGATGACTTGTGATCAAAACATTGCCTCTAATGTGTACAGTAGCCTACTTTACAGTAATCCAACCTAACAACCTAACAACATAGCAAAGAACTCAGAAAGAAGAAAGAAGTGATGATAGCACTTCAGCAGGCCGGAAAACTGCGTAACGTTAAGTAGTAGTAACAGAGCCAGCGAGTGAGCGAGTAAGGGGCGGGGCTTAGGCTACGGTAGGTGAGTGAGAGAGAAAGTAGGGGTGAGAGTCTCTAGTAGAGAGTAACGCGCGCACAACACTTGAGTGAGGAGTGGTGCTCTCTTGTCTCTCCGTGGTCTCTATCAGGTTAGAGACAGCGAGAGAGAAGGGGAATTGGAGAGACCCAGAGGGGGGGGGGTAGGGGTACCCCTAGACCTCTACCCACTCCACTCAACGGGCCACCGTTTCACGGGGCGAAAAGCGAGTGAATTCGATGAGCGCGAGCGCAAAACGGGACTGTGAGGGGAAGAAAAGGGGGGGAAGGAACGGGTGAACCGGAAAAGGTTTGTGTTCGAATGTGTAGGTTTACATGCCAATCCGCGACAGATAAAATTATAGAACTACTCGATTTCTAGTATTCACACATTCGTAAATGACAGACCTTAGAGTAGACGTTATTTAAAAGTGTCGGTGTGAAATGACTGAAGTTTGAGATTAGATTTACTGTTTCAACGCAAACTGCATGAGGGTGTGTTGATTTATGCAAGGAAATCGTTCAAAATCAATCATTAGACGATTCATTGGCAGAAGGTGTAAGAGAGAAACCTAATCGATCTTCACATTTGAGGATGAGGATGCGAGGTTTTCGAATTCGAATAAGTGCGAGAGTCATCCAGTCACAGTCCAACGCGCACGGCCCTCCTCGTCCCAAATCCCATCGTAATGTCGTAAACACCCGCATGGGAACAAGGAGATACGGTCTAGATAGCAGGAGGGATAGGGAAGGGGTAAGAAGGGATAGATAGGGGAAGAAGTGAAGGGATGTCTTTCCGTACGAAACACGGCAACCAGAGTGATTGAGGAGGTACGGTCTAGATAGCAGAGGATAGCAGGAAGGGTTGAAGAAAGAAGGGATAGATAGGAGAAGGAGTGAAAGGGATTAGGACTGTTACTGGGTGAAGTGATTGCTAAAAGAGGCAAGATGCGGTCTAGATAGCAGCGAATAGGATAGATGACTGAAGAAAGGAGATAGAGTGATTCGGGCCGTTTCGGTACCCTTCCCCACTTCTCTGATCATGCTGGTGTGATTACAAAAGTGCAAAAACGGTCTAGATAGTAAATTTGATATTTTCGGAGCAGTTATCGGGAATCCAGCCCCGAGCAAAAGTCTTACGACTTTCATAGTGCCTGTGAAACTGATCGAATATTCTCATCTATGCGTTGAAGTCTGGTTCACAACCTTCACAAAGTGGCCCTTACGATCCAGATACCATTGAATATTGTTTTAAAATCGGCAATAAAGTCGGATAGAGGCCCAAAAATCATTGGCCCAAAATCGGTCGATACGTACTGAGTACCATCAGGTGCATAGAGGTAGGCGGAAGATGGATTATCTGAGGGTGAAAGGGGGAAGGTGTCAATAGTAGATGGATCAGTAGACAGACTATGATCCCTCATAATCCCTCTCTTCCGGTAACCTGACTTGTACAATTCGAAATCGCCGTCTCTTCATTTCACACACTCTCTCGCATCTCTGACCGGTGAGAGAGTGTGCGAAATGGAGAGACGAATATCGAACTCTTTCCGGTAGCCTGACTTGTCAACTGAAGCAGGCCGATGGGAAAGTTATGATCCGGGGCTATTGTGACCCTGTCGAGAACGATAACTCCAGCCTACATCTTTCGGGGGTTTCAGAGATTAGAGAGATAGTCAAGAAAATCAAATTCTAGTTCTACCGCGAAAGAGAAGGCCAAAAAACACAGTTTGAAAGCGGAGCTCAGTTCTCAGACCAGTCCTGACCCCATCATCTCAACTCATTTTGTTCGCGGCTCACGATCCAATAAATCCACCGTATGCTTTCGGGGTGAAGAGAGGCGGCGAAATGAGATGAGATTCGCCGGGTTTTCTCGTGCTGAGATGAGGGATATGCTCTGCGCAAATTGCGCTCTTTCCTCTTTGCCCTGCGGTTTTTGGGCGCCGAGCGATGAGAAACAGAGGGCAGTATCTACATTTGACGAGCTCTGTTGTGGGTTAGTGAAAGCGAGAGAGCATGGAAATTCGAGAGACTCATCTGAGCAGGCAAGCTAACTCAGTAAGACAGCGCGAGAAGAGATGAAATGAGCAAGCGCCGCCGCGTGAAATGGGATGAGACCGGAGGGTACGGTAGGGCAGCTGTAGATCAAATGGCCGGGCAAAAAGAGGATAATGGCCCACTCTCTTCATTCTGCGTTATCTCTCGTCTACTTGCAGGCGAGAGAGCACGGGGAATGGAGAGAGACACAGGCGGGTGGTACGGAGCGGGTGATCCAGTTAGCACTATGCGCCTCTTAGCAGGGAGCCATCTGTCAGGTTGGGGAGGGATTACTGTAGCACCGGTCCCTGGTTAACCGACGAATGATGGCACTTGGATGAGCACCGGTTAGATACCGCTCTGTTGCTCTATTATAATCGATGGGGCTAAGAGCAGCGTTGTAGCACCAGTCTCATAGCGTCTAGGCACTTGGCCACTATCTAGATGGTCGCTGGTCGCGGATTACGAATGAATTTTGTTAGGTGCACGCAAGATTGGCCATTTTGATTAGTCACAATTCGTATGCAATGCTGATATGTTTCAAGCATGGCATATCTGATTTCTGAACATTAAGAAACGGATTAGAACGGCTAATCGATTTCAACAACAATGATAACATTTTGAAGAAAAAAAGCACCAGTCAGATCATCAGCAACTGCCTAAGTTGGCAACGCTTGGAAACTATTTAGTAGGTAATACGGTACCGAAGCAACAATAATAGTATCTGCAAATACTGTAGGGGGGCAGCACCGGTCAGATTACCAACTGACTAATAACACACCCTACAACTAATAGCCCACCATAACATACTGTGTCCTACGGTAGGTGCACCGGTCAGATTACCGCTCTTCTCTCCTCTCCCCACTACTAAGTGTGAACTGTACAACACTTATAGCTAGCACAAACAACAGTAGAACATCACAAAATGTGACTGGAGCATACAGTTGCAGTTCTACTGTAGAACATAGGAGTAAGCACAGGATTACCAACTGACTAATAACGAATACTTGGCGAATAACTTACTACTTACTGCGTGCTACGGTAGGTGCACCGGTCAGATTACCGCTCTTCTCTTCTCCCACTACTAAGTGTGCAATACAACACACTTCAATGAGGCAGAGCGATTATTCAGCTAGTTACTGCTACACAACACTACTAGTTGACTGTAGAGTAATGTCTCTAAACTCTGAAAAGTCAGTTGTCGATCAGCCAATCGAAATAGCGCATGAAATTGAGAGGATACGGTGACCTCAGCGTTTCCGCCGCAGTAGAAAAGCTTCTTATCGAGGGGATTGGCAGTGCTCTCCTCGATCTGCACACTCTCTCGCGACGGAGGTGAGAGAGTGCGTGAATCGGAGAGAACGGGGAGTTATCTGGCCTATTGTAAATGGCAGGCGATGACTGCTAAGCGAACAGTTTGCGTGCGGGGGATTAGCCGATGATTGAGGGAGTGTTGGCGCAATGGAAGGAAGGCCAAGGAAACTGTCCGAATAGTGAACTGCGGAAGTGGAAATACCTTCTTTAGATAGTTGCAGGGGTTCATATTAGCCGATGATTGGTGGCACAATCGAAGTGAGGGAAGGTGAACTACCCTGAGAAGGCAACTGTTGGAACGGAAATACTGAGGGCGATGGTTTCTATTATTTGTCGAAATTTTCAATTTTATGACTTGAACCAATGGAGATTAGCCGATGATTGGTGGCGCAATCGAAGTGAGGGAAGTGAGGGAAGGACACCAAATAGTAGCGAACTCTGAGTCGGAACCCCGTAGAGGGAAAAAAATCTAGGAGGTACTTCTATCGGAGATACTTTTGAAACCTTTTTGATTGTTTGGAAGAGCCGATGATTGAGGGAGTGTTGGCGCAATCGAAGTGAGGGAAGTGAGGAAGGTGAACTGCTCTAAGAAGGCAACTGTTGGAACGGAAATGCGGGGTACGGATCTCCTAATGCATTTTTTCCGCAATATTATAACAGAAGCAACTGAAATTTGATTAAGGCCCCAGAGAGGGCTATCTGCTCAAATTGTGAGACTTTTTTGGTAGTCTGGATGAATGAAGGAGTGTTGGTGCAATGGAGGAAGAGGAAGGACTCCGAATGAAATAGCGAACTATGAGCGACTTTCTGAGTCAGTGGAACTAGTTGGCTGGGACCCTTGGCACTAGGAAAAAATGGAATTCCTTCAAAATGGGTGAGGTGGTAGTACTCCTCGAGTGTAGTTCAGCACTAGCTGATTTAGTGTTCTGGTTCGCTCTTCGCCAAAAAGAATCGATTTTAAAATTGAAACCTAATTCAACCTGGTTTGTTCTTTCGAATTCGTTCGAAACGGGTGATAGCGCAAATAACGCGCACTACTACTGTGATGAGCATGCCTAGTTTCATGTCGATCGATTTTCTACTCATCGAGAAAAATTGAAAAATTTAGACTTTTAAAGTAAAATAGAAAATATCTCGAAAAATCGTCTGCTTAGGTGCAACTTTTTATTTGCTCAAACTATAGAGCAACCACTCGCCTCACTCATGTGTCAATTTAAAAGAAATTAAAAAATAGGGTCTGGAGAAATCCGCGAAAAAGTTCACAAAATTGAAATAAAATCAGTTCGCGATAAGCAATCCGGCCGTACCCCACCGGCGGCTTGTAGAGAAATCAGGTTTAACCTTAGCGCGCCGGGTCATGTTTTCAAAGTTTGTCGGGGGTGGACCTACAGTACCTTGTCATGTTACAGTACCCCATAATACCGTAGTCAGGCTATCACAAACTAACTTTTTGAGTTTTCGACAATCTAACTACGGTAACATGGGTTACTGTAGCATGACAAGGTACTGTAGGCCCACCCTCGACAAACTTTGAAAACATGACCCGGCGCTCTAAGGTTATACCTGATTTCTCTACAAGCCGCCGGTGGGGTACGGCCGGATTGCTTATCGCGAACTGATTTTATTTCAATTTTTTGAACTTTTTCGCGGATTTCTCCAGACCCTATTTTTTAATTTCTTTTAAATTGACACAGGAGTGAGACGAGTGGTTGCTCTATAGTTTGAGCAAATAAAAAGTTGTACCTAAGCAGACGATTTTTCGAGATATTTTCTATTTTACTTTAAAAGTCTAAATTTTTCAATTTTTCTCGATGAGTAGGAAATCGATCGACATGAAACTAGGCATGCATCATTACAGTAGTAGTGCGCGTTATTTGCGCTATCACCCGTTTCGAACGAATTCGAAAGAACAAACCAGGTTGAATTAGGTTTCAATTTTAAAATCGATTTTTTTTGGCGAAGAGCGAACCAGAACACTAAATCAGCTAGTGCTGAACTACACTCGAGGAGTACTACCACCTCACCCATTTTGAAGGAATTGCATTTTTCCCTAGTGCCAAGCATAGTTTCATTCTCTCAGAAAGTCGCTCCTAAAGGGTAGAACGGATATTTCATGAAGTATTCGCTTGCAAAACAGTATTTGAAAAAATCCTAGATGATTATTCGCTCAATTGAAGGGAGAGAGGACAAACATCAAGTTAACAACTGTGGAATGGATACCTAAGGCTAGCCTGGGAATCGTTTAGTAAAAATTCCGTTTCAATGGATCATCTTTGGCAAATTCGCAACGGTAGCCGTACTATGAGCCCGTTCGCGTAAGAATCGGACAAATCATGAAGCATCTGGCACAGCTCAAAATGGAAGATTCTCTGTAACGATGTGATTTGGGGTTCTCGGTGATGCTAAAGACGATGGACATGGCGATTTTCCATTTTGAGTCTTCGTTGGCTCCAGACGGCGTCGCGTCGAAAACAGAATCTCTTCTATAGCGCCTTCCTCTGAAGCGCCAAAATTAAGCGAGCGCGGTTCCAGCCCTAAAATTTGACGGCGGTCACGACTGTGAAATTTATTTATTTTTATTGACAAAAATATTTTTGTTACAAAATGTAACTTTACAACTATTCATTTGTACAAGCAAAGACCTATACAGAAATGACCGCCGTGATCAGGCGATTTCAAAAATATTTTTTTCAGAATTTTAAAATATACACTTTTTGAATGATCCAAATAAATGTGATCGTAAACCCTGTGTTTCGTAACTTGTTTGCTCCCTTCCTCGGCCCTTCTCCCCTCGTCTCTCAGATGGGAAGAGGCGAGATAGTGTGGGAAAGGGAGAGAGCGCAGAGAGGAGAGAGGCCGGCGAGACGGAGGAAGAGGGTAGATCAAAGGGAAGGGAAGGTCAGCGAGGCCGAGGAAGGGAGTAAACAAGTGATGAAATACACGTTTGACGATCACTTTTATTTGGATCATTCAAAAAGTGTATATTTTAAAATTCTGAAAAAAATCTTTTTGAAATCGCCTGATCACGGCGGTCATTTCTATGCAGGTCTTAGCTCGTACAAATGAATAATTGGAAAGTTACATTTTGTAACAAAAATATTTTTGTTAATAAAAATAACTAAATTTCACAGGCGTGACCGCCGTCAAATGTTAGGTCTGGAACCGCGCTCACTTAATTTTAGCGCTTCATAGGAAGGCGCTATAGAAGAGATTCTGTTTTCGACGCGACGCCGTCTGGGGCTAACGAAGACTCAAAATGGAAAATCGCCATGCCCATCGTCTTTAGCATCACCGAGAACCCCAAATCACATCGTTACAGAGAATCTTCCATTATGAGCTGTGCCAGCCCTTGTCCGATTCTTACGCGAACGGGCTCCTATTGGGAATGGGCTTCACAAGCATGGTTTCAATTCGTAGAATTTCAATTTCCAATGGACCGTTCAGCATGAATGCAACAAAATAATTGCTAACTAAAGTCACGAATGAGATTATTACCAGCGGATCAAGACACAAGACAAGTTCGATAGGTCATCATGAAAAGGTGTCGAGACCGGAAATCTGTCTAGTCTCGCCCCTCCCTTCTTCCATCATAGGTCTGTTCCCACCAGCCCTTCATAGCAATTTCGCAAATAGATTAGAATGTATTTAAGAATTGTGAAAAGAATAATTTCTAGAAGATAAACACAGGAAATATAACGAAGAGTTAATGCCAGTCTTGGACAAAGGCGCACCGGAAACAAATCCCGCCCTCCTCTAGTACTCCCATCATAGGTCTGTTCCCACCAGCCTGCACTACCCCTCATTGCACTGTGCTCCTTCAGTTGTTTTAGTGTTCTGACCTTGGATGAGTTCCGCGCTCTCACGGCTCAATCACAATGTGCCGACACTGTTTGAGAATATGGGCATGAGAGGACTCATCAGGCCTGAACAAATAAAGAATGGATCTGTGTGAAATGGAAAGGACTTTGGCCTTCTTCCTGTATGTCTGAGAACGGATTGGGCTGAAGGGGATCGAACACCCTGAACCATCTCGGGAATTACTGTTGCTTGTCGAGTGCGGTAAATATTTGTGTAAATTGCATCTCGAGCATTGGATGGAACTTTCACTTTGGCGGCTATGATCAGTTGTTCAAGCTCTTGCAGTCTGTGAACTCCTGAGCTCCTTTCGCAGGGTTACTTTCTCTTCCTAGCCCTGACCAGGCAGATATCAGGCGGAAACGAGAGATTCCCATACAGAATAGGCGAGATTGAGCCCACACTCGAATTTCACCTACTTGTTCACGTTTCCGATGATCGATCATTATGAATAGAGTAGTCTCAGATCATTACTCTATTCTTAGACTTTCTCGAGACAGAGATTGAGCCTCCTTCGGCATGGATGGACAGAGCAGGGCCAAGGTACTCAACTCATTACTCTTTTATCGCTCCAATTCCCGCTCATTCCCACACTTCCGGTCTGTGAGATCAGTCTTGTCTATAGAAGTGAACAGAATAGGCGAGATTGAGCCCCCTTCGGCACCGGCCGGGCCAAGGTCTCTCTTAGAAGTGACTCTCTATGTGTGCACAGATATCCGCCTATTATTCACTCCCATCCAGCCCATTCTCTCACTCTCTCCAATCCCCATGCTCTCTCGCCTGCTCTAACCGGCTAGAGCCGGTCATTATTCACTGGATGGACACGACTAATTAGTAGTTGTGCACGGAGTGCGGATACTACTAAGGTCGCGCGCCCCCTTTATGGGGTGTAGCCAGTCGACAAAAAGAGTAGTTTCCGTGGACAGTTCGGGAGAAAAGTTGGCGATGGCTTGTATGCAAAAGAGGATTTGTGAGGGAACTTTCGTGGTTTCCTTACAAGTGCGAGGTACGGGAGTGAGCCTTATGGGGTGTGGAGCGCCGATGAGAAACAAAAAGATCTTTCTGTAGTTCTTTTTTTTGTTGTTCTCATTTCTGTAGTTCTTAAGGACAATTCGAGGGGAAGTTGGGTTTTTGGCGAAGTAATATAGCCGTTGGCGAACGTCGAGGGAGAGAGAAAAAGTCTGATTTGTGAGGAAACTTCCGACTCATTTCTCGCCGTATCGAGGTACGGGATATGCACGACCCATTGAAGGAACTTCTTTGGTATCGACTCACAGGTTCCTTCCGTTTGAAAATGCGGGTGTGAGAACGATAGGAAAAACGTTGGTAATGGGCAGAGCAGCTACAAAAAGTGCTCGTTACGGTACTGAACCCAGTTTTTGCGGACAGCTCGGGAGCCGTGTTGGGGATGGGTAGGATATGCGAAAAAGTGCCCGTTATGGTGCTAAAGAGGTGATTAGTTATAACTTTGTTGTCCTTGCGGACAGTACGGAAGTACGGGAAGCGTGTCACAGCGTGCTGTCGAGGATCAAAAGAGACATTTGCATGGCGGCAGCCTTTTCTTTTCTCGATTATTTCATCTCAATCGAATATCAAAATCAAATGTATCTCAAGTGAAACCTATTGGAACAATCGCCTCGATTCAAGTGAAATATTCTGTAAATTTATTTTAAAAATAATAAAAACCTAAATTAAAAATCGGACGAAGTCAATAATTTTTAAATGTACTTAGGAACAAATCCCATTTTTCCGTTTCTCAAAACACCTCTTCTCCGTTGAGGAGAGTCATGGAGGTATCACTCTCCTCCACGAGGAGAAGGAATATCGAAAAACGGAAAAATGAGTTTTGTTCCTAAGCACATTTAAAAATTATTGACCACGCCCGATTTATAATTTTTGACTTGTAAAATTTTATATAATTAAAAATGTTTTTGAAAATTGTGAATGTTTCACTTCGGTTTCACGTGTAACCTATAGCTAGGAGATGAACAACAACTCGAAACAGGATTAGGAAATTAGAATACGTCCGCCGCGAAAAAGAGCCTTTTGATCCTCAATGGCACGCTGTGCGTGTGGAGATGAAATGCGATTTTGAGGCGAATCGGTTGTAGGAAACTAACAAAAACAATACAACTTGGTTACGTTTCGCGATTTTTTAAAATTTCCAATATTTTCTGACATTCAGTGTTTCGGACGGTTCTAGGGTTAAAACAACTAAAATAGCTGCTTTCATCGAGGTATTCCCTCAGTATCAATGTAGCTGGAGTATTGACATTTAAAAAATAAATTCTACATCAAATGGAACTTCTTTGGAACAGTCTGAAAGTCTTTATCATAGTGCTAGTCTCTGTCACTGAACATATTAGACAATTTGAAAGAATACTGCGAAAAAATGACTGGATTATTGCAGGAAATGTTTACTCAAATGGAATGAACTAGAATTGAATGGGCAATTTTAGAAATAATTCGAAATAGGAAAATTAGATGTTCCTTCTCGGTATCTCAGAATGATACTTGTGCAGCCAGTCGGAGATGAAGCTGATCAATCACTTTTTGTTAAAAAAAACTGATTTTACATAGTCTGAAGTCTTTATCATATTGCTAGCTTCTGCCACTGAATATATTGAATATTTTGAAAGAATGTAATGGAAATTTATATGGAATACGATGAAAATGGTGAGCTAATGTATAGATTTTGATGACGGAGCGAGAGAGCAGGGGAATTTGAGAGAGTCAGTTAGATGTTCCTTCTCGGTATCTCAGAATGATACTTGTGCAGCCAGTCGGAGATGAAGCCGATCGGGTCGGCCGGACGGCGGAGGAGGACCTTCAATGGAATTGATTTTCGAAATTCTGCGACATTCCTATCGATATGAAATATGAATGAAACAGTGTCGTTTTCCTACAAGAAACATAATGCAAAGGACGCGATTGAGTTTCATAGTCATTACGTGACCTAAAGAGTCTTTTCTATACCGATTATGATTAGCGTTTCTGTCGAAAAAAATCAATAACGATCGCAATGAGGGTGGTGCAGGTTACCTCAGCCAGAGCTTTAGTCAGCACAGGATAGATTTTCTCGCCAGGTAGATTCTCTCAGCTCCAACACTACACTCACCCGGTCTTAAGGACTCTACGCTTACTGTACGCTAACCAAGGACTTAGCATGTAGACGACCGTGCAAGCGTAATCAGGTAGTAAGGTTGTACCTCAGCGAGCGCCTTGGTCAGCACCGGTGCCACAGTCCTCGCCAGGTAGATGCCGTTCTCGGAAGTGGGCAGGGAGACCCGGTTGTTGATGAGTTGCTCGAAACGGAATCTGAAAGTCATTAAGTAACTTCTGCAGGTATCATGATCAAAAGGGGATCAAAACGGAGAAAGTTCAACGATTTTCCTCAGTTGTATGTTCGATAGAACTAGAGATAATTGAAAATCGAGAGATTCAGAGAGAGGAGTGTGTGTGGATAGATAGACTTCGATAGCGGAAGAATACCAAGAGTCACTGATAGAAACACCACTATTTAATACTCTACACTCTACTGATTTCGGCTCACTGGTCATGCTTACCCGAGGTTACATTTTGTTTGGTCGCTTTCTGAAATTGTTTCAATCTACTCAAGTTTGCAATAGTCAGTAATCTCACCTGTCCACCTCATCCTCCTCGTCGATCTCCCTGTTGCGAGCCGAGTCGAGGTCGGAACTAGAACAAAGGAAAATGTCTTTCTATTTAAAACCCCAATCTATGTAGGAGCCACTGGAACTGAAATAGGTAATTGGATGAGTTTCACAAACATAGTTTACGCGTTGAACTTTAACTCGTTCCAGTGGCTTCTTCGTAGACATTGAAATAACCAAATAACCAATAATTGCTGTTATCAGTGCACGAATGAGTAACGCGAACGTTTAGACGAGTTAGATATCCGAATACCTCGTAATTTCTCAATTAGGAGCCCCAGACGATTCCGCCTCGCTTCCGCCGTTCTCGTTCTTTCTCTACCCCACATCATCTAGCTCGCACAATTCGGCAATCACAATCAGGCTTTGGTCGGAGAAGTTTTAGCGCATTTTACCTTGCAATTTCCGAGTCCGGAGTCCCCGCAGACTCCACTTCACCTCCACCATTCTCATTCATGAGCTCCTCGCTGAGCATCTGGAATGATAACATGAGGTAGAATAACTCCAGAAACAGAGATACTCAGATGATACATTAACGTGAAAATATCACGCCTGTCAGGAGAGAATCGAGCTAGGAGTGGGAATAGAGCGAAAATGGTGAAATGAGTTAGTACCGGATTTAGGCACCTCTAACCATGCCCTAGCAGCCCACAAAGTCCCATTATGCTGGGATCACTCTAGGGCTCCATGCGCCGGGTCATTTCCATGGAGCTCCAGCTTTGAACTCGATTATCTCGCTTCTAGTGAGTTTTTAGGGAAAATTGCTCTAAGTATGACCCCCGCTCTTTTTTCGAGCTCTGTCGTTCAGAACAAACTAGAAGTCAAAAAATGACTCTGAACGGTGCTACACTTCAGGACGCATAACTCAAAAGTGTAGGTAATGGACCTCTTCTTATTAAAATCATTACTCCTATATAAAGCAGAGGTGTCTGTCTGTCCGTGCGTCTGTCCGTGCGTCCGTGCGTGTGACCACCCGGAGGGAGGGGTAGTGAGGGGTGGAAAGGGTCATAGAAGGTTCTAGAACATTCCAGAAGTTTCGCTAGAGAAGGTTCCAGAACATTCCAGAACATTCCAGAAATTTCGCAAGAGAAGGTTCCAGAACATTCTAGAACATTCCTGAAATTTCGCAAGAGAAGGTTCCAGAACATTCTAGAACATTCCAGAAGTTTCGCAAGAGAAGGTTCCAGAACATTCTAAAACATTCCAGAAATTTCGCAAGAGAAGGTTCCAGAACATTCTAGAACATTCCAGAAATTTCGCAAGAGAAGGTTCCAGAACATTCTAGAACATTCCAGAAATTTCGCAAGAGAAGGTTCCAGAAC
>LS496689.1:122998-134560 GCA_900490845.1 Pristionchus japonicus
GGGGCTTAGATGGAAATGATCAGTGACTCCGTTTTGTGCATCTCAAAAGTTCCAGATGAGCGAACTAATGAAGATAATCACTAATCCAGTCGGAAAACACATGAATCCGTCCCCGTTCCAAAATTCGTCTAAGCCCCGCCCACTCGACCTCTACACGCACGCGTCGCGCGCACGCGACGCAAACAAAATATCAACTTTTCGCGATCGTCGGGCTCACGGTGCACACGAAACACGTATCCTGTGAAAATTGCAGCACAATCCATCCAGTCTCCGCGTTGCAATCAATGTTTTATGAAGACTTGGGACAACTTTTCCCAAGTTGTCATAAACGGTTCACATTTTGTCATTTTGACTGTAGTGACAGGACCAACGTATATTTTTCGTTAGCCACTCATTCGAAAGAGCTCCTTCAGCTTTATATCATATTTTAATAAGAAGAGGTCCATTACCTACACTTTTGAGTTATGCGTCCTGAAGTGTAGCACCGTTCAGAGTCATTTTTTGACCTCTAGTTTGTTCTGATCGACAGAGCTCGAAAAAAGAGCGGGGGTCATACTTAGAGCAATTTTCCCTAAAAACTCACTAGAAGCGAGATAATCGAGTTCAAAGCTGGAGCTCCATGGAAATGACCCGGCGCATGGAGCCCTAGAGTGATCCCAGCATAATGGGACTTTGGGGGCTGCTAGGGCATGGTTAGAGGTGCCTAAATCCGGTACTAACTCATTTCACCATTTTCGCCTCATTCCCGAGAAATATCATTCTAGCTCGATTATCTCGTGACAAGCGTGATATTCATTCAAGCACCGAAGCACGATACCATTGATATCGATGGTATCGTACAGCATTTGATTGCATTGTGAAACTCATTCTGCTCTCGTCTAGAACAAACCTGAGTTTCGTAGTCGTCCTCCCGCTCCTTGATCATTTTCAAGTCCAAGACGGCATTGCGCCGGTAGTAGTCGGGCGTGCGGCCTTCCTAGAATTTGTTGATTCTACTTTAATTATCTCCTTCAATTACTGCACATCCATTTGAATGAGTTTCTCAACGAATTCCGAGTAGGTTTCACTACACGGTTATCGGAAGAGTGCTCGCTAAATCAATCAATGTCTTGCGCCTTTCGAGTTGAAAGTAATTTTAAACAACTTTTGTAAGATTTTCAAAATGTTAAGTCCACCCGTATTTCCGTTACCGCCCTGCTGATGATCTACTGGTAGTTTCTCTATGTAGTCCATGGTTCTATGACGTCGAATCAAAAGGAATACTGCATCATTCAAATGAGCTCCATTTCTTCGAACAGTACTTACATTATCCGTTGCATTAGGATCAGCGCCCGCCCTTCCCAGGATCTTCTGATAATGTCCTCCATCTCTCGCAGCAGCTGCGTAGTGCACTGGGGTGCGCTTGTTCTGAAAGAAGCATCACCTACCCTAAATATGAGCGGTAAAATAAACGGCCGGCTGTTTAAAAAGGACAATGTTCAGAGGCTCAAACTCAGAGCCTTTCAAGAAATGAATCAATGACGGTAAAAACCCGTTGTTTGTGTCTTACCTTCATGCAACAACAATACAATAAAGAAAATACGCTTCAAACTGAGACTCTTTAGAGGTAGAAATCGCTGAGACGGTAGTACGACAACATAATCTCGTGCTCTCATTCATCATCATTCATCAACGATAATATTCTGGTTAGTAAAGCATCTTTATCACAGTGAGAACCAAGGAACAACAATCGATCATTGACTACACAATTACTACGACCGGATTTTCCGGAGCCGGGGAACAGAAACGAAGAGCCGTGGTGTCAGAAGTCGTAAACGTCGTCGCAGATGGCGTCGAAAAGGACCAACTGAAACACTGAAAGGGTGCACGGAACGGACAGGGACGGACTGGGATAACTGAGGAGAGTTCGAAACACGGGTCGCTGTGTCATTCTCTGACAGGTCAGAAAGGCGACCCGTATTTTGAACTCTAACTGAGACATAGGACGCACCGTGGAACTGAGGAATGGACAGAGTCTTAGTTATTAGTATCTCTTATCGTTAGAACAAATAATTTGAGCTAGTATCTTCTCACAACACTCATGCTCAGTTCAGATCACAGTGATTCAACTCAGAAAATCACCACTTTTTCCAATGTAGCAACTTAGTAGTCAAGGCGTGATAGGGCAAAATCAGGTTCTCATACTTCGTCAATCGTTGATTTTCATACAACTCACGTAGTCAGGTGCATTCAGCACGCTCGGAAAGTTGCCTGCGATGTATCGGAGAATGTCCGTTTGTTCATGGACAACGGCAGCATGAAGAGGCGTGCAGCCGTGCCTGGAATTTAAGATATGGATGTGATATTTCCCGGTTCTGGTTCCGGCTGGAATTCCCGGCTCCACACAGCCGCCGTCCACGGGCAAACGGAGGGATGTCCGTCTGTTCATGGACAATGGCTGCGTGGAGAGGCGTGCAGCCGTGTCTGCAGAATAGATTATGGATGTGATAATTGCTGGTTCCGGTTCTAGGATTTTCGGCTCAAACCCTCACCGATCCCTCGCAATCGCCAGTTTCTTGCTCGTCATTGACTCCTTGACCTTCCCCAAGTCTCCCTCGCGAATGGCCCGATGGATGTTCTCGATCTTGCTCTACAATTGCATTATTTCAGAAATAAGGCTTTGAAAAAAATTATGGTCTTTTCATTCTCGGACACCGCACGCGAATTGAGGTGTCAGCGAATCCCTCGTACTTGACTTGACCATGAAACACATTTTGTAATGAGATCACATACCATCACATCCGGCATTGTCTCCAAGAAGGCTGCAGTCTCCGTGTTCGTCGATGTCCTTCCAGCCAGCATATCGCCGCAGCCAGACAGAACGAGCTGCTCGAGTTTGGCGACCTGATGAAGGGAAAGTAAAGATCAAAGATCAACGGATAGGATTGAGGAGATTAAAGATCAACAGACGTATTCGAAATAAAGTTAGGATTCTTGCGCATTCACTTATTTACTGAATGAAAGATGAAAAATTCGAAAATGGAGGATGATCTAGCTATTCTCGAACACTACACCGAGCCTCACCGAGTTGCTGAAGCTCTGATAAGGGTTTTATGAATGAAGGACAAAATATTCAAACTTTGAACGAAGCATTTTTCGAACCAAAACTCAAAGAGTGTACAAGAAATTGCTTAGAATCGAAAATTTCACCATTCCATCCCTAATCCACTGCTGGATGGACGACTCGAGGTATCGAGCTCACTAACTAGGCGTTTCCCGTTTATGTTGCCTTATCTATCCCTCGTTCTGTACCGAAGCCTCGACCGAAAGTTGAGTTTCGAAAATATCTCACCATTCCATCCCGGATCCACTGCTGGATGGACGACTCGAGGTAGGAGGGCGCCACACGGTTGTGTAGGACCTGAGTATTGATTTTTCGATAAGCCAAGCATTTCATCTAATCGAAACTGTTGAAAATCTTTTATTAAGAGACAGAATTGAAACACAACCGTTATCTGGAAAACACGAGAGATTCATTACTTGTTTGAACGCGGTGTTTGTGTCCATCCTCATAGAAGATAGGTCGATCTACCCTATTTTTGTTAGTGCAGGCCTTTTTACTCCTTTTTTTCTTTTACTGGCTCTCAAGCTGGTTTCTCACTTGTTTGAGCGCTGTCTTCGTATCCATTCTCATAGAAGAGAGATCGATCTCGCCAGGGTGCTTGAGGTAGTGCTTTGCGGGGCGACCGTTCTGCAAATAAATGATTAATAAATCGACTCAAAACATATTAATGTGGTTGATTATAAGCGAAGCGACAGCTATGTAGCCTTATTGGGACAAATAGCTGATTGTTTCACTTATTTTTCTTGAAAAAAAACTTATGACTAGATGCGCACGAAGTGTGCCTGGGAGGCAAATGCGAGGTTAGAGATGGGAGGATGGGCTTCCGGGGTTGCCCCACCTGCCTCCCTCTTACTCCTCCTCCCTTCACTCATCTACCTCTATTTCCCTCTCTCTCAGGGAGCGAGCGAGCCTCACAGGAAATGAATAGGAAGCTAATGGCAGGTTTACCGCCCACTGAAGAGTAGAGTAGAAATACGGAGATCGTCCCTCCATTTCATACATTCTATCATCGGAGAAACGAGAGAGTGTGTGTAATGAAGAGATGGCGACATGTATTTCGCACTCTACTAAAGAGAATGCTCTGTCAGATTGCTCTCACATGACATTTATCGGGCTTGAGAAATTTGTTTGCGATGGTAAATTAGGGAAAACATTCTGTGTTTCACGGCTCCTTGAAATTCGATAGGGATTCTGCTGGGCTGATTGGAGGTGATCAACTCTTGAATAACTCACACAATCATAAATACTCCTTCCTCCTTTCCTCCGTCCTTCCGTTCGTCCTCATCGCTTTGTACAGGTACCCGTTGTCTTTTATTTAGCCTTTGTTAACTTGCCTTTGTTAGCAGCTGGTGTTACTTTGCTTTTATTGAGATAGACATGTGCTTACGCAATCATAAATATTCGGATCAGCTCCGCTCTTCCGCATCACTTTGTACAGATACCCGTTGTCTTTTATTTAGCCTTTGTTAACTTGCCTTTGTTAGCAGCTGGTGTTACTTTGCTTTTATTGAGATAGACATGTGCTTACGCAATCATAAATATTCGGATCAGCTCCGCTCTTCCGCATCACTTTGTACAGGTACCCGTTGTCTCTTATTTAGCCTTTGTTAGCTTGTGTTAATTCGCTTTGATTGAGGTAGAAAAGTGCTTACGCAATCATATATGAGCCCGTTTGCGTAGGAATCGGACAAATCGTCAAGCGTCTGGCACAGCCCATAACTATCGATTTCCTGAAACTGTGTGACTTGGGGTTCTCGACGATGCTAAAGACTGTGGACATGGTCACTTTTCATTTTGAGCCTCCGTTGGCTCCAGACGACGTCGCGTCGAAAACAGAATTTATTCCATAGAGCCTCTCTTTGAACCGCTAAAATTAAGGGAGTGCGGTTCCAGACCTTAAATTTGAAGGCGGTCACGCCTGTCAATTCAATTTTTTTATTATTTACAAAAATAAATTTGTTACAAAATGGAACTTTTTATTGATTCATTTGCAAAAGGAGAGACCTAGATAGATCGGACCGTCGTGAGGCGGGGAATTCAAAAATATTTATTTCATAATTTTAAAATGAATACTTTTTGAATGATCCAAGATAAACTGATCTGAAAAGGTGCTTCTCGTCCTTGTTTACTGCTTTCCCTGACCCCGCCAGCCTCTCCTCCCCTCGTCTCTCAGAAGGGAAGAGGCGAGATAGTGTGTGAAAGTGAGAGAGCGCAGAGAGGAAGCCGACGAGACGGAGGTAGATCAAAGGGATGGAGAGGCCGGGGAAGTGGTAAACAAGGGCACGAATCACCTTTTCAGATCACTTTATCTTGGATCATTCAAAAAGTATATGTTTTAAAATTATGAAAAAAATATTTTTGAATTCCCCGCCTCACGACGGTCCGATCTATCTAGGTCTCTCCTTTTGCAAATGAATCAATAAAAAGTTCCATTTTGTAACAAAATTATTTTTGTAAATAATAAAAAAATGAATTGACAGGCGTGACCGCCTTCAAATTTCAGGTCTGGAACCGCACTCCCTTAATTTTAGCGGTTCAAAGAGAGCCTCTATGGAATAAATTAAGTTTTCGACGCGACGTCGTCTGGAGCCAACGGAGGCTCAAAATGAAAAATGACCATGCCCACAGTCTTAAGCATCGTCGAGAACCCCAAGTCACACAGTTTCAGGAAATCGATAGTTTTGAGCTGTGCCAGCCTTTGTTCGACTCTTACGCGAACGGGCTCATATATATTCGGGTCCACTCCACTCTTCCTCATCACTTTGTACAGATTTTTCTCATAAATTTCGTTCATTCAACCGTGCCAGCTTTAATTATGGCCAGAAACCCCATGAAATGGAATTAAAGTTCTCACACAATCATAGATATTCGGGTCCGCTCCACTTTTCCGCATCACTTTGTACAGATACCCGTTGTCGCGCAGGGCCGCAGCGTAGTGGAGAGGCGTGCGCTTTTTCTGGAAAAGAAAGCAACAGTAATCTTTAGAATCAATGCTCCGAAAGGGGACAACTCTCTGAGTCAGGCTTCTTCTGAAAGAAGAGAGAAAACAACTTTCACAACCCCGTAGGATAGCGTAGTCAATGCTGTCTGAGATCAGAAATTGACTTTCGAGTCTGACGCCGAACTCGATCAAATTGGTTACAAATAGCTCGGGACTTCAAGTATTTTTGAAGCATATCACTCTAAATCTTTGTCTTTACCTGATCCATGGCATTCACAGACTGAGGATAATTCCTGATCAGATTCATGGTCCTAACGGCACTATATCTAATATCTTCTGTCACTAAATGTTTTAATCTTGCTAGGATACGAGGAAAGTAATAGGAACGACTTTACCTGATCCATGGCATTCACACTCTGCGGGTAATTCCGAATCAGGTACTTGGCGATATCGGTACGCTCGAACACGATTGCCTGAATATGAGGCCGTACGCGAGAGAGTCGAGCAAAGGCTGGCACAGCTCAAAAAAGTCGATTCCCCCAAACCGTGAGATTCGGAGTTCTTGAGGGTGCTGACGACGATGGAAACTTCCATTTTTCATTTTGGACCTTTTCCGGCTCCAGATGACGTCTCGTCGAAATCCGGGATGTGGGTGATACTCGGCCCTCGAAGCCGCAAAAATTAAGCTGTCGTGGCCCCTGGGGTAGAAATTGATGCTGATCACGCCTGTCGACTTCATTTTTCATCAACTATTTTTAATGAGCTTAAATAACGAACTTCCTGATCCGGCATTTGCGGGCTTAGCTTTTTATATAGATCGAACCGGCTTGATGAGAGGATTTCAAAAAGGGGTTTATTGTCCGTATAAAGCGCGCGAACTCTGAGATTGATTCAAAAGAGTATTCGAGGGCGGCACATCTCCACGTTGTTTACGCCGAGCCTCTTCCCTTGCTCGGCCCTTCCCTCCTCGGCGAGAGCGCAGAGAGGCGAGGGAGAGACGAGAGAGTGTGGAGATGGGAGAGAGCGCAGACAGTCAGAGAGACGAGAGGGAGGGGAGGTCAACAGAGGAGAGAGACGCAGAGGAGGGAAGGGAAGAACTTCGGCGTAAACACCGTGGAGATGTGCCGCCCTCGAATACTCTTTTGAATAAATCTCAGAGTTCGCGCGCTTTATACGGACAATAAACCCCTTTTTGAAATCCTCTCATCAAGCCGGTTCGATCTATATAAAAAGCTAAGCCCGCAAATGCCGGATCATGAAGTTCGTTATTTAAGCTCATTAAAAATAGTTGATGAAAAATGAAGTCGACAGGCGTGATCAGCATCAAATTCTACCCCAGGGGCCACGACAGCTTAATTTTAGCGGCCTCGAGGGCCGAGTAACACCCACATCCCGGATTACGACGCGACGTCATCTGGAGCCGGAAAAGGTCCAAAATGAAAAATGGAAGTTTCCATCGTCGTCAGCACCCTCAAGAACCCCGAATTTCACGGTTTGGGGGAATCGACTTTTTTGAGCTGTGCCAGACCCAAACTGATTTGCTCGACTCTCTCGCAAACAGCTTCATATGAGAGACTCAGTCTTCTTTGGGCAGGTAATTGTTGATGTCACTATGTGAAGGAGTACCGCAACACACCATCTAACATCGACCACTTCGCCTCCAATTCTCGGCTAAACATAGATTGTTTGAATGTAATGAATTACAAAGAAGCAGAATGGATTCCTTTTCGAGAAAAAACGAGAGATTTTGAATTTCTGACGAGCCTTTAAGCTCAATATTTGCTACGACTCCCTGCTGAAGTGTTTCTATGGTTTTAAAAAAACTTTTACTGGCCGAGTCCGATTTTATTGAAGTCCTACATACAATGGGCGATCAATTACAGGAACGCTGAAGCATAACTGCTCATACTGACGCAGTCATCAGTGTGAAATAATATGGGTCGAATGAGATGAGTTTCGTGTTCCAAATAGAACATTCAGAGTTTTGCCTGATTAATCGTGCCGTATCAGTTGATGGTGCAATAAAAAATATGAGAAATTCCGTGCCCAAAAATTATCAGCGCATCAAATACGAAATAGCATTCCAATGAGTAGGTCAAAATAATTAAAATACTCTCCCACCTTGTGCAGCGGGGACAGGCCGCGGGAGTCGCGACACAGCGCCAGCTTTTTCCTGGAACGATTTTATGTTTTAATTGCGATTCATTATGCTCTTCTTTCTTTCTCTCTGAGCACTCATCTCATTCGGCAAGATAGAATACAAAAGTATGGGCAAAGACGAGAACAAACCTGTCAGTTAGCAGCTTCACCGCCCTTAGATTGCCCGACTCGACGTTCTTGTGAATGGCCTGGATCTTGGCCTGCAATAATATTGGCTAAACCAAAGGAAACGAAATGTTTTACGCCTAAGAATGATCCGTAAAAAAGCAACCACTCTCCCTTTGGGGCAAGACGGTGCAACTTTTTCAATGTTCTATTTTTGTATGAACTACATCGTCAACATCTGAGAATGATAGAACATTTACAAGAACGCTGAAACGTAACAGGAAATAACTGAAAACGAATGCGCCTCTATCTGTTATCTTAAAACTACTGTGCTCCGCCTCAAAAATGCAGCAATCGATAACCACCGTACCTCGGCTTTATCGATTACTGAAACACCACACTTGATATTGTGGCAGTTCCTACATTCCAACAACCCTAGTTATACCACCTCACACCGTCTCAATAAATTCATTAATCGATAGCTACCGTACCTGGTACTGTGGCAGGACCTCCAGGAATCCGATACTGTCCGCATCCTCCACCTTAAGCTTCAGTCTTCAACTTGAGTAGCCATTCTTTAGTATCTAACTAGTGGTTAGTCGCATGACTCTCCTCATGCCGCCAGTCAACCCTAGCCTCCATGCTTTCTACAGGGTCTTCAGGAACAGTTTCAGTTCGAAAAGTGTTCTTTGAGAGCAAGACTTTGGAAGACAACGATGTGACTAGTCTCGCACTCTTCATTCCGTGTACTCTCTTCACATCGTTGGCTTCCAAAGTCTACTGAGAGCTTCTGGACCGGAGTAGGATTATGAATGAGCCAGTAAAGCTAGAGGCTGTGCAGCATGAGGAGAGTCATCCGTCAATGATCTATCGATGTCACCTCATGGTTCCTTCCTAGAAGAAGGTCGGCGTAGCCGGTGAGGACGAGTTCCTGAATGAATTGGTCACTCGGAGGGGAGAGAAGGGGGAGGGGGTTCGATTATATGGTTTAGTTGAGAAGGAGCGACAAACTAAAGTATGGGCACACTTGACAAAATGTAGATGGTCTGAAACACATCTGAATGCCCTTTGAGCACGAGTTCCTGATTGAATTAACCACTCAGATCTCGTTTTTTATGTTGAGTTATTTCAGCTGAGACGAGATGTTACTTTCTAACAACGTTACACTGTACACCATTCAGGAACCAGATCTAGAACTTCTGTTTAAAGTCGACGGAAAACGATATAGTTCTAATTTCCAAAGCGAGGAGGGAACTGCTCACTAAAATAACAGCATAATTGGCCAAACATTGATGGTCTGAAGCACATCAGCCCTCTCGTGCTAACAATAAACCAAACGGAAATAAGATCGGGCACAATAGTTTCTGATTGACGAGAACTACATTCCACACACTCTTTCTCTCCGGGAAAAGAGGCGAGGAAATGTGCGAAATGAGAAGTGTCTCTCACCTCCAGCTTGCCGATATTCCCCGTGTGGATCCAGTCGTAGATGTCCTCCTCGAGATCTGCAATAGGGTGAATTTTGTGAGTTTTATGAGGTAAGAATGTTGAGCGGACGGTCATGATAAATTCAATAGGATGTAGTGAGAAACAAGATGGGAATGGTTGAACAGCAATGCGCCTTCCTTACTCTAATTTTATTCTGAGAACCCATAGCTGAAGCAGGAATCGTGCCTCCAATTCAATCTATCTCATATCGTGGATGTGAAACGTACCTTGTAATAAAATTTGGTTGGCTGATTTCATGCCTAACTCGCGCGCTAATTTTGCCGATGCAGTTGTTGCGCTTTATCAGTGCGTTCGCCTTAGAATCACATACCTCTCGGTACAGCAAAAAATGAGGAACACTACATCTGACAGTTTTCGATCGCCCTATGGGTCGTACATCGATTTCTGATTATGTTATATGTTAGTCATCCTCATTTGCATAATTGCATGCTCTCAAAGTTTGACTATATTTTCACGTTTACGGCTGCAGCTCGGCGGAAACTCATCCAATCTTCATGAAAATTTGGGTCCATGCCTGATTTGACATGCTGATCACGCTCCAGTTGTTTGTTTGTTCAAATTTTCAGTTTCATTTTTTTCGGTCAACTTTGACCTAAGATTTCTCGAATACTAAGCCGAACACCTCGCTAATTTTTTGATATGTTGTAGGTCTCGACCAGTGCTATCGATTTTATATAAATATGTGGGCATTTGGAGCGTACCTTCGTGGTGTAAAACGCGAAAAACTGGTCACCACTTTTAGCTAATTAACACTCACTCCGTGCCGCTCACCCCGACTGCGCGGTGTGAGGAATGAGAGGAATGAGAGAATAATCACTCTCTCTCATTCTTGGACGCGCGCTTTTCATTCTCCCCTCTCATTCCTCACCGCGCAGGCGGGATGTGCGGCCCGGAGTGAGCGTTTATTCGCTAAAAGTGGTGACCAGTTTTTCGCGTTTTACACCACGAAGGTACGCTCCAAATGCCCACATATTTATATAAAATCGATAGCCCTGGTCGAGACCTACAACATATCAAAAAAATAGCGAGGTGTTCGGCTTAGTATTCGAGAAATCTTAGGCCAAAGTTGACCGAAAAACTGAAAATTTGAACAAACAAACAACTGGAGCATGTTCAGCATGTCAAATCAGGCATGGAGCCAAATTTTCATGAAGATCGGATGAGTTTTGACTGAGCTGCGGCCATAAACGTGAAAATATAGTCTAATTTTGAGAGCATGCAATTATGCAAATGAGGATGACTAACATATAACATGTTTAGAAATCGATGCAGGGTACTTAGGCCTATCATAATCTGCAGTAAACTCATAGTGGCGTTTTTTGCTGTACCGGAATTTCCGGGGAATGTGTGATTCTTACGCGAACGCACTGTTATATTGTGGAAAAATAATGTGAAACGTACCTTGTAACAAAATCCGATTGAGCTGCCCACCGATCAGCTGCGACATCACGGCGTTGTCCTGAATTGTGATTATACCCTGGTTTCTTTTAACCGCTATCACATTATTAAAAAGATACGACGCTATTTCGTTGTCAAAAAAACTAGCCGTGCACTTTCGTGACAAACGCGCGGCCAACGCGCATGCACCCATTTACCGGTCAGCCTTCTGGAAGGCAAGTATCGGGGAGGTGCTATTTTCAATCGATTTGCTTTGTTTTCTCGTGTTTTACTGCTAATTTATTATTGCTTTATTCATATATTATCATCTTCACACTAATGTGCGTGATGCTCGAGGAGCAGCGAG
>LS496689.1:137933-152554 GCA_900490845.1 Pristionchus japonicus
CTCGCTGCTCCTCGAGCATCACGCACATTAGTGTGAAGATGATAATATATGAATAAAGCAATAATAAATTAGCAGTAAAACACGAGAAAACAAAGCAAATCGATTGAAAATAGCACCTCCCCGATACTTGCCTTCCAGAAGGCTGACCGGTAAATGGGTGCATGCGCGTTGGCCGCGCGTTTGTCACGAAAGTGCACGGATAGTTTTTTTGACAACTGTTACTCGCGGAACTTTAAACAACTTTTTGTAAATATGTAATAGTATTGCCTGTCTAGGGGTTGGTTTATGGTTGACTAGTGACTAGCTCAGCGGGAAACCAGAGAAGTTTTTTCGAAGGCGAAAATCATCGTCACTAAATGGACTCATAAAATTTTGAAAATAAGGAGACGGTGAAACAGATTTCGTCCTTCACTCGAACAGATGAAGTATGGAAGAAATAAGTGCATTCATGATCCGCACATTCGAATTAATTTTTTTATAATATAAAAAGGGAAGTTTCGTTTTTTTTCAGTAATCACCTTCATCATTCGCACATTCAACCTCTGCCCATGTGTGCGGTAGTAGAAGGGCGTGTGGCCATGCTGGAAATGTTTGATTATTGGATGGGCACTGCAATAATATTGGAAGGAGCTAGGAGAGTCTTAAATATTAAGAAAACAGTGCCTAATGCATTTGGCGTAGAGATTACACCAAAAATTTCCTACTAGGGCAAAGATGCGCGCGCAAAGAGAAGTATTTCTAAAGAGAACGCATTGGCAGTTCAGCCGCTGCGCATGTGTGCGGTAGTAGAAGGGCGTGTGGCCATGCTGGAAATGGAGGATTGCGTTCAGTAATAAAGCAAAAGAATCAATGGGGGCGTTGAACAGTTGTCAAAATGTTCTCGAGAACCTCTGCGCTAAAAAGCATTAGAAATGCGTGTGGCCAAGCTGAGAATCACGTGAAGTTAGAGTGCATTGAAATTACTAAGAAAAAGAGCCCTTCTCTAAACCCCATTCACATTCGACCCCACATCACTTTATGCGCTGCAAACGCTAGAGATGATGTAAGAAGCCAGAAGTGATGTCAAGCAGGACAAATACGAAAGGTGGCTGATGATGGAAGAAGAATATGGAAAGACGTCACGCTAGCGTGCCAGAACCCTTTCCTCTCTCATTCTCTTTCCTCTCAGGACTCATTCCCATCGCACGGTCTCTCGCCGCTCTGTCTTTGCATGATCGGGCTCAATATGGAGAGATGTTCCACGACTTCCGAGGAACGATTCTAGCGTACGCAGTAGTTGTTTTGACGTCAGAACAGTTTAGTTGGTATGGTTCTATGAAATTATTGCATGACCAGACGACATAGAATTGGTTGCGTTTCAAGGTGCGCACAAATCCTCAGCTAGGCCTAAGATTTATGCTGATGTGATCTGGTCCAGTCGAAAAAAAGACAATTGACCTTCACTCTACAAAGTGCGAGATCCTTAGTGTCTGTAAAAAAAAGAATTCTCAAACACGAAAGAGCCGATAAAAAGGCAATGGAAGTTAGAAGAAAATCGCAGGAAACAACGTAATCACAACATGAGAAATGAAGCGAAATCGGAAGAGATTTCAATCCCAAATCAGCTGCATGATTCGGGCTTCTTCTAATCATTTCCACCTACGAAGAAATGACTCTTTCCCGATATATGCCTACTCTCTTTCCGGTCAGAAAAGCATGAGAGCGAACAAAATGGAAAAGGCTTCATCATCCTACGTGTTTTCCGCCACTTCCATCCATCGCGATAATCGATCTCCCCATTTCATCTACTCAAGTCAACTGGTAATGCATAGACACGGAACTGTGACAGAGAACAGGGAAGACTTCGAATTGGGACATTATTACTTTTCGTATGCGGAAGTGGAAATTTCCGTTTAGAGCAATTTACGTTTTACGATTTTCAGAATTACCGCTTCAATTTACCTTGTCCGGAATGAACGCGTCTCCACCCGCCTTCTGCAGCACTTTGATCATGTGTTCGCCGTTGGGATCCGCAGCAGCGTAGTGGAGAGCGGTGCGACCGGCCTGCAACATTGTAAAACGTCGTCGATATAGGTACTTGAAAGCAGAATTATGGGGGTTTTTGTCATATTGGTGTTGTTGGTATCGCATAAACGAGCTCAAACTAGGTGCAAAGTAGTGAAGGGCGGTGCGAACGGCCTGTAATAAATTACAGAAAATTGCAAAACTATATTTTGAGTAATTAGTGTGCAATCGAGTAGGGTTCTAGAAATAAATATCCCGAGGAGACGAAAAAAACAAGGTTCGATTTGAATCTGTTTCACATCCTGGTCGAAAGCAGAGGTAACATGCGAATTGCAGTGTTGTTAGGCGAGGTCGCCATAAAAAGAAAAAAAAAGAAAATAAGGAAAAGAAAAATGTCTCACACGATCCGTCGCATTCACACACTGTGGATACTTCGCTGTTGCTATTGAACGAAAATTGGAATCCACGCGGGGCGAAAAGAGTCTTTTTCGGTATCTTTTCATAGAAACAGAAAGGGTTACTGACGTGGTCGATCGCATTCACGCACTGCGAGCTCTTCACAAACAAGACAAAGCTCACAACAAAGGTGCAACATACATCATTCGCTAGCTGCTCAAACGATTGATTATGTTTCGCACTATCGTCCAAAGCGAATAAATTGTGTGAACTATAGTTGCTCTTCAGCACGCTCGAAAAATAACAAACATGATCCGTCGCGTTGACGCACTGCGGGTATTTCGCCAGGAGGTATCGAACGGTGTTCGTCTGCCCGTGCAAGAGGCCCTTGTGGAGAGGGGTGAGTCCTGGAAAGAATTTCACCACTTTAGCTGTTCTCAATCTAGTTTTATTTGATCTTCGATTAGGTTTTGTGCGCGCTTTTCGAAAATAGGTATCGCACGGGGTTTGTCTGCCCGTGCAAGAGGCCCTTGTGGAGAGGGGTGAGTCCTGCAACGAGCATAGTCTCTCAAATTTCATGTGAGAGAACCAGTCTTTGAAGTTTCATCGCGTATTTGGAGGTTTAGGAAGGCTTTGCGCGCGCTTTCGAAAGTAGGTACCGAACGGTGTTTGTTTGACCGTGCAGGAGACCCTTGTGAAGGGGAGTTAGACCTGTAATGCCAGACATTATCCTAAGACAGTAGAGAGCATAGGAGCTTTCAGGTTCTTATGGTTTGTTATGCGCGTTTGAAAAAAAGTTAGGTGAATTAGGTGTTTGTCTGCCCGTGCAGGAGGCCTTTGTGGAGAGGGGTGAGACCTGAAGGTTGAATATGAATTGTGAATGATGTGCGTATAATATGCGCAGTGCGTCCTTCTCATGAATTTTCTACGCTCATTTTAACTATTTCCTAGCGATGTAGATGTTTGTCTGTCCGTGGAGTAGGCCTTTGTGAAGAGGAGTGAGACCTGGGAAGAGTTCGGTCTCTCAAATTTCATGGAAGAGCGGAGTGAGACCTGTGAAAAGTTTGTCTCTCAATTACACCTGATGAAGAGACGAGAAGTCAATTCAGTGTTTTCCGAGCTCTATTACGCAATTTTTTCAAAGAAATAATTGAATTCGTCAGCTTCTGCAGAACTTTTTGCGTTTCACTGCGCACCCAATTGTAAAGCGTGCACAAAGTTTCAATCTTGCAGCTTCTTGCGTTTCAAAGGAAATAAAGAGTTTCACTACAAAAGTTCAGCTTACCATACGAATCCCTCGCCGTCGCGAATTGAGGCCTGTCAATGAGGCTCTTGACCCTCCTCACGTCTCCATCCTCGACGGCTTTGTGGATCGCATCGATCTTGGTCTGCGAAAATGGAGAAATCATCCAAATGTAAATCTGATTATCGTTCTATCATTGTCTGACACCGCAGAATGTGTTTCACTTTCATTTCAAAAACGCAGAGAATATTTGTATTCAATTTTGCAGCTTCCTTGAGTGCAAAAAATAAAAAAAATAACCCTCTTTGCATCGTTGTGAATTTGTATCGGTCAGATGGAAGCAATTCTTTGAATCTACTTCTACCTACTAAAACGGCACTTGATTACCTGATATTGGCTCAGTCCCTTCAAGAACTCTTGACTCGCGAGGTTCACAGTGTTCTTTTCCCTCAGAAGGTGCCCTCTTCCGTCCAGAACGAGCTGCTCGAGACGGTTTACCTGAGAAGAAATCGGTTAGACTTCCCAAGTTTCGCGTGCTCTCCGACCCTCGTTTTCCTCTATTTTCTGTTCAGATTTTATTGTTTTTCTTCCTAAGAAGTCGAAACTAGCAATTATCTCGGCAGTGCTCGATTCACTAGCTCTACGTGAAGCTCAATCGAAATTCATTCTATTCAATTTTTGTTTCGTTATCATTACTGCGATTGGATGCGCTTCAGACAGACAGCAAATGATTGATTGACTGGAAAATCTAGTGACTGTAGTTCGGCTCTTTACAATAGCAAATACGAAAATAGGCTTCTCAGTCCTCTCGAGATTAAAGTGCAATGTACTTGCGAGAAAACTGAATGACTTATTTGCGTGTTACTAATTGACAGGGCAATTCTGAATTGCACTTGAGTGCAAATTAGTTAGTTCAACAAGGATCGCCGTACATTTTCAGACCAATCAACGCTTTTAAAAGTGAAAGAAGTTCCTGAAACTTTAGTTTGCTAGTGCATCTCCCCCACAACAAGACAGTTAATGTGCATTAGTCTTCCTTCACCCGTTTGCGAATCAGCACTAAATGCGTCAGAAACACGTTGATTCGTTCCTGGAAACTCGCCGAGTCATCATAGCATAATGTTTGCTGATGCTTGACACAGTCTGGAACTTGGAGAAATCGTGTTTTGTATTTGTGATACAGAACGAGAACAATCATTTGTCAAAATGATTCTAGAATACCCCATGTTCGTGACTAGTCGTGAGCCATGTATGCGAAAACATTGAGAAGGTGGTATCGAATTTTTCACGTCTGGAATTATTCATCATAGTGGGAATATTGATTAGTGTGGGTGGGCTGTAATGTATGCCTGGGTTAGAACGAAACCTCCGAAAAAGGTTTGGCAGCTGTAACCAGTGGCTGCAAGTCGAAATTCGAACATTGTCAAGTTTAAAAATTTAAAAATAATAATAATAAAATTACTATAATTAAACTATCACCTCTCCCAGCGCCACCCACTCGTCGATCTCCTCGTCGCTCGGCGCGTCTGCAATGGGAAAATTGAGAATTCGAAAAAAATTTCTCTGAAATTTCAGAAAAGTAAGAAATTATCATCCATTGCATTCTGGAAATTAAGATGTTCATTTGAGTCGCCCATATGTGAAAACGCAATGTGTTTCACAACTAGGATTATAAATTAGAGCTTAGACTATCGCCGATTATGTACAGTCGTGCCGTAGCAAAACTCAAAACCTCCGAGAGCGTCTCGCATCTTGACACCCATTGCACAAAAATGATGCAACGGTCCTGTAATCTACAGTTCTGGGGGGGGCCTTTTTGAGAATTCTTTATCAGAAATCTACTATTTACCGTCGTCATTCTCGCTCCTCCTCACATCGTGCGCGGCCATGAAGTAGAAATCACCGAACGGGCTTCTTTGCATATACCAGAGGTTAGTATACGGTACGTCAGGCAGGTCACAATCCGCGAGTACGCTAGGTCAGACAAGCAATCTACGAGAAGCAAATAAGGAAAACCGCGGAGTTTCGACGCGTAAACGTCTCGGAAATGTCGAGAAATGATCCAAAACGCGAGAAGAGGAATATGAGGACCCGGCCTAGGTCCTCTTTCTGGTTCTCTCGGTGCGCTTGGTCTCAAACTAGGTGTCTAGAGCGAGATAGTGTGTGAAATGGAGAGAGTCTGGAGGATGGCCCTATTCTAGGTCTCCATGGTCTTGGTGGTCAGAGAAGGCGAGAGAGCAGGCAAAAGTGAGAGACCGAGACGATTTAAACAGAAAGCAGGCCCTAATTCATGCAGTCATGCAACGCGCAGTGGATCCGGAAAGGTGAGAGGGAGGAGAGATGAGAGGATATGGGATGAGGTGAAGATGGAATAGGAAAGCTTCCGGGCGCAGGGACCCAATTCAGACTTTGAGATGAGAAGGGGGGAAATCTTTGGATCCCTATTGCTTTGAGGATCATACTCATGTTCATCATGAAATAGTGATTTTTGAAGAATTTGCACCCGCTTCAGCAAACGTATTGGCTGACGTTCGCTCTAATGTACCATGTGAAGCCTATTGAAAAAAGCTCCATTGCTATCCCAGTGCAATCGATTCCCTTTTTCTCATCTCTCCCACGTTTTCTTTAGGCAGAATTATCATTAATGCAGCAGAGAAACGATTGAACGTGCCTTTCTTCAGAGGTTTTTAACTTTATTTCTATTTTGTTTATATAGAATCCTTGCTCGTATCAAAAATGATGCAGGCGAAGCAGTCTAATGGAAAATTTGAAACATACGCAACATTCGGTGAACCATCCGCACATGAGACAACCCGATTGAACATTTTGAGCGCAACCCGGTCAAACATTTTATGTAAATTACATTTTTTACTCACCAGGGTCGAACTGTTCCTCGTCCGTACTAACGGAGTTCTGCAGCATGATGGGAGAGGAGGAGGGAAGGGAGGAAGGGTGGAGGGTGCGAACCTTAAATGCTATCTTGTTTTCGCTTGTTTTAGCTAAAATTGACATAATTTTATAGCTATGATGGGGGAGTTCTCTAGAAGGTTCGAAAAGAATGATGGGGGATGAGGAGGGCAGGGAGGAAGGGTGGAGGGTGCGCACCTAATTGGAAGATTTAGTATGAACTTTGAATCATTGAAATAGATTGCGCAAAGTGATGAACAGGTGGAAAAGACGTGCGTTTTCGACAGAAAATGTCCAAAACAGTTTGCGAAATTCCGGTGAATCTGGCAGGAAGTAAGGATACTCTCTCCCTATCACACAGGGCTTCGCTCTGTAGTGAAATCAGGCTTTTCCAACATCGATACAGCGAAAGGACGTCGTCGTATTGTAACTGTTATGACGGAGACTTACTTCATATCCGACCGAGCGCTAATGAGATAGGTTCAGGTGTAATGGCACTTGTAAGCCAAGTGGACCGAAGGAGGAATCATAAAACTCTCACCATCAGCGAGGGCTTCTCCCTGTAGACTGCCGGGGAGTAGCCGTCCTGAATTAGGATTTGAGTGAATTTGATTTCATAACCTATTATTTTGGTAATTTTTCATAGGTCAACCATTAGCCCTAAACAGAAACCAGTCAAATGTTCTATGTAGACCGCGGGGGAGTAGCCGTCCTGAGAAAGGAAAATATTCATGATTCATCTCGGTTTTCTGATTTTTCATAGGTCAACCATTAGCCCTAACGATGTGAGCAGAAACAAGTCAAATGTTCTCTGTAGACAGCAGGGGAGTAACCGTCCTGTAAAATGAGTAATGTGATTAGAGAATTAGATGAATTAGCTTTCCTGAAACGGAGTTTGTATTGACTCTTTTTCTAAATTCCATTGAAAGAGATATCGCTACCAATAATATTTAGTGCATGTGCATATCGTAGTGCACCTGAAACATATCCCGTCTTAGTTAACGACGAGCATAAGACAAAGGAGGCTCGTTGAGAGGAACAGAGGCGAAAGCGAAATTTGTTTCAGCTCTACGCTTTTTACCTCAATTTGTATTCAACTCAGTGAATATTGCGTTCCGGGTCACTGAAAATATCCTAAATGTTTCGCGAATCTCACCTCGTCTTTAATATCCCTGCTCGCTCCCAAGTCCACGAGACTGTCGTAGATGGCGTTGCCCTGGACGGAAGCGTAGTGGAGAGCGGTGCGTCCGTGCTGAAAGGTCGATGTAAAAAACACTCGGTACTGGTAATATTTTCGAAAACCGGTACAACGTTTCTTGAACTGCGGGACATCTAACTAGCGCATAACGAAAAAAAAGAGTCAGCGCGCTCATCGTAAGGCAACGCTGATCTTACGCTGAAGAGGCGATTACGGCATACGTTTATGTTTCAAAGATTCTTCATAAGAGTGGTCCAAGTAAAGTAGCAATGATCGAGATATCACGTAGATAAAATGCTCAAATTCTGAAAGTATAGTATGTTACAGATGTATGTTCTAAGCATGCCAAGAAAAGGTTCCAGCCCATGTGAAAACAGCTATAAATACGGCGCGTGCGTCATATCTACTGCTTCTGGGCCTAAAATGAGACTGGAAGACTGGAAGCGAGCCTGAATCCGTCAGAATATGCTATGAATTCGTGCTTCCACCTAGGGAAGAAACGACTCTCCTCGTTTCGCACATTCTCTCGCCTCTCTGACCGGTGATAGAGAGTGTGAAATGGAGAGAGCGTTTCTTGCGAAGCGATCCCTGCTTCCACTTTCGGAGAGATGGAAGGAGAAATGATAGGAAAAGAGTGTGTTAGGTACATTTAGAGCACAGCTGATGAGTCAAAGCACCAGATAAAGTGCGCCTGGACCCGCTTTTGGGTCTAGAGGGTGCGTCATTGATGGAAGCCATATCACGTGTTCCTGGTCTCTACCACTCGCACACTCAACTGTCTAGTGGGTCAGAAAGCCCAATGCTGTGCTTAGTGCCACTATGTTTCGTCTGTGATACTAGCCACTAGTCTAGACCCGCAGGACGCAAGTGCTTTGAGTATGGGGATTCCTTTACCTTTTACCTTTACTAGCAGCACTCTGCCGATAGCCCTGCTGCGCTGTCGGTAAACGCCTTCCCCTTTACCTTCCACTAAACTCGACGCACTCTCTAGTATTGCCTAGTAGTAAGAAAACGTTAGGGCTCACCATCATCCTTGGCATGATTTGAGCGAACGATCAGGACTCCTGATTCAGGAGGATCTGTTGGCTAGAAGACTGGAGCTCTCAGGAATAGTAAAGTCGACTGAGCAGGGATGACGGAGTGAAGATAAGATTGACTGTTTACCAGACTAGACCCATTTAGATGCGAGGAATTAGCATTGACGCTAGTCTCTTCATTTCACATACTCCCTTGCCGGGCAGTGAGGCGAGATAGTGTGTGAAATGAAGAGATTCATTTCTCGCCCAGCCATCCCTAATTAGCAGGATGCGAAAAATTACTGCATTGACGCAAGTAAGGGTCTGAACGATTTACTGGACGCTTATTTGGCGAAATCTGACCAGCGAGATAGTATCTTCAATTGAGAGAGTGAGAAAATGAATGAGATAGACCGGTAAGTGGCAACAGTATGAGGGTGTTGATTGGTCGCTAATATTTTGGTTTTATGGACCGTTAACGCCTCGCGAATCAATTCTCTAATGCTTTTGAGACGCTTTGAAATGTCATTGAAACATTTCAGTTCTATCCCACAAGTGTTCGACCGTGAACGCAACACAGAAAATCCCAGCTACTATGACTCTGTGAGTAAGGAGTCCGGTAGATTCACCGATGATAACAATCAGGCCATCAATAAGGATTGCGTAGATTCAAAATAAGGGCTTACAGCATCTTGCAGATTCACGAGATGAGGTTGGGCAGATGCTATCTTCTCTCGCACAACAAAGTTGTACAAATCTCGGGCGCGATTCAGAATCTTCCAGCTACTGGGATTCGCTGAGTAAGGTTTGGGGAGTCTTACCGCGTCTTGGAGATTCACCAGATGAGGCTGAGCAGATGCAATCGTTTCACAGATTTCGTGTTTCTCACGGAGAACGGCGATGGTGAGAATGCGCATTCCTGGAACAGTTATTTCCCTTTGAGTTAGCTTCTCTCTCTTCATTCTAACTAACTCCGTGGAGACGTTTCAGTCAACCTCACATTTTTCAGATCGAAGAAATGGAATGAGTTTCGCCCAGCTTTCGGTGGTACGACAAAAGTGAGAAATGAAATTGGAAAATACCACTCGAGAAACAAGATTAGAAAATGCGACATTTGGGAAAAATTATCTTGGAAAATGAATATGAGAGAGGGAGAGAGTGAGATTGTAATCCTATGCAAATGGCCGAGAGAGCGTGGGATTAAGAGAGAGTCACATCTCCAATCAAATTTTTCCCAAATGTCGCATTTCGAAAAGTTGTTTTCTCATTTCATTCTTCCATTCTCACTTCTCCCAGGCGGTCGTTTCCATTTTGATCTCTCTGATTTGTCGTACCACCCAGCTTTCATTAGCGGGCTCGGGCTGATCGTATTGATTCTAGGTAGGGTTTTACTTGAAAATCAAAAAAATACACTATGCAATTTTGAGCTATTCACTAACTCCTCTCACGCATTTCTGCTGAATGCAAACTCCGTGACATTTTCGAGCGTGAAGCAGCCCTAAGCACGGAACGTTTGCTTGAATATTATATTAGTTTGTTTCATTCTAGAGAAAGATGAGTTTCAAGCCACCCTCACAAAGCTGCTAATCGTCGATTTGGCAATAGCAGGTGTGCTCTGTTGTAAAAAAAACGCTGAATAATCGGCTAATTGGCAGATCTGATCAATTCTCGATCCTGTGTGTGCAAAATCACGAACACGCCCGGTTTCCGTGACATTTTCAAGCGTGAGCAGCGAGAAGCACGGAATACTTGGTTGGATATCACGCCTCCCACGTAAGAATCGACTCAGAATGACCGAATCTGTCAGCGAGCCATTTTTCGACTTCGATCTTTCGACGATTTCGGACCCTCCCAGACCCCTATAGGCCCCCTGTGAAAGGATTCGTGAAAGGGATGATTCCCCGATGAGCAGCACCACCGGTAAGATAGTGTCTGCAAAACACAAGGTCGTGGTTCTATCCTTCAAAGTGAACATTACATAGAGTTCGGGACCTGTTTCGGAATGTCCGTTCGATGCTCCATCGATCCACACCGGTTGTGTATCGATATCTTTATTCATATTCGAGATATTCGCATCGACGTGTATCTCAAAAACCGCCACAAAACCCACGATTTTTCATTCATATTCGGATAGATCTCGTCAAGGGCAATCCAATGGTACCCCTGAAGTCCGAAATCCGCGGGAGGTAAAAGGCGTTCCATGTCGAAAAACCGAAAAATCAATCAAAATCACAAAAATCCAATCAATGGCGAGTGAAACGCAAACGCATTCCATTCTTTTGAGGGCAATGACGCGGTCTCATCTGCATCATTTTCACTTGCGTTTCACTCGCCATTGATTGGATTTTTGTGATTTTGATTGATTTCTCGGTTTTTCGACATGGAACACCTTTTACCTCCCTCGCATTTAGGACATCAGGGGTACCATTGGATTGCCCTTGGCGAGATCTATCCGAATATGAAAGAAAAATCGTGGGTTTTGTGGCGGTTTTCGAGATACACGTCGATGCAAATATCTCGGAGATGAGTAAAATAATCGATACATAACCGGTGTGGATCGATGGAGCATCGAACGGACATTCCGAAACAGGTCCCGAACTCTATGTAATGCTCACTTTGAAGGATAGAACCACGACCTTGTGTTTTGCAAACACTATCTTACCGGTGGTGCTGCTCATCGGGGAATCATCCCTTTCACGAATCCTTTCACAGGGGGCCTAGAGGGGTCTGGGAGGGTCCGAAATCGTCGAAAGATCGAAGTCGAAAAATGGCTCGCTGACAGGTTTGGATCGAGTCTTAGGTGAGTGGCGTGATATTCTAATATTGTGTTTCATTCGAGAGAAAAATGAGTTTCACACAACCTACACAACGAGGTCAATCGCTCATTGGGTAATGAAAGATCAGCTCGTTTGACGAAACACTAAAAAAATTTGTTCATTTACAACTCTGATCAAATTTCGATCTCACGCAGCTCGTGCAAAATTCAGAACACGCTTCCGTGACATTTTCAAGCGTGAAGCAGCGCGAAGCACTGCTCAGCGACGAAAGTCACGGAACACTTGCTTGAAGTTGAATTATTCATCCATCCAGCATGCAAGTCAGGCTCATAGTAATGCTCGGATTTCGGGACTTTTCATCTCAAACAGAACACGTTATTCGGCGATGAAAGTCACGGAACGCTTGCAGGCTTTCAATTATTCATGTAGACTGCACGAAATCCAGTCACTCTTATGAACGGATTCCTCTGTACTTTTGATTTCAAACAGAACACGCTGCTCAGCGACGAAAAAGATCCATTATTCATGTAGACGACATGACATCTAGACAGAAATGCACGGATTCCTCTGTACTTTTGATTTCAAACAGAACACGCTGCTCAGCGACGAAAGAAATCCATTATTCATGTAGACGACACGACATCTAGACAGAAATGCACGGATTTCGAAGGACTTTTGGTCTCTTAGAATTTTTTGGGTGACACGATTTTTTAAACACAGATTCATGAAGGGAAGGCGCTGATGAAGGCAATTTTCTTGTGTTTCTATTGTTTTCACGACAACTGAGAAACCGTGACAAATGAAGAGAGCAGCTACCTCTCGTATCCCTCGCCCACAAAATCCACGAAGCAAAATCCACATTTTTCGCTGATTCACAGCACTGTTCGCCTTTAGTACTTGTCTCCCGTAGTTCACCAGATTATATTACCTCTCGTGTCTCTCGCCCTCACAACGTCCTCATCAATGATTGATGCGAGTGCCTTGTCATCTCCTCTCTCGATGCAGTCAATATCACTATCTCATCTATCATATTTGGAGCCCTCGCTATGACCTCTCAATATCACTACTCAAAATCCATGCTTTCCTCTACGCGCTCCAAATAAAATGTTCCCCCTTGTAAACTCGAACCTCTCGTATCCCTCGCCCTCACAACATCCTCATCGATAATGGACGCGAGTGCCTTGTCATCGCCCCGCTCGATGCAGTCAATGCATCCATTCACAACCATATTGTTCGCAACTATCAAGCTAATCGCTCCCAAAATCCCAAATTGCATTAATTCCTTTACACAGTGATAAAGAATTTGTGTAAATTTTACCGTTCAACGGTGGTGTTACCTCTCGTATCCCTCGCCCTCACAACATCCTCATCGATAATGGACGCGAGTGCCTTGTCATCGCCCCGCTCGATGCAGTCAATGGCACGGATGAGGCGGTGCTGGAATGTGTTCAACCATGATTAGACTTCGAACTAGGGTCTCTTCATTTCACGCGCTCTTTCACCGGTCAGAGAGAGTGTGGCTCGTATTTCGAACTATATCCATGATTGTTTCACCTTCCTAACGCTAATTCTCATAAAAGTTCATGCGTTTTATCACAATCCCAGTCAATGTTGCACTCGTGCTGGACAAATTTAGATAAATAAAGGTTACCTGAACGGAGCGAAAGTCCGACACGAATCTCAGCAGTCGATCGTTGCCCACATTCCTCTTGATGATGCGATTGATCTGGTCGGCCTTGCCTAAATAAAAAATTGTTAGGGTATCATTGTTTAGAAAGAATAAATGTGTTTCACATTCAGCACAATAACGAAGCATATTTAGGCCAAACTTATTGAACCGTTATCGATCTTTGACAACTTCAACAACTTGCACACACCAGTAGTATTAGTATCCTTTGAGATGTACAATTGTACAAACCAAACCGCATTTGATTTTTTTCAACCCTTCTTCTTTTCGACCATTTTCAAGGTCATTTTCTTTCCCTCGCTTAGTCATCGATCAAACATCAACCAACCAGCGCGCTTACCGCTTAGTCATCGGCCAAAGATCAACCCGCTTAGTCATCAGCCAGCCAGCCCGCTTAGTCATTGGCCAACCATTTCATCGATCAGTCTTCCCGCCTTAATTCTTTTTCAAACTTTGACCTACCGTACTTCTTTTGCCTACCGTAATCCCCTACCGTAGTCTTTAGCCTACCGTAGTCTTTGACCTACCGTAATCCCCTACCGTAGTTTTTGGCTTAGTTTATTGTAGGCTACAAATTTCATCTGGCCTTTTGGGCCTTATCACAACCTTCCATCTACTCTCTGGCCGGTCACTTTCACTTTCATTCAAGCCATTCGCCGCCAAGCGATCTAGCTATATATTTTCTAGTTTGCGGCTGTCAATTAGTCATGATTTTCTTCCTTCTACTTGGTGGTTGTCTTCTTGCGCATGCAAGCGAGGAATGGATCAACGACAAGGAATCTTTCCTTTTCGAGAAGGGAACCCTCTTTCATATCAACGAGGAGAATCAAGTCAGACTTTTGGAGAATATTCAAGGATATCTTTTTGACAATATCACCAAAGTAATTTTTTACAAGCATGGTGGTCTAGTCTATTCTTCCTATGACAATGTACCTGTTAGGTTTCACAATCACATTCTTCAGCAAGTGATGACTTTTCTCAGTGTTTCGGGCAATATCGCCTTGCTTGTCTACTGTTTCATTCTGCGTAGAGACCATGAGTCATACAGGGTGATCCAAAAAAGTATAAATTCGACAGAGCCTCAGCATTATTCACTCTTTTGAGCTTGCATTTGCGATGAGTGGTTGGACTTCTCCATTTCCCTTGCCCCCCAATTACGACTTGTACAAGGCATTTCATCCAGACGGAGCAGATGGCTTGGCCCGTCTTCTCGAACTAATCGTTTTCCTGCGGCAAGGACCAATCTCCATCGGCAGTATCGCTGACATTCTTCTCGATATAAACGAAGGCCTTCGTCACAATCCTAAGACAGACCTAACTACTTTTATTCAACGTAATTGCTCAAACTTGACTTTTATTGTCGTCGATGGAGTAGTTAAATGCAAGTACTTGA
>LS496746.1:15113-25971 GCA_900490845.1 Pristionchus japonicus
TTCGACTCACACTTTCGGTTCACTATCTCACTCCAATCTCGAAAACGGCGAGGCCTATCAAAATGGTAAATATAGATTTGAATTCCTCTCGTCACGCCCGATCGATCTGTATAGGTCACACTGCCTGCACGGGCCTATACGAGGATTTCCATTTTTGAATTTCTTCGTTGAGATTCGTCAAAAATGAATTAGACACACGTTATCAGCATCGAGTTCTACCCCTGGGGCCACACTGGCCTAAATTTAGCGGCCTCGAGGGTCGAGTGGTAGACAAAAAAACTGGTTTCGATGCGACGCCGTCTGATGTCAACGGAAGCCCAAAATGAAAAATTGAAGACATCATCGTCTTCAGAACCCTTGAGAACCCCAAAACACACGGTTTTCGAGGATCGGTATTTTTGAGCTGTGCCAGGCCCCACCGGATTTGCTCGACTCTTTCGCGAACGGCCTCATATATATACTACAAAAATAGAGAACGAGTGCATTTTGACCTCAAAATGGTGATGGTATTGCAAATGCTCCGTCTAACCCTATTGTATGCCGCGAGTGAAACCTAAAGGCGCGATCCCAATCACACAAGACAACGCGCGCTCTGAGGAAGCGATGCAGATGTCCGCAAAGTCCATGACCTCGACCGATATGTCGGCTGGAATTAATAATCATTAAAATATTATTTGAACAGTAAAATATATTTTCCCATCCTAACACACGCCTCATTACCTAAGAGCTGTCTAACCCCATTGTATGCCGCGAGGGAAACCTTAAAAAAGTGTGCAGATAAAATTTTCCTAGAGGAGCGATGCAAATGCCCGCAAAGTCCATGACCTCGACGGAGATGTCGGCTGTAATTAATCAATCAATGAGCTATTACTTTTAATTAATCACTAAAAAATTATTTTAATAGTAAAATATATTTTCCCATCCTAACGTTCGCCAGATTGCCTAAGCGCTGTATTACCCCATTGTATGCCGCGAGTGAAACCTAAAGGATCGATCCCAATCGTATAAGACAATGCGCGTTCGGAGGAAGCGATACAGATGCCCGCGAAGTCGAAGACTTCGACGGATATGTACCTAATTAGTCAATGATTAAGTTCTCAAGTCGATCGCATTGCCTACGCGCCTTTTAGTCAAATTATGTGGCACCCGTGAAACCAAAACGAGCAGCCTCAATAGCACGAAATTCGCGTCCGGAAATACAAGGTTCAGAAGATGATTCTAAAAAGAATTTCACGGCTATATCGCGCCATCTTGGCGATCCGCGCACTTCTTTTCCGATATGCACTCACGAATCTTGTCCGCCTGTCCGAGCAGCACTGCATTTCTATACCAGCGCGATAATCGCGCAGCTCCGTGGCGCGCCGCGCACTTATTTTCCGATATGCACTCACGAATTTTGTCCGCCTGTCCCAGCAGCACCGTTATGCCGCCGTGCGAAAGGATGCGCAGCAGCGTCTGCGCCGTCGAGCACGCCTTGTCCTGCAAATAAGAGCAATTGTGAAGAGTTCAAAGATCAAAGATCAACGAGCAAAGAGCAAAGTGCAAAGAGCAAAGATCAATGATTATGAAGACCAAAGAACGATGGCCTTAGACCATGTTATGTTATGCAGATCAAAACGAGGTGTAATCAGTATTCTCCGCCGTCTACACCTATGGCTGTATGGTGAAACACAAACATTATATATCAATTCAACCATAGCACACATTGTCCTGCGAAGGGTATCATTAATTATTTTGTCGATCACAAATCCCGGTCACATCATAGCGCAGTACTCCCCAACAACTATGATTGAACGCTGAAACTCAAACATCCCAGTTCAATTCAATCAGCACGATGTCCTCGCCAGCTAAACACATCCGTCCCATCTGGGAGACCCCTCTCCGTATTTCCCCTCACCTCACGATTCCATCACAATAGCAACTCACCATCTCATCGAAGCCGAGCTGGTCGCACAGGCGGAAGCGCACTAACCCCGTCCCTATTTCGGACCTTAGGAATCTGGTGTGCCATCCTAGGGACCACCATCGTGACAACCGGAAAGTGATAGCCACAAAAAAGTAGGAGTCAGAACCGGACAGAGAAAACCGCGAGCCGGGATTTAGAATTAACGATTGCAAAGTGAACTTTTTTGTTTCAACGCTCGAGTGATTTGGTTTATTGATCGATATTCATACTTTAACCTGTAAAGGCGTGCGTTTTGTGTTTATGCGAGCTAACTAGGCACAATGGAGAAGCTCTCTGCTAAATCTGCCGCAAATCCTAGGGCGCTCACGATAGTTTTCGCCGTCTTACGTTATACCGCGTTTTGGCTGTTACTTGTATGCTCGATATCGGTACTTTAACTTGCAAGGCCGCGACTTTTGATGTTATGTGAGCTAACTAGGGTCTATGGACAACCTCTATGCCAAAAATGACGCAAATCCATAATCGCCCCCGCCTGTTATCGCCAGTTTCTCGTTTTTGGTGCGTGCACTCGGGGCATCTCTCGATCGCCAATCATGTTTACCCTCAAGGGCCGCGACTTTTGACATTATCTGTGCAAACTAGGCCCTATAAGCAAACTCTATGCCAAAAATGACGCAAATCTATAATCGCCCCCGCCTGCTATCGCCAGTTTCTCGTTTTTGGTGCGTGCACTCGGGGCATCTCTCGATCGCCAATCATGTTTACCCTCAAGGGCCGCGACTTTTGACATTATCTGTGCAAACTAGGCCCTATGAGCAAACTCTATGCCAAAAATGACGCAAATCTATAATCGCCCCCGCCTGCTATCGCCAGTTTCCCGTTTTTCAACGCACCTATCATGACAGTCATCGTTCGAGAACTCATCTTAAGCTTGATAGGCCACGAGTTTTGTTGATTCCTGAGTTTGGCACGTTTCATGATGAATGTCTGCGCGATAAGTGACGCAAATTCATAATCGATCGAATCGATTACGGAAAGACGGGTACGGTAATCGGTTTACGGTATCCATGATTACGGTATTTCTAGTTGCGCTTGCGCGTCAAAGCGTTGCTGGGTACGTTAGTCCGACTACGGTAAGCCGGGTACGGTAATCGTATTACGGTATCCACGATTACTGTATTTCTAGATGCGCTTGCGTGGAAAGCGTTGCTGGGTACGGTAGTCCGATTACGGTACGGCGAACAGATTACGGTAGCGGTGGAATCGCTCCATCATCTAACCCTTCATTTCCATGCTCAGAATGCCTGTTTAGTTAAAGAATTTGTCAGATAAGAGAAAACACAGAATACGCAGAGGCATAATGGGGAATCGAGGGCAAGAGCAGACGATCAATGAAGAACAAGAAAGAGAATCGAGGGGAAGAGCAGATAATCATTGACCACGGAAAAGAATAGAAAGAAAGAATGGAACACATCAAGTAGAGAAACAGGAACAAATGTATTTGTGAAATGAAATTTTCTCAACCGGAACCGTGAAATAGTCCTAGCAGCCATAACCGTGAACACATCCGGAACCGTCAATTAGCATGCGCCAAATCCATGGTGCGTCTCCCGTTTTTGAGCTAGCGTCTTCGTTTCTTTTGCTAATATCTCAATTCTTTTTAATTCTAAAATTTTTATTTCTTTCATAAATTCATTTCACACCAATGGACTATTGTTTGCGATGTTCTAGATTTTCCCAAGTGCAGTTTGGAGAAATCGATGGTGGTCCCTAGTGCCATCCTTAAGCTTTAGGAGCTCTAATGAGACCTTAAGCGACCTTAAGGAGGCCTTTAGTAACTGACCATCTCATCGAATCCCATGTGGTCACTATCATCACCCTTGCTTACACTTTACACCCCTCACTCTCTTGAGCTAACCCCTCCCCTTCTGGCCCATTAGTATCCTCTCATTTCACATCTCCCGCTCACCATCTCATCGAAGCCGAGCTGGTCGCACAGGCGGAAGCGCACTAACCCCGTCCCTATTTCGGACCTTTGGAATCTCGAAAGCCATCCTTAAGATTTAGGGGCTCCCATAAAACCTAAAACTACCTTAACAAAGGACGACAAACGATGTAAGGACGATCTATGCAACTCACCATCTCCTCGAATCCCAGCTGGTCACATCATCCTATTTGAAGCTCATCCTAGCCACTTGATCCAATTTTTTCGATTGTAAATACGCTCACCATCTCATCGAAGCCGAGCTGGTCGCACAGTCGGAAGCGCGCGTCCACCGGGTCGCCCAGGCCCGACGAGCCGGGCAGGAAGATGCCTGCAGATTAGAGAAATGATGACGTAATTATGCGAATTAAGTAATTAAACTAAAATTATCAATGGCTTCTGTTACTAGCTAGTGAACAATCATAATCAATATTGACCAAACTCAGCATAGTTTCCCATCCAAACTCGTTGCACAAAACGCATGCAGCTTTACGTTTCACAGTTCCACTTTAACTCCAAGAATACAAAGTTCCTTGATTATACAGAAACTTTTAGTATAAACAAAGCTCCCTACAAAGCTCCCTTCAAATATCGATAAAAACGATCTGCGACTCACCCCCACTGAGCATCGACAGCACGCGCTTGGAGGTCAGGTTTCAGCCTCTACTCATAATCCTCGAGCACACAGTTCAGTGATCCCTCCACGATGACTCCCACACCAACCACAATTTCCCCGTTTCAGATTATTCATCTATATAACCGGAAGAGGTTCGACATACCCGCACTGAGCATCAACAGCACGCGCTTGAAAGCCAAACCAAAAACATGCAAATACTGCCCTCAACTTCCCCGTTTCGCACACTACTCATAACACCGCGAAGATAGTTTCTACAATACCACCCATCCATTGTTTGCAATACAAAAAACCGTTCTAAAATTGGCAGAATATTTGCTTGTTTGCTGCACAAATTTCACCCACTTTCGGTTTCACACTTGATTCATAGCCCCATAAACCACTCACCCGCGCTCAGCATCGACAGCACGCGCTTGAAGGCGGGGCCGGCCGACAGCGAGAAGCCGGACGGCGTGGTGATCAGGCAGTACTGGATCTGCAATTAGGGCGATTAATTAGCTTAATTAGTGCCGCGATTAATTAGCCAGTTAATTAAGAGAAATCTGCTTATTACTAGAGAAGGAGGAGTGTTTTGATTTTTGGCGAGAATAATTGGAAAAAAACTAATCACAATGAGCGAAAGGTGATATCAACAAATCATGAAACATGAATGGAAATAGTCATCTCAACCTCCGAAAGACAAATTCGTAAATCTTCCTGGAAAACATCGAAACTGAATCACGCATCACACCCGTTTCACGCAGTTCTCAAATCATCATTCGCACGTTGCAAATCGCTCGATCTTACTGGACCATCCAAAAAAAACACAATCAACTCATCATCGGTTCTCCATTCCTCATGATCATTTTGAAGAGAAATGGAGACTACCGTACCCGCAAACTACCGTACACACTCACCAGCGACTCGAGCGCCCAGATATTGATCGGCTTCATAATACCGTTTCCAGAGAGAGACAGACTACTGTACCCGAAAAGTACCGTACTCGCAAACTACCGTACACACTCACCAGCGACTCGAGAGCCCAGATATTGATCGGCTCGAGGCCGGGGAAGCGACGGCGCATCGCCTTGAACACGCGGATGACCTTGCGGATCTGGAGTACAGTAAGTATCGATTGCGAGAATGCGGTGAGCCTCGATTATCGGAGGATGGAATTATCGGATCGGCTATTGTATGCATCGAATGGCGCGTTGTTTTTTTTTGTAATTGAAGGTGAGCAAAAAACTGCAGCCTGTGCTATCATGCTATACATAATACAACTGTGCAACATAAGTTTGCCTAGGGAACTGACAAAAGTTTTAACGCAAGCTAAAATTATCGTACGCACTCTGGTGTGCGCCCTCAAGGTGGACCCTGGCAGGCCTAACTTCGGAGAAGTCTGTCTACACTCTAAGGTTGCGTCTAAGCTAGCATTGATTGACTGGATTACAGTAACCCGGCTACTGTAACCGATATTTACAGTATCCTGGAGATATCGATCGACACTCACCTCAGGCGTCGCGGAGAAGCCCTCGAAGCGCTTCGCGTGGTAGATCGCCGCCTGGTTCTTGGAGATCATCTCGAGCGGGACTGCGAAGAGATTTTTATTATTATTTATTCATTTTTTTATCATTTGAACTCTACTGAAATCGGAATAGTGCAACCTCTCAGGTATATATTCTAGAGTTGAAACATGAAAGACTATATCCCAGAAGATTATAAAATCGTAAGCGCAAAACGAAAAATCGAAGAAAGGTTCTTGGAGATCATCTCGAGAGGGACTGCGAAGATATTAGATTAGATAATTAGTTGGTAACAACGGTCGCTTGCACTGAAGCAGTGCATGCAGCTGAGTATATTAGAAGGAGCTGAAACGCAAAATTTGACTAGTTGTAACATAATTATGGTCCCTGGTTCTTGGAGATCATCTCTAGCGGGACTGCCAAGATATTTATAAAGTTTTTTTTTCGCATTTATCAAGCACACTTTGAAGGAATTGAATCCGTATGAGAAGCAATGTGCATATAGTAGAGGTGAAACGCGTAAGCTTTTAGCGCCTTCTACATTGTAATTTTTGTTTACGACGGTAAAACGCAAAATAATTGAAGAAACTCTAGCAGCGGAGCACATACACAATAGGTGAAGCACAAGTGAATCTGGTGACAAATTGTCTATAGGCGATAATAATCTCTTCTTCGATATAATCTCGACTGGCGATGTTATGCTTCTAATAATTAGATACGATCAATAATTAACTAATTAACAAATTAATTAACAGAATAATTAACTCAAACAACCCACGATGGAGGTCCTTCTCGAGGCTAGCCGTGTTCGACTGCTGCGTGGAGATGAGCAGGCGGACCTGCAGGGAGAGAGATGATTTGATTGGTTACGGTGCGATTACGGTATTGATTGGCTTTCTGTGAAATCACTGGTAGGGAGGCTCATTCAAATACTGTTGTTTTATTGTAAAAGAAATCCTCGGTGGAATCGCTAATCTCGATTGCCTACGATACAAGAAAGAGCTGTGCAACTCATCTCCCATTTGCGAAATTTGACATCATTTTGAGTTTTGAGTGTTTCAGATAGAACAATTGAATACTTCGTCTATCTAGATATTGTAACATGAGAGAGCTGCAAATATCCGCTGAGCGGATTCCGCTCCACCTAGTAGCAAAGTACTTCAATCCATCAATGAATGATCCCTCACCTTGTCCTCCTTCTTGGTCAGCACGAGGCCGAAGTCGCGCGACACCATCGAAACCACTGCAATTAGTTAATTAAGTAATTAATTAATTAATTAATTAATTAATCACCTCCCGCTTCTTCCAGAGAAAATTTCAATAAAATTGGACCACTACAAGTTTCAGGGGCATGTGAAGTAAATATTTTAGATATTTAAAAATACTGATTAGCATAATTAAAAAATCAATTAATCACCTCCCGATCCATCGCTCAGCTCACTGCACATCTTCTGGCCGATCGCGGCGACCGCTTCGACTGAAAGGGAGAGGATTTAAAAGTAACAAGGGAACCGCAAAAGTAGGACTCGCTCTCGCTTGTAAAGGTAACGGTAAAGTTGCGACCAGAATCAAGGCGATTTTACTGTCGTCTTGACACGAACACGCCTGGTGGGAGATTTAGAGGTGGAGTTACGAAATTGAAACACTGCACGCCGCCCTATTCGTTCGAGTTTCACATGGATCATATCTGTGGGTGTGTGTCTAGAGATTGATACACGCATCGATCGTCGTGAAAAATCAAAAAATATTGCAAAGGACGAATGGAAGGTCAGAGCCTCGTTTTCTAGTGCTTCACACCTCCTCTATCTTTGCATAGATCAGTTGCCATCGATCGTTTGACTGTGATGAAGAATAACATCAGCAAAAACAACAACAACAACAACAACAATAACAACAACAACAACACGACTCACACGTGGGCATGCTCTTCGTGACCACGACGATGTCGGCAATCCGATGCCCTCTCAGCATCGTGTCCTTCTTGTACGAGCCGACCAGCGCGTACTGCTCGAGCACCTGAATCAGGGGAGATCAGTACGGTAATCGATCGATAAAGTACAGAACCACGAAGCTAATCTACAGTAATCCTATGCTATTCTACAGTAACTCTAGCACAACGAGGTACGAGCCGACCAGTGCGTACTGCTCGAGCACCTGACAATGAATCAGGGTCGATCAATCGATTATCTACAGTAATCAATCGATAATCCACAGTCACCCTATGCTATTCTACAGAAACCCTAGCACAACGAGGCCTGCTCTTGTAGCACCTGCATCAGGGGAAATGAGTACGGTAATCGATCGACAAAGTACAGAACCATGAAGCCAATCTACAGTAACCCTATGCTATTCTATAGGAACCCTAGCAAAACGAGGTATGAGCCGAATTGCTATTGCTCAAACATATTGTTCGAACACCTGAATCAGGGGGGATCAATACGGTAATCGATCGATAAGCTACAGTATCCCTAGTACCAGGTCGGCTCCTGTACGAGCCGACCAGCGCGTACTGCTCGAGCACCTGAATCAGGGGAGATCAATCGATAATCTACCGTTGTCAATCGAAAGCCTACAGTAACCCTATATCATTGCCGATCAATCGATAATCTACAGTAATCGGATCGATAAAACACCGTAACCTGAGATTATCAGAACGCACCACATTCGGGAGATAATCGACATCCTTCGTCGAGAGCATCTTGTCCAGGACTTGCTTCACCTGGAAAATATATTCGTTGGAGTTTGGCCGGTGTATCTGGGCGACAATCTTGCTAGATACGCTCAATTGCTTCACTATTTCGTTGCCTGACAGATTTTGTACTCCAAAATCACATTATTTAGCAACAACTGTGACCAGGGATCAATGGAACAACGCCATCTACCATTTTCGTGGCCAAACAATGGCTCAATAGTGTAATCTCACCGGATGGCAAAATAAGGGATGACTTTCGGGTGGTCATTATGTATTGTGACTAGGATTATCTATTTCAAATCGCGAAGGGACAGCAATTAGGGTCCCAGTGAGTTCCGGATTCATAAAATAAATACAAATTGTTCACTTTGGTATCGAACTTTTAATTAGGATTTATTATCAAATCGTTAGTGCAATGCAAACAATTGGTTTCCAATTTCGAGTTTCATTAATATAATAATTGCTTACTTTAGTGACGAACTCGCCCATCTCGGCGCGCTCCTTGCCCGTCACCTCGAGTTCCGTCGCCGCCGCCAGAACTGCCTGTTAATTAGTGGTAATTAGTTAATTAATTAGCATAATTACGTAAATACAGTCACTGGCTTAACAGTGGGCTCCCGCAGCGAGCACTGCATGATAATAAGCGGTGATTAGTTAATTCGTTTTTTATACGTAATTCCTAGCCTAGCTGGCCTAGCAATGATGTCCCGCAGGACTTCGTGTGCCTTGGCTAACAGGATAACTTTACCTTTTACCTTTAATTCGTAATTTAATTACCTCAAAAAAAGCCTCTACCTCTCAATCAATACGCGTTATGGAGGAGGTCAGAATAAACATGAGACATTGTTCTGGCGATCTTTCCAAACATTCTCTTGTCTTGGAAGCACCCATGTATTTTTTTATCAATAAATGTACTACAAATAATGAATTCCGCCAAAAAAGGGATCATCTGTGCTCAGCTATATCTTCTCCAGGCCTGTTTATTCATGCGGGAGCCGTGAGGAGCCGTGCTGGTAATTCTATCCACCCAGTCATCTTTTCAGAGGATTTTCAGGCACGGCCAAGAGGCAGCAAGCTACGCGTAATTGTACCCCAAGGGATGAACAGTGGTCAGTTAAACGATGAATTGCGATAGCCATGAGAGTTTTTGCCCACGTAGCACACGCATATTGAACTCTTTTCGAAAATAAAGTTGTGTGTTTCATCGCGTTGGGAATGTAGAAAAAGTTAAAATTGCAGTTATAAGTTTCATCAAACAGTTATTTCACCAACCTCGGTCAGTTTGGCATCTGCCTCCTCCATCTCCTTCGTGAGCGGGAATTGATCCGGAGCGAGGACGAGGTCGAAGGGGAACGGCTTGTTGCGGTAGGGATGCGCGCGGCCAACGAATCCTGCAGGGACAACCATCCTGGAATGAATTTTTTATACTGATAAACGTCTTGGGACGATGGTTTATGCAAAGAAAACACGATAACTTTCCTGAAAATAGGATATTTTATTCGGATTCGCACGTCTAAAATTATTCAAACTGGTACAACTATCCTGGAGAAATAGGCTTATAATAATAAACACGACAAAGTGCATTTGATACGCCATAGAACAACGGAATACTCCTGTGAATGAGGTACGAAATAGGAAAAACGAATATTCGAAAAGTTGCCCTGTGGCTGGCCTCCGATATTGCCAGAGCATTCAAACACGAGAACCGAAGCGTCTACTCAAGAAGTCATTGGAACAAGAAACGACATCTCATTTTGAGCCGCGTAAGTGGCTAGTGAAACGTCATGCAAGAAATGGCTACTACTCAATTCCTATTTCGCCCCTGTTTCTCTCTATCATTTCCTCCCTCTCTCTCACTCTCTTTCGGCATCCATCTCTTCCTCTCTAGAAGCATTTAGAATTCGAGAGAAGAGCCAATACCCCACTCGCGGACTACTATTTCACGGGGGCTCATGGGGTGGATAAAATAACGGCCAGCTAAATTCCATTCAAACGGCCCTTCGCGGGCATCACCCATACCGTAGTTTCCAATCCGTTTGGGAAATCAGCGGGGGGAGCTCGCTCAACCCTGCTCATCATAAGTAGGAGGGTAGGCAAGAGGGTGCGCTCTAGACGCGCCGGGTGATAGACAGGCGAGAGA
>LS496746.1:28427-50636 GCA_900490845.1 Pristionchus japonicus
TCTCTCGCCTGTCTATCACCCGGCGCGTCTAGAGCGCACCCTCTTGCCTACCCTCCTACTTATGATGAGCAGGGTTGAGCGAGCTCCCCCCGCTGATTTCCCAAACGGATTGGAAACTACGGTATGGGTGATGCCCGCGAAGGGCCGTTTGAATGGAATTTAGCTGGCCGTTATTTTATCCACCCCATGAGCCCCCGTGCTCTCGCTCGCTCCCTCCACCTTGTCGCTTTCTACTGCCGTCCGTCATGTTGTGCTGTCCAATTCCTGTTTTGTGTTCTGCTTTTCCTTCCCCGCCTCATATCGCGCTCGCCTCGCCCCGCCACGCTAGCGCTTTTTCTCGCATCAGTTCCACTGCAGTGCCTTCTCCCCTTTCAACTCGCCAGCGATCGATCGATCGATTCGATCCAATCGCCGGCCCTGGCTATGCGGCTTTGCAGAGTGCGAGTCAGGAACAACAGACGCACTTTGTGCGCGAGGCGAGGCGAGAATCTCCCTTCGTACTTTCCGCGCCCCCCCCCCCCCCCCAGAGGTCCCTGTCCCCATCCTCCCTCGCTCACGTTTCGCCCCCTGTGTCTCTTCTTCCCATGTGACTATCTATCGCTTGATGTTTCTCGCCCCTCTTCACCCCTCCCGATACTTCACTCATCCGACTCAAAACTATGTGTTTGTTGCGCGAGACTACAAGTATATCCCTCCACTTTCCCCCCGATGAACTCAAAAACGGCTACTATCCCAGCCATGACTAACGCCCAGTTGTCAAGGACTCTCGGGGCCTGGCCCATCTTTCACCACTCTCCCTCTTCTCGATCCTTCCTTCATTTACGATTTCGCCATTCTTTGATCGTTCGTTTCGCAGTGAATCATCGATTTGCTAGTGTTTTCCACCGCCTCCTCCTCCATTTTCTTCTTTCCTCTCGATTTAACGTACTGTCGCTGTCAGATGATTGCTAAGTGATTCTTCGCTCCAATGGTGGGCTGATATTCTGCCAGGTCATCAGGTTGCGGAGCCCCGTAAGGAAGAAAATAATATTTGCGTACCTCCGACATAGTACATGTCAAAATTTTGCGCAGTCCCTTGATAGACATTTTCTGATTTTTGCGGGACCCCCTCCTCACTAGCGGGAGTTAGCCCACCATTGCTTCGCTCCATTTCGATCAATCTTCAACCTGTTAACACCTGATTTCGCGCTACGCTCGTGCATTTGTTAGTCAGGTGCTAGATTGCGTGGAATCTTTTGCTGATTCATAACTAAATTCTGATTCTATCCTCCACATTTTCATTTGGTTAACGGCTTTTCGATCAGCAATTTTCTGCTCCTCCATTCTTTGATCGCTACGCTCAGCTGATGCAATGATTACTACTATTTTCCTCGTCACTCAATCACTCGTCGCTCCATTTCTGATTACACCCCTCTCATTCCACTCCGCCTCTACTTCTATAGTGGCCTCTGTATTGCAGTTTTATTTTATTGTTTTAATGTATTTAAATGATTTAAATAATTATTTAAGATCACCCTCGCCCTTCTGCCCTGCCCACTGATAGTAGCAGTCGACAGACAGAGCGAGAGCCATGGCTCGCCATCCCGTCCGATTGAATGTGTACGATATGGTGAGTGGCGCTGTTGCATTTTTGACTAGGTTGAGGAAGAAAAGGCGAGAGAGCATGCGAAAGTGAGAGAGTGCAACCTCCTTATTCTTCACATTGTCTCGTAATGACTGATTGGTGAGAATATACTCGCGTTTGGACGCGTCTAGCACCCATCACAGGACCAAACTAGGCTCCATTCGGCTCGCAACAGTCTTTCCCATTGAATGTAGGTTCCACCGGGCGCCCTCAAGGTCCCCTTCCGGGTGTGTGTCTCCCCCTTCTTTCGCCTGTTTTTTGTCCCGTTCCGCCTGTGGTTTCGCATGGATCGCTTCTCTAGCGTCCTGCGGTCTCTCGATTCCCCCTGATCTCTCGCCCATCGCCGTCCCCCGTCCTTCTGACCGTAGGAGACTGGTCAAACAGAACGAACGGTTGGAGACTCTCTCGATTCCCCACGCTCTCTCGTCGATCAGGCAGGCGAGAGAGTGTGGAAAAGGAAGAGAATCAGACGGTTAGACCGGAAGTAGGAAGAGAGGGAGAGGCCGTTCTCGAAGGAAGAGGGTGATTGGGCATGATAAGACGAGCACTCTCTCGGTTTCACACGCTATCTCGTCATGTACGACATGATTAGGCTGTTTTTGGGGCATGATTATGATAGAGGACCAAAACTGATGACGGCGAGGTTGGATTAGATAGAGATGATCCATGTTCTTTGGTTAGAGAGAGCGAGAGAACGTGAGAAAGTGAGAGAGTCAGACGAAAAATGGAAGAAATAGGCCGTTTGACGTTGAAGAGGAGATTGCAAGTGTGAGGTGGAGATGTATGGCTTCCGGGATCCGAAGAGAGAGGTGGAAATTGGAACAAAAAGCGGGTGGAATAGTGAGAATTTGGTAGAGATATGGCTTCCTGAGAGGAAAATGGACGCAAAATGCGGAGCCAGAAAGCCGAGGAATAGAAAAGTGAGGTAAATGAAGGAAGTTGATTGTTTTGTACGGGGAAATTGGCGAAACAAAATCAAATGCGATTGTTTTTGAGATCAGTAGTAGCTGAAACTCAAGGGAGACTGGTGGAATGGGTTGACGGAACCATGCAGCGTGAGGAAAATTTGAGTAGAAGCGCTTTCCAAGAGACCAAAATTATCGAATATCGATCAACTAATCAATAATGCCTTCCTCATTACAGTACTGGCTGAACGACTACGCGTCGAACATCGGCGTGGGCATCTTCCATACGGGAATAGAGATCTACGGTGTCGGTAAGTGGTGATTATCGATTTTTTATTGCACCAACGTTTGTACAGTTAATTATCTTCGTAAAGTTTGTCTCACTTTTGCCTTGGTAGTGAAACTCATAAGCGGAGAGCAAAATTATCACGTTATGAGGTTGAGCATTTGTTCGTGTTCTAGAATGTGAATGAGATTTCGCGCGTGTCTGATGAATAGAATATTGTAGTGGTCCGGGGATCTCTAGCTTGTTATGGTCATGCGGGATACAGGATTTTAATATTGAAGACTCTGTAAATTACTCTGTAAATTACAGACTGTAATACAAAGGATCTGTAGGGATGAAATATTGCATTTAACAAACTTCTCACGGTTAAGCCAACTCTTTCCTGGGACATGTGGAGAATATCAACAATGTTGGTCTTGTTGTTTTTGTTATTGTTATTCTCATTGTTATTGTTCCAGAATACGCCTACGGCGGCCACCCATACCCGTTCTCGGGCATCTTTGAGAACTCGCCGCAGGATGCGGAGGAGCTGGGCGAGAACTTCAAGTTCAAGTGAGTGTTTTCGATTGTTTTATTTTTGTTATTGTTAGTTGTAAACAATAACAAGCAGGAGCATAACGGTCAAGGTCCATTCTGTGGGATGTTTTGGTGTTGATGGACGTCACGCTTCGCTTTCTTTGTTATGGCAAACGCGAAGCCATTTTTCAACTGGGCCTGTTTTATCACGACAATATAAGACGGAATTTTTGTTGAAATGATGAACACAGCGAAATCGAAACGAGCCCTAACGGACTTGCTGTATAGATCAAAGGCTTCCTGAAATCACCAAGATGAAAAATATTTCTTTCCAGGGAGAGCATTCTGATTGGCGAGACGGATTTCTACCAGAAGGACGTCCGCGATTTGATCAAGGTGCGTTTATTTTAATATATTTAATTATTTATGTAATTAAGTTAGAGCGCTCTTCCTTCTCCCTCTGTCTGTCTGTTTGAACCCTGACAAGGGAAGGTTGCTAGGTGGATATGGAGTTTCGGAATGAGACCGATACAGGTCGATAGATAACCAAAAGGGAAGGTCTTTGGCACAAATCAAAATTGCTGGCAAGCCCTCGGGGCACACGAAAAATCGATATTTCTCCGAGCGCAAGTCGCGAGCGTGGTACATGAGCACATTGAAGGGGCAACAGAGGCAAGCATCGGTGGTTCAGTGGTAAGGAGGTGGTATCATGGGAATGGGGTCGGTGGCTCGACTCCGCCTCGATGCACTATTTTTGCAAACTTTTTTTTCTGTGCCCTAGAAGCACATCAAAATGCATCTTGCATTATTTCATGAGCATGTGCACAAAAGAATCGTTTTTGATTGTATTTTCATCCCTACATCGTCGATTGTTTCAACATTTAAAACATTACCTTCTCTTCTACACCCTCGATTCGAGTACTCTCTCACCACCTAGTTGCATCAGAATTGCGCTCCTATACTCTCTTCCCGTCTAGAATTGCATCAGAATTGCATCACATCTCGTGTACTCTCTCGCTCCATATAGTTCAATCAATATCTGCTGCTTCTCGAGTGAAGATGTTTCGCCCAAGTGCGATCGTCGGAACTTTGACTTCCCGATTCGGCTCAACTACGGAAACACTATCACGCGAGGAACAACGTGTAGTCGCTACCATATCTGCAATGTTGATGAGTGGTCGAGAAGGCAAATTGGAGGTACGAAAATTGCATGGGAGTGAAAATGTTCCTGCAATCTCTATGTTATTTCTTTTCAGTTACGTTGCACCGAGGAATTGTATGCAGATGGGGAAGGTGATCAGGATAGTGAATGGAGTGGCGGTGAAGAAGACTCTACTGTCGTTGATACTGACTCTCCCTCGACGGATAGAGATGGACTCATCTACTTTGGCGAGAAGGGAATCACTCCGGATAAAGTGAGTTCCCAATCTGCATAAAATTTTGATACAGTACTTACACTACCGTATCCATTAGGGTGGCGAAAACGACTCTTCGGGTCGCCTTTCGGGTCAGCCCATGCGGGTCAGATTCGGGTCAACGGCTCACCCGTAGAGAGTGAGGTTGTAAACAGAGAGAGTGCGGGTGAGTCGTTTCGTGCGGGTCGAGTGCGGGTCAAGAGCTTCTCAGAGTCGAATTGCAGAACTGTGCTATCATGACTCAAATGACCATTCTATAGATTGCCTTGAACATGGCAAAGTCAATGTTCTAAAAAAAATCTATATTTGTTCCACTGGGAGCTGAGTAAAGCGAGTTTAGAAGATCCTGACCCGCACTTGACCCGCACGGAACGGCTCACCCGAGAGAGCGGATTGTAAATCCGACTCACCCGCAGAGAGTGAGGCTGTAAACGTGCCTCGCTCGGGTACCCGAAAGAGAGAGAGATAGGAAGTGCGGGTACCCGAGACTTGTTTTCGCCACCCTAGTATCCATGATACCGTACCTCCACTACCGTACCCATGATAGTGTACCTATCATTTTTTGATCCTTCTGCAGGTCCGTGAAATCATTGATTACTATCGTGAACCAGTTCAAATCCTTGACAAAGGACAAAGAAAGCTAGCCCAGCCAGTACTGCTACAACAGCCACATCGATACCAAGTGTGAAATCTCTGGATGCAGCAATGACCACCTTCTCAAATGTCCTTATTGCCTAGAATTCTTATGCTTCCAGCATTTCATCGAGAATTATCACCGTTGTTAAGCAGCTACGCTTGTTATTGTTTGTTCAAAGTTGTTCCTCGTTTCCTGGTTTCTCGTAGCAAATAAAGTTAATAAAATTAGCAATGACGCATTCGCACAAACAGTATGCTAGAATAAGGTAACTATGCAATTTAGATGAGTCAGAACGAACTTACGGAGCGTAGATTGAAAAAGTAAAAAGTTTGCAAAAATAGTGCATCGAGGCGGAGTCGAACCACCGACCCCATTCCCATGAGACCACCTCCCTACCACTGAACCACCGATGCTTGCCTCTCTTGCCCCTTCAATGTGCTCATGTACCACGCTCGCGACTTGCGATCGGAGAAATATCGATTTTTCGTGTGCCCCGAGGGCTTGCCAGCAATTTTGATTTGTGCCAAAGACCTTCCCTTTTGGTTATCTATCGACCTGTATCGGTCTCATTCCGAAACTCCATATCCACCTAGCAACCTTCCCTTGTGAGTGTATGTGAGGTCGAAGAACACGTGAAAGGGAGATCGAAAATGCATATCATCTGGGGCTCAAAACGTTTCCTCCCTGTCTACATGGCAATCGGATCATGCAAATGAGTCACTGGGTGATTGCTCATGATCGAATATTCTTGCCGGTCTCTCGATTCCGCTCGCTATCTCGCCCGTTAGTAAGAGCGAGATGGAGAGAGAAGAGGGAAAATCACTGATGGATCATACGGGTGCATTGAGTGAGGATGATGTTGAGGGCAAGTCGAAAAAAATAGCTAGCTGGGGTGTTTCAAATTCCAGGACGCGAGAAAAGTAGATGAAGTTGGGTTTCGAGATTGGGATAAATTCAGTTGTTGTCCATGGACAATGATGAACAAGACAGTCCTTCTCCTAAATATTATAGACAATTAGCAGTGAAAATGAGACGGAGATTTAAGTAAAAATATTGGCATTTCTTCGATTTTTGGCCCAGACTATTTTCACATAGTATTCCTTCCCTACCATTTTCATTCCCCATCTCACTCCTCGCTCATTGTCAGAGCTGTCATCAGAGAGAGAGAGAGAGAGATGCTTGGGCCAAAAAGTACAGAAGTTCCAATTAATCAACTACCTAATTGCAGGCGCTGGGCATGGATTTCCGCGGCGACCGCTACCACTTGATATCGCGGAACTGCAACCACTTCTCCGCCATGCTGTCCCGGGTGAGCTAATTAACTAATTAGTTAATTATTTTTGTTAATTATTTAAGTAATTAGTTGGTTAATTAGTCGATATGAGTCATTAAATATCGATAAACTGCAACCACTTCTCCGCCATGCTGTCCAGGGTGAGCTAATTAGCTAATTAGTGGATTTTAGTTAATTAATTATTGTCAATTAGTTAATTAGTGTATTTTAGTTAATTTGTTAATTAATTAATCGATGTGAGTCATTCAATAACAAAAAAAAATGCAATATCGCGATCCCCGGGGTGTGTTTGAACAGTCACGCGCATTTGCAAGGTGGGAAAAATAGGAAAATATGAGCAATGAAAGTTGTTATTTGCACAGTTTTCTCGTGTGGGAAAGTTGTCGTTGTTATGAATTTTGTGGAGCCACAATGAAATGCCTTTTCGCTTTTTCGCCTTTTCGTTCGCCTTTTCGCAGCCACAATGAAAACATCCAAGGCGCATCGATGCCAGTTTGTACTTGATAGACCCCTGAAAAAAAAAACTTAATATCGCATACCTTCTAGACAATGATCGGAAATCGAGAATAGACCATGAATTGTTGCAGCCCAAACATTCGCAATTTTCTGATGTAGGCTGCATGGAGGACACTATTTCTGCAAAATATTAACAGCGCTTCATTGCAGACACTAACGGGCAAGGAGATTCCGTCGTGGATCAACCGACTGGCCTCCATCTCCGGCTCCATCCCTTTCCTGGAGCGATGCCTGCCGCAGGTGATTAATGAATTAATTTATTTTAAAGTACCTGTCGATGTAGAATTGTGTGTGGTCTTGAGGGTGGTAGTGAGTAATTTCCTTCTACCCATTGCGAAATTAGGATGGGCCGAAATGTTAGTGTTTGACGGCGTTATGACGCGTGAAAGTGATGGGCGAAATTTCGCCAAAGTTGGTTTGAATTCCAAGAAAAACGCCTGGCTAAAGTATGGTTTCGTGGTCAGCTCTTATCTTCTGCCTTCCAAAGGGCATTGCTATCGCGAACTTGCTTGACTATAACATATATTAGTAATCCTCGCATCTCATCAGGAATGGTTGACGTCAGTCACTCTTTCTTGCTGTAACGATTGAACTCTAGTTTCATGATGGAGCTTTAAGCGCCCTCCTCTGATAATCATTGCTAATAGGTGCATTGCGTGGATCAATAATAATAACAATAAATTTTAATAACTTGAGTATGGGTGACGCCCGTGGCCCTGTGAAAAATTCTGAAATGTTTATGTCTGATCTTTGACCTTCACAATTAGCGCATCTGATTCAATTGTGATAAGGACTTCGCTTTCAATGATTAATTTCTTGTAACAATATTTTCCATCAGGAATGGCTGACGCCGGTGGCGCAACAAAAATTCTGAACAGCTTAGGTCTCATGGTTGGCTTTTAGTGCTTGTGATTCAGTGGTGATAGGGACTTCGCTTTTACTGATTTATCTCTTTTAGCAATAATTTAAATAATTCAGGAATGGCTGACGCCGGTGGCGCTGCAGAACTCGCTGGACGACCGCAAGGCCAGCCGGGACTCGATCGACTCGGCGGAGGAGGCCAAGGAGACGAGCGGGCGGTCGTTGAATGGTGCGTGCTAGGAGCGCCGGTTTAGAGTAGGGAGGGGTGGACGAAAGTTTTCTAGAGATTGTATACTGGTGTCTTCGGTGTTCCTGCAATGCCTGAAATTCTTGGTTGCATGAAATAATATGATTTCAACTGTTTCCTTTGAAAAATATCGCTTCCTGATTTGGTGTTTCATACGCTATACACATATTGAAACTCTTGGACTATCGTGATTATGACTCGATCATCATTAGAAATACGTGTATTATTGCAGACTCGCGAACGACGGTGCTGAACGGGCGGGCCGGGTCGGGCGCCACGCTCAATTACCCGAGCAACGGCAATGGCAGCGTGTTTGGAGGAGCCAGTGGTGTGGTGGGAGGTACGGTGCCGGTCTATTTGACGGATCTGGGTTGTGGTTCCGGCTTCACAGCTTGCGGTTTTGAGAACTCATTGTAATGGGGGTTTATGAATTTTAACTTGTACTATTTCAGCGCGCAGAATTTTAACTTGTACTATTTCAGAGATACGCATATTTTATTGTATTCCTTACGAGGCTCCGCAATCCGATGACCTAGAAGAATATGAGCACACCATTGCTTGCAGGCGCTCCCTCCTCCTCGGCCACCTCCTCATCTTCCTCCACGCGACTACTGAATGGAGCAGCGAACGGAGGGAGTCAGTCAGCGCCCGTCACTGCGAGGTGATTAATTAGCTAATTATAAGTTGACTAATTAGGCGTACTAGTGAAAGGTGCGAATGGAGGGAGTCAGTCAGCGCCCGTGACTGCGAGGTGAGTAGTAAGGGCTAATTAATTAGTTAATTAGTACTTAGTTAATAAGTTAATTCATGTGATCACTGTACGTAGCTAAAGGGCATAGCGGTAAAGATACGCGAGGCGATCAAGCCAATAATCGGACCTCATTGAACTAGAGAATTAGTGGTTTTGAAATAGTAAATCTGCAAAAATGGTGTGGTTTCAACGTTCGGAATTTCACTGAAATTTTCTGTGTTTCACTGACACTTGGTATGCAACGGAGGTGCTTGATCCAATTCTTTGCGTATGGGCTCCTCCACAAAAACACAACAACAAAGATCTCTATAGTCGACGACACAGAGCAATAATTGGTAATCGATAATTAGTCGGTAACGAAAAATCGATAATTCGTGAGCAATGAAAAATCAATAATTCGTCAGAAATGCAAAATCGATAATCTGCAGGGAGCAGCGAGACACGTCGCCCGGTCCGTCCATCGTCCGGCTCTGGAACCAGCTGAAGGGCTCGATGACGGGTCCCGAGCAGAACAACAAGCAGCCCTGAAGACACGGTAGCTCTCCCAATATCGATTTTTCTCCTCCACACATCTTTCCTTGACCCTCCTAGCCTTCTCGCCACAATTTCCCACACATCATCATCAACCCAACCCATCGACCTCAAGCCCATTTATCGATTGATTGATTGATTGATTGTCCGCCTCCCTAGGAGTACCGTAGTCCCTAGGTCGAATGAATGGACATTTCTGTTGTAATTTGAACACTCGTCCCCACGAAATCCTGCCGGTATGCACCCGTTAATCATTTCTATAGTGTAATTTACTTCCACTCCCTCTCTTTCTCTCTCCCCGATTCAGTTTCCCATTGTATAGGCAGCCATTATTGCGACCAGAATGATATCATTATTAGATTTCTTGTCTCTAGAGTTCGAAATGCGAGTCACAGTCTCTTGATTTCGCGTGCTATCTCGCCGTTCAGCGAGAGAGTGTGTGCAATGAAGAGACGACCACTCGTGTTTCGAACTCTACCGTCCCCTATTGATTTGTACAGTGTCTCCGTAGTCAGATGTGAGGAATTGTACAGTAATCCAGATTGTCCGCATAGATTACTGTAGAATATTCGCGTCCGTAGCTAGCTAATATAAGTGGAATAAGCTTGTGTGTTTATTGATTCAGAGTTGTATACTTGTTCGCCCTATTATCTACTTGAATGAGGTTGGCGGAGTCAGGGGCGGATCGATAGTCGCTACCGTATCCCCTCCCGACCCTCGCCCAATACCGTATCTCACCTGGTTGCCTTATCGATTTTCCTCCCGCCTCCTACAGAGACATGTTATCGTATCCCTGAGTGCTACTCTTCTCCCCCGCTTTCACTTGCAACCATTGATTGTGTACTGTACTCGACCATAAAGTGATTTTTTTAAATAATGAGAGAAGAGGGTGGAGAAGATTAAATGAGTCATATGTAGAGAGGATTCAAATTGATGAAGAATAAAACAGATTTTGATGGTAAGACGCCTGAAGATTGGGGAAGCCGAAACAAGCTCAGGGTACAGCAAGTGCTTGGTTTGTGGAAAATCAGCAAGGGAGTATAGAAATAGTGGAGAGCGACCATCCAAGCGCTTGGTTTCCTTTCACCCCCTAACCTAGCGCTTGGGTGAGAGAGGCGAGAAACAATTGGTACTTGATCCGGTATGTCAACTGAAGATCAAATCAGATCGAAATTTTGACTCAATCACTTACAATTAATCTCTCAACAACCAGTCTCTTGAACTCGTCAATCAATCAATCAATCTTCACCAGTATCACACAGTGTTATGGGCATGCTGATCTCGTCTGGTTCAGTATTCCTCTGGTGTTATAGACCGCCAGTCTTCATTACATTCCAGTCTAATGGAATGCAGAACTCGTGATCTACCAATTTATTGCTTGTGAAGTGTGAGCTTCCGATCGCATCATACCCTGTCTGGGCAAGATCGGATGCTCAATCACATCGGATACCCATCCTGTCTAGTCGCAACGACCTCTTGCCATCGGAGACGTCCGATCATCCGAGTATATAAGCCCAGTCTCGCTCTCTCAATCAACCACTCCTCTCAACGCTAACCACTTGCGCAATGGCACCCAACCACTCCTCTACTGCATTCAATGCTGAGCATGAAGCTGTGATCCGTCAAGCAGCTGAGGGTGATACCAAAGGTTCGTTTCTAGTTCAATTCTATTCTGTCTGCCGAGTATTTCTATTAGTTTCTAATATTTTCCGGCTGCTTCTCTCATGAACTCTAGACAGTTCTCGCCTTTTTAAGCGTAAACCTGAAACTCAACGAAAGTAAATAAATGAATGAATGAATTCTTTCCAGGTGAAGCTCCCCTCGTATCAGATGTGGATCAGAAATATCTCTCCGAACTCCAGAGACTGGAAGAAACAAAGAAAGATTTAATGAAGGAGATGGAAGAAGTGGACGGGATTATCAACAAGGTATGGTTGATGATTCGAATTTCGAATTGATTTGAAACTTCGATCACTTTACACGTGCCCCTCTGTCCCTTTCGAAGTTTAGAATGAAAGAAAGGGAGGAAGCCTTTTCTTTCGTGATATCGAAAAGGAATCAGAGCGAATGAATGCAGTAATAATCCCTATCAGAGCTATCTCGAACTCATTATCTTTTTTATTGATTGATGATCGATCCTCATGTTGAATATTTCAGAACTACCCCGAACTCGCCATCGCTCATGCCGTTAAGAATGATCCTGCTTGGAGATACGATGATGAGGAGAGATTGAGAGTGAAAATGAGTCTCAAGATTGTGAGGAGAAAGGCGAGACGCATGGTGGGTTCTTCGTTGTTTTGCCTGAAATTCCTCCTTTTACTAATTAGTTAATCAGATAATTATCTAATTAGTTGGCACTCCTGCGCATCTCCGAACATTTTTCAATATCCCCGTAACCCCCATCCACCGCGGGAACACAGCGGAAAATCATTTCATTTAGGGAATCGCTGAAACTCAATTCATTTTCGACCTATTGTCCGAAGAGGTGCAGGAGCGAAAAATAGCTATCTAATTAATGACCTAAGTAATTCCAGATCGCTGATGCACTCGAGGACCAACAAGACATGCTCAAATCCATTGAGAGAAGGCTCAGATTAGCAATGGCTTCAGTAGCTGCAGTAGAGATCAATAGAAAGATGTGAGTTCTGTTTCATTTTAATTAAATTTGAATAAAAATAATGTTAATTAAAGAATATCAATAATATTTTCAGTCAGTCGAGAAAGCGATCGGCGAATGATGCAGAGGAGAGGGATGATTCGAAGAGGGCGAGACTGGAATGAGAATTTATCTGCTACTGCATCCCAATTATTGTCACCGTGTGAAGTTCGTGGTGAGACCCGTGTGCACATTGAATTTTGGCCAATTTCATAGTGTGTTTCAGTTTTTCCTTCCTTTTCTTTGTGTTGTCCTTCTCTAGCATTGCCACCTTATCACCTCCTCCTTGCACGTCAAAATATAATTATTATTATTTCGTTCATGATTAGGTTGTGTATTATATTGTAGTATCGGTTGCGATGATAAACTAACTCATTTATCGAGTGATTTTTGGCTGAAAATGCACCTGCACAGCAGAATTTCTCACAGATAATCCATAAAATATAGCAATTGTCGAAGAAGTGAAGCACAGGAGGTTTGCTATACATTTGCCCGTTCGAATTGGCGCCAAAGGAACTCGTGTTGAGACACAGACAAGAGAGGCTTGGGTCTGAAACGACTCGAAAAGGACTCGACGCATCTCCTTCACATACTCTACTTGTCCTGTTTGATCGATCTTACCTCGAATATTTTCTATTTTTCGCCTACTTCGAAACCAATTTCACTTGCCTTCAAAATAAAAATACTTATTAATCCTAGAGAATGCTTGATTGAAGTGATCATGTTATTTCCAGAAAGGAAAAAGCATTCGAATCATGGCCGCTCCGACTAGCGACGAATTTGAGGCAAGTTCTAACACTCTTTGCCTCTCCTGATTGCCCCTGTTGTTGCGTACTGTCAATCCAGCGTTGACCGATTGACAGATCCACGAAATGAGTTGATTCCTGATTACTCAAATTAGACCAATGATTGCGCTCTTGTCATCGTGCATTATGAATGACGAACGAGCATTATGAATGACGAACGTTGGATCAGACGATGGCAAGTGAAGAGACTACTCCTCTTCAGAATCCCCTGACAGTGGGCGGATTCGTGACGGACTATGTTGTCTGGAGGCTAGCCAAGGACGGGTTCAAATGGTACTGTTGCATAATGGAACGACGTTGAATGATTGAATGAGAACCAAATGGAGACTTCTGCCAATTTGTTGTAATCTGAATAGCGAATAGTTTTCTCATTTCTACGTTGATGATCCGAGCTATCGTAGTTCCGTGATTGCTAGTTGAATTGTGGTTTTAATGAGATAATTCAGGCCCCAGGCTCCTGCCGTCCCCGAGGGAGCGGAGACTGAACACGAGGCGATGAGGTGAGTAGAGGGGAGATCAAAGATCAAGAGGAGGGGCGGGGTGATAATGAAACGCTAGCTATAAGAATACCATAATCTCTTCTCAGGACGGTCTGCGAGAGTTTCGAGAGCTGGAGAGGCGACATGATGGTCGACATGACCTTCGACGAGTTTATCAAACAGGAGGTGAGCAAGTTTCCAGCAATTTAACAACAAATGGTTCTGAAACTAAGTTGCATGACAGTTCAAAGTTTCATCCCAATTACCCAGGTTTCGAAGTGAGTGGAATACTGGGGGATGTTGACCGAAAGACGCATTAGCCCATTAGCACAATACAGATCAGAGCGACGTTGCGACCCCTGACAAATAAGAAATCAGAAGGCGGCGTTCTTAAGCAGTTCAAATCCAACTCCCAGGTTCGCGTCGAAGTGAGTGGAATACTGGATGCTGCTGTTGCACTGCAAGGACGCGACCTGCCCATTATGCACTACGCGGATGTGGTTGGTTTCGAGGGCACTCGTTCTGTTTCCGGCCGATCTTGGTGCTCCTAGAGTGCTTGCCGATTGGATCGAGAATCGGCCAGAGCACTAGGGCCCATTCACTTTCACGCTAATTTCGAAGTCTATTGTGGAAACGAAGCATCATTGTTGAAAGAAAGGTGACAATTCCTTCAGATCGACCTCATCACGTTCACTGGCCTCAAGTGTCTCGAGAGGGCGAGAGCAGGCAGGGTCAACGAGATCGGAGAGATCGTCCAAAGGGCGACCACCTACGTCGACGAGGGCATCCGCACGTCGTGGAGAGGATTCAGCCGGGACCGACGCCACCCGGAGTACAGCTGGGTGGGTGGCAGATGAAGATCCAGATTAGGGATGTCTGAATGACGAATGGCTCTCCTCATTTTCCACACTCTCTAGCCGATCAGGAAGGCGAGAGAGAGTGTGAAATGAAGAGTATATCTCTGGTGTGCCGCCCCCCGTTGTAATCAAGCAGTTTTCTAAGTTGCGACCAGGTCTGGGGCAACGTGAAAAAGTGTTCGACCAGAGTACTGCGAATTCTAGTGACCAGCTGCAACGGCTCTTTACCAACCACAGCGTTCTGACCCCCATTGTGCTCTCCAGAGAAGGGTTGAAAAAATGAATCAGTTTTTTGCAAATTATTCAAAATGAGCGGGGAGAGCCCCAAACCCTCGTCTTTGCAGTTCGATTCATGCAAATCGCTAACCCATCTCTGTCGGGACAGAACGCTGTGGTTGCAACCGACTCCTGATGAAACCTGAATCACTGTTCCCACCTTTTCCAACATCATCCATTTCCAGACCGGCTTCATGACTGCCACGGCGCAGATTCTCACATTACAACCTATAATCAGTGTTTCCCAGTTTCTCTCATATCGAATACTGTACAATAGAGACCGCCCGTGGATTGACGAAACGAATGTTGAAATGATACTACTGAACATTATCAAGACTTCATGTTTCAGGCCGGCTTCATGACTGCCACGGCTCAAATTCGTCAGCAACAGCAGGAGATTCGACGAATGAGAACCACTGTTCGTCGTCTGAAAATAGCCAATGTGATCTCATTTGTTGGCCTGGCAGCAATGGTGCTGATCAGAGTCAAGTATTGCAAGTAAACTTAAGCATGATCGTTCATGGTCTAATGTTCTACTGAATGTTCCCCTCCCATTGCATGCATTTCGATAAACATCATTGAATTCATTCTGTGCCGATATTCGTACTTTACCCTACCGCTTTTGTTGGACTGGCAGCATTGATTCTGATCAGAGTCAAGTATTGCAAGTGAAATGTGAAAATAATAAACACGTTGATGCTCATTGTGATCATTCGCAAACGGGCGCTCCGGACAAAAGGGTGAAAATGAATTTAGTTTCAGTTTTTCTCTTAGGGCTGGTTGTAGGGTGTGTTAGGAAACATCCGGAGATAAGCAAGAGCATAGAATACAATATTAGCCTTCCAACAATCAAAGTGTGAATTTTCCGAACAGTTACATTGTGAATCTTTCTCGCCCGAGTGTGTAACCTTTATCTTTTCTTTAGTGTAATTTCCTTCTCCTCCGTTCTCCCCTATCTCTGAAGATCTGATTCAATTTTCGATTTCTTCCATGCTTCTGGTGTTGGTTTATCACGCTCATACTCGTTTCATTTCCCCTATGATCTAATTTTAATATTTATCGAAAATTCCCCGGAAGAATGGTTGAGTTTCACTCATTGCTAAAATATGATTGGCTAACGCTGGTTGGTGCTCGGGGATGGATAGAGGATCGAAAAATCCATGAAGCGTGGGAATCAAAAAGTGTCACAAGTCACAACTCAGACTTCCTTGCACAATTCTCGCCACGAGACACTGCTCTTGTCACATCTGATGAGCTGGTCTCAACGCTCTCTCCATTTCCCGTGCTCTCTCGCTTTTAGGATCCACGGAGCCTTTAGAAAACCTCTCTGTTATGCCTGATCCCTCGCATCCCTGACTTATTCCTGCTCTCCAGGAAGTTCTCTCATTTTTCCTGATCTCTCGTCTCTCTGACCAACTAGAGAGCACGCTATACAGAGAGAGCACGCGAGAAATATAGTGAGAGATAATGCAAAATGGAGAGAGCGCGGATCCGACTTACAGGGAAGCTGGAGAGTAACTCGTCGTGTGTCACATCTGATGAAGTGAAGAAGAGAAAGACAAAAGCGCCCCAGGGCAGGGAGCAATAAGCGCGGAATCTTGACATTTTTCTGTAGGAGGCTTGAGTTTTTCGTCTGACTCACTCGATTTGGAACGCTCTCTCGCCTTCTCTGACCGTCAAGGAGATCGCTGCGCTAATAAGTGCTGAAGCTTCGTGGCTTTTTGCTGGGGTCTCTCAATTTAGCGTGCTATCTTGCCCTTTCTGACTACCTCTTTTTTCCTGTAACGTTTTGTCGGAAACTCTCAATGTCGAATGATCTCTCGCTCTGTCTAGTAGGTTAGAGAGTAGCGGAATGGAGTAGTGACAAGATCGTCCCTTCTTGAGAGGGAAGCAGTGAAGCTCCTCCTCCTCCTCCTCTCTCTCTCTCTCTCTCTCTCTCTCTCTCCCTCTCATGGATGAATCGCGGGTGAGAGAATGCATCAATTTCCTCAATTTGCGTCGCAATTTGTTTCGGTTCTCGTGTACGATGTGCTTTGCTTGAGACATCTTGAACTTTCTGTCCCGATTTCCACCCTGCGGCTACCGTATCCTAGAGCCTGAGCTTGGGGGTACGGTAGCCACATCAACCCGCGGCCAAACTATACCCCTAGCGTTGACCGATGTTCTCGTGTTTTGAATGAAACATCGTACATCCTTCTCCGTTTCGCCTGTTTCTCTTGCCGGTTGGATAAACTCTGAGATTATGCGAAACTCAGAGAACCCTCTCGAAACTGAGGGTTTACTCCTTTTTCGCCCGTTGAAACCCAGTGATTATGCGAGACGCCCGGCTAAAATCGGTGAGGTTCTCTTTCAGTTGATGTGAGAGAGATGGAGCTCGGCTGCTACAACTGTTCGCTCTTCGACGGAGTTGAGGTGAATTTTCGGAACGTCCTGTACCGTGTCAACTAGCCCTTATTCTGGATGAACAAATTGCGTCATTATTTCGAAAATCAGTATTATCAAGCAGGTTTGGGCCGTAGAGAATCATTTTCCTATCATTCTCATTTCCCGCCTAGCGTTTCATTCGGAGCGGTCAAGGGTCGGCCAAAAACCGAAGAAGCTCCCAGATTTGTACTGAATGTCTGAATGAGTTCCGAATAAGATCTAATGTATCGACTTCAGGACGAGTTCGACATGGGAGGCAATGACAGCTTCATTGGGGATGGCAACTCGACCAACTCGAGTGATCTGGAGGCACTGGCCGCCTTCCTCCTGGCACAGAGGAATCTGGGAGGAAAGTCGGCATTGGTAAGATTGAGTTATGCGTTTTGGGCCCACAATTCCGCAAATCTGAAGCGGAAAGTGCGAAAGCAGAAGGTAGAGTGAGATTAGGATGAGAATAGCTACGAGTGTTCTGGCAAGCTTCCTCCTAGCACAGAGGAATCTGGGAGGAAAGTCGGCATTGGTGAGCTTTCAGCTCAGGTATCGGCGAGTGGATATTCTTCGTGATTCTGTTAAAGAAATGAGTAAAAATTTGAACGGACCACATTAGGAAGCGTCTGAACTGTTTCATCCAGTTCCCTTGAGACCGCTCTGAATCTAGTGATGATGTAGCTAAGAGGAAGTACCCGAATGGGCTTTGGACTTGATGTTGAGACTCTTACCTAATTAGCACTCGACCCGACTCAAAACACCTTCTTCTCGCGCTTTTTGCGTAGTCTGGATTCGAGTTCGAAGTGTGTCTCCTCATTCCGCACGTTCTTCCATCAGTTAGATAAACTAGTGAACGTTGGGGTTTCGTGGGTCCACTCTGTCTATCTTTACCCAAAGACTTCCGCTCAGTCCCATTCCATTCATCACAGTTCTGTCGCGCTCGGAACTTTGGTTGTCTAGGGACACTGCTTACAGCTGGTCAGCGCAAGCGAGAGATCATGTGAAACTGAGAGAGTGCGAGGCTTGGCAACGTGCCAGGAACTAAAACAGCGGCTGTCCGGGGGCAATGCGATTGCCCCTCATCTCAAGAGACAGAAACACTAATCGCGTTCACTCCTCGAGCTGTATGGACTCTCTTAACTTTCCCTGCTCTCTCGCCTCGTCTCACTGTTTAGATAGTGTGAGAAAGAAGGAGAAAGCCTCTCTAGCTGCTCAATCTAATCAACTAGATCCCTTCCTTTCCTCTCAGCTCAGAGCATCTATTCACTCCTCATTTTTGTAGTGAAGCTTCATTGTCTTCTATAGCCTACTATCCTCCGAATGATATGTCTTGCCGTTGAAACGAGTAGGCAATGTGACAAAAGATTATCGGAAGCTTGTTCTTCATTTTTGGCTCATTTTTGTAGATTGCCGTATTTCTGGCAGGAAGAGAGTACGGTGACAGGGGAGCCCTCTCGAATTTCTCTATCCTATCCCAATTTTCAACTTGTTAGAGGAAGTCAAAAAGTACGCATGAAAAGGAACGTTCCACTTTTCAATCGACTAGCGACTCCTCATTTCTGTATCTCCTCCCCCATTGTCGAGTTGCCTCTTTCATTCATCCCCTCTGCCATACGGTCTCCATTCATGCGTTGTGCGAAGCGCGTTCTCCTTCTTATTCATCATCCCTAGCTTACTCTGTCTGGTGGGAGGTTGGCTGGAATTGAGAGATCTGTTCTTCGTTCGCTACACAGTCACTGTCATAGGCAGAGATCTGTGACGGACTGTGAAGCGCTAAACATTTCTTCCGGGTCTGACGCAAGCCCCGTTCGGAATGAAAGCTAGATTTGTTCAAAGACACTATTTGAAGCTCCGTAGTATCCAGAGTTCCGCTAATGACAAAGTCAAGACCTCTGAACGTTTCTTCCTGGTCTGACGTCATCATTGCGTAATGAAGATTTTTTACAACATCTGTGATCTCTTCTCTATCACGTTAGCGCTGCGCCACTTGAGTTTGTGAGCTTTCGAGCCAGAAATAGCTTGATGCGCACCCATAGGCCATCGTGCCAGCTAGGGAACGGACTCAAATCGCTATTTTAGTCATACCGTTTAGTTTATCCAGCGATCACTCGGACAGTTCGGAAATATGGGAATGTGTTCATACACTTTTTTCCGTCTGGGAAAGACTAAGACTGCTATTTTAAACTGGAAATAGAACCATTCATTTCTGTCGTAGAGCACCAAAATCTAAGATGTGGGCGGGAATGTATCCAGAGAGACGAACGAGAAGTAAGCATATCGGTTGTTAGAGAAAGCTAGAGACTGCGCGAAATGTACAGAACAAAACCATTGCTCTGCTCTAAGCCTCTGCCTGACTATTGAGAAACACAGTGGAATTGAGAGAGCCATACCATTGCTCGAATCTCGCTTTATCTAACCGACCAGAGAGCATGTGAATGATAGAGACTAATACCATCGCTCCCCAGTGAAGTGTGTACGAATACAACCCGAAAACAGTGCCCGAACTTGGCAGATTTTCGCCTCGCTAGCACGTAGACTGTAGAAGACTAAAACTGCCACTGTTTTGAGTCTAAGTGAAAATGAACTCATTTGTTGAAGAGGAGTGTTCTCCTTATTTTCCATAATTTCTTACTCTGTATGTCCCAGCTCCTATACACGACCCAGCGAAGACCTAGACAGTTGCCTATTTCGGCCATATAGTGACCCGTTCATGTTATTGCGCGAGTGGTTCTCTTTTCTGCATTCCTTTTCGGAGCAGCAGGTAGTGAGTTGTATCCATGCAGAAAAACCTTCGAAAAACGATTCTCTTCCTGCATTTCGTTTCTGTGGTGGCAGGTATTGAGCTGAGACGTGTTGACTCCACTGCAAGGAAACCTGCGAAGAGCGACCAAATACCCGATTGCGTTGTTTCTGACTCTCTTGTCAGAAACAGTCTTTCCGTGGTTTCTCGCTACCACTAGTAAGCCAACGTCCCAAACACTGTTACTTGGGTTCACCAGTGGTTGGAGCAAAACCCACCCATTCTTTATGGTTCACCGTGGTTTGGAGAAACCAGCGTTATTCGTTACGTGTAGGTTTCCCTTCCTTGTTCATTAGCCTATGACTTCTCAGTAACTCGAAGTTATGCTTAAATCCTCGTCACTCCTTATGCTGCCTCGTTCTGTCTAACCAGCGGAATATGAGGATATTGGCCGAGGATTTCCCACCCAACTACGAATCCCACGCGTTTCCCTGCGCGCATTAGAAATTGCAACAACAGACAATCGGGGAGTGGTTAGTAATTTATACGTGCGCGAAGGCTCGCAGCAGCAAGATTTGGTAGACACAGGGAAGAATGTCGAAGGGCCCTCTCCATTTCATATACTTCCTTCCAAGTTAGATAAATGTGGCATTCATCATATTCATCATATTCATCGTCTCTGTTCCTTAGTTACAGGGAGAGAGGAGAGAAAGAGTTCATATTGAATGTGGCCTGAGCTGAAAGTTGCTTGATGAACAACCCGAAATAGAGCTTTTGCCTCTGTTTACGAAACCAACTAAACCGCTGAAATCCTGTATGTCGATAGTCATTTATATTTCCATCCCGATATTGCTCATGTGTCATCCGCGTTCCTGAGCTACGTGTCGACAGGAGAGAGTTTGGATGCATAATCCCTGTTTATAGTAAATGACAACGTTCTGCATGCAGCTTTGAATGTCACAAGCCTCTTGTCTTCCCGATTTCCTCTCCCCTTGTCAGACAGTATTTCCTCCCCCGTTGATTGGATTCATTTGCCGCGCCGTCATACGCCTTCGCCTCCGTACAGGAATAGCCGATTATTGTCGAGGAGAGATGGGGAGACTCTGGATTTCGCATGCTCTCTCGCTCTGTCTGACTGATGATGTAGTGTGCCTAGTCGAAAGACCAGACCATTACTTTAGAAGAGACTCTACATTTTACACATTATCTCACGCTGACTGGCCGCTTAGAGATCATCCAAAAGCAAGAGAGACAAACCATTACAGGCAACGTATTGTTCCTGCTTGTCGCTAAAGACTGAGACCATGTGTTTGTGTCGTTTGGGGGACTCGGTGAAGGTATACCAACTAATCGAGTAAGCCGACGACTCTAGAGTCTCATCGGCTGAAACTGTAATCTCAAGTGAACGTTGTCAAATTAGAGAACACCCACGTTTACTGGTCGTTGGTGGTCGCGAATCATTCTCAATGCACACAGTCATTCTTCATGCGTAGCCACTCCTTGAATCCCTAACGTTTCCTCTATTTCAAACTGTGTTTCGTCGGTCAGAAAAACGAAAGATAGTGCAGAATGCGGAGAGTCATGTGTGGCCGTCCGCTGTTTAGCCATTGGCCGTTTGTGTACCGGTAGTTCTACGTACCGGATGTGATTCCTTCTTTTCTTATTGCTGCCTTTTTCCTGAAGCATGCATTTGTTCTGTCACTGTCTGAGGTTCACTCCGAGAATTCCCAGAGGTCTATAAGCTGGACCACTCCGGCTTCTAGACCACTTGCTTTGCTTTGCTTGAGTCAGCGTCTCTCGGTTCTGCGCATTACTTCAACATACATATTCGATGATAGATTTGAGAAACTTTTTTGGTGCATTCTTCTAGACTGATGTCGATCTATGTCCAAATAAGTGGTCGGAAATGTCGGGAATAGTCGGAAACGATGGATGTCCAACCGCCCTTTTCCGTCCATCTCCCCTCATTTTCCTCATTTCCTGAAGAAGTTTATTTTGGAGTCGCTACCTTTTTGGCCTTTTGTCACACGTCACCCTATTATGTTGGTGATTGATATTTGATCTTTGATTCTTGATCTTTGATCTTTGATCTCTTTCAGATGTCGCAAGTCGAACGCATGGCCTGCCTCGTGCTTGGCATCATGTCCATCTTCCTCAACACATTCGTCATTGCGGCACTAGTGAGATACCGGAGGTGAGCGACTATCGGGACTAGAGTGTAGTCACGAGTTGGTGAAATTGGGAAGGCATCATGTCCATCTTCCTCAACACATTCGTCATTGCGGCGCTGGTTCGGTATCGGAGGTGAGCAACTATCGGGACTAGAGTGTAGTCACGAGTTGGTGAAATTGGGAAGGCATCATGTCCATCTTCCTCAACACATTCGTCATTGCGGCGCTG
>LS496746.1:51338-102770 GCA_900490845.1 Pristionchus japonicus
GGCATCATGTCCATCTTCCTCAACACATTCGTCATTGCGGCGCTGGTTCGGTATCGGAGGTGAGCAACTATCGGGACTAGAGTGTAGTCACGAGTTGGTGAAATTGGGAAGGCATCATGTCCATCTTCCTCAACACATTCGTCATTGCGGCGCTGGTTCGGTATCGGAGGTGAGCAACTATCGGGACTAGAGTGTAGTCTCGAGTGGGTCATTTTTTTTTAAATCCTATGGATCTTGGATCCCTGGATAGTTTGAGCGCGAGATAGGAAGGAAACACACGTATTCCGCAGCGTAAATACATGCTTCGAAGGAGTGTCAGAATCCTGATTGCGGAAACAACAGATTCAGGGCGTGCATTTTGTTGCCTGTACGCTCAAACAAAAACATTGCACAGATTCGAAAAAAATTTATAAAATAATACGCACTTCTGCAATTTCCTGGGCAACTACAAAATTCCCCATACGCTCATACATTCCCGAACACACCCTGCGGAAACCATTACAATTAGTGAATCACTGAAACTCATTTCATTTTCACCCTATCGTCCGGGAAAGTGCAGGATTGCCAATAATAAAATAATATAAATAAATTGCAGACGCATGCTCAAGAACGTCTTCTACGTGATAGTGCTCAATTGTGCGATACTGGATCTGACACGGTAAGGCTTATCTTGCTCAGATATTGACTTTGAAACGCGAATCCCGGGCACTCCTGCACCTATCCGGACCAAATATCTAATAACCGCCATCCATCCCCGATCACCAACCCGGCGGGACACCAATAGATTCAGGGAACACTGAAGCTCAATTCACTTTTTTCCGAATGTCCGGAGAGGTGCAGGAGCGCCAAAATATTGAGCTATGAACGGAGTATCTCTTTTCCAGGGCCTTTCTCCTCACGGGTGTCGGCGGGCTGCAAGTCTTCTTTACGCTCAGGGAGCACTGGGTGTTCATGGTGAGAAATTCATTTCCTTTTCGCTTTACTGTCTCGTTCGAATCATCCTCACTTATCCTCCGCAATCTTTGAACTGGTTGTGAAGCATACATCGTTGTGCGTACGAAGCAAAATCGCTGATTGATCGACCGTTCATCCTTTTCTGAGAAAAGGAAGATGCCTCATGACTCCTCCATAGAATCGATAGTCTCGCGACATTTGCTCCTTCTCTTGTCACAAATTGGATTGCGCTCAGGATTTAGCTCAGAATTCCTTTCCTCAGAGGAAAGCAGAATCCTCGGAAATCCTCCTGATTGAAGCTTACGCCCCCAGAGAACGATGACGAATGAAACGAAACTATTTACGAAATGAACAGATGTTTAAGCGGACTGACTAATTTACTGAAGATGATACGGATTATTTTTAAATGTAAAGGGCCTCTAGTCATTGTCATGGCTGTGATAGTGACCAAACACCAACTCGAAACTACACTCTAGTCTCGATTGCTTGCAGACCTGGCGAACGATGAAGTGGCTGCTGAAACCGCTCAATCTCATGACCATCTTTAACCTACTGGTGTTCACAACGAACGAGTTTGTCGTCATACGGTAAAATTATTTCATCGATTCGACCTGCCAAGTACGGTAGCGGATCGATAACTGACTTCAATCGATAATCGCAGGTATCCACTGCACTATCGACGCTACTGCAGGCGAAGAGTGATCCTGGGAGTGTTGCTGGGGTGGTAAGTTGAGAATTTCGTCATCTCGAATGATTCTCATATTTGCGAACTTATCCTAATGATGAAGTGGAATGATCACTATGATAAGTACGGGGGTCTATTGATCATTCAAACTTTTTGCAAAGGGTTTGCAAGTTTGGTCAGTCTAGAATCCTAGTTTTAGAAGTCAGTTTTAGAAGAACTCTAAATGACCAGTTCTAAACGTAAGTTCTAAAATGATACACCCTCCTTCTTCTGACTAACTAGTCAGTTCGCGGAATGGAGAAGTCCCTTTCTCCGAATGTCAGCGTAGCGTGGCGTGAATGGGGGAAAGATACTTCTTCAATTTTTAATTTCAATTATTCCGGACCGGTTCACAGCAATATTCACGCCGTTCGAAATGCGCTTTTGTGCTTCGGGGATCGTAGAAGGTTTTGACTATCAAACGTTCTCGAAATCGGGACATGTCTCGGAATGAGGTACAGAGCTGCTTTTTATTTGCCTTCTTGTTCATGTTTGAACTGAATTGTCGTTACTATCGAAAGTACACTCTAGTCTCGACATTCCAGTTGGTGCATCGCCTTCCTCTACACTGCACTCAGCGTGGCCACTCAAATGGGCGAGCACAATACGATTCTGTGTGAGTTACGGGTGATCGAGGACTGAGTTGGAAGGAGAGATTCGGTAGATCAGCCATTGTTAATGGACTTACAGTCTCTCGAATAAAAAACCGAAAGCGTCCCGAACTGCAAGCGACTTCAGACAAGCTTTCGATCAAATTTCTCATCAATCTGCAATTACTTCTACTAGAGACTGTCTCAATTTTCCCATTTCAGCGGCAGAGAACATCATCGCCCTTCTCTGCTACTTCTGCCTGGTGGTCGTGCTGGTGAGCAATTTAATAATTCTCGAAATTCTTGAATTTCGAAATTTTTCAAAATTCGAGTGAAACATAATGAGTATCTATCATGGTGTGACCGAACGGAGTATCGAGACTAGAGTGTAGTCTCGAGTTGATCCATTCGCAGGTCTGTTACGGCTTCATCCTGCTCACGATTTTAAGCCTTAATCTGAAAGCCGGTTTTGCACTGAATAACCAATGAAAATTAAGATATTTAATCATTGTGAGAACGAACGAGTATCGAGACTAGAGTGTAGTCTCGAGTTGATCATCTGCAGGTCTGCTACGGCTTCATCCTGCTCACGATCCGCAAGTTCCATCGCGCGGAGCAGAACGGAGAGTTCACGGCGGAGGGTTGGTTCAGAATTTCTCCTAAAGATCATGAAACGTCTACTAAGCACTACAAAATAATCCAACTTTCATGTTTGCAATCAAGATGTTCAGAGTGTAAACTGGGTCCTGGGAATCGAATGTTAAAATCTCCAGGCCAGAAGATCAACCACCGAGCGACGATGAAGCAGTGCGAGGGCTGTGAGAGGACGAGGGGCACGAGCAAGTGAGTTGATCTCAACATTCAACATGACTATGGTGCGAGAAAGCGAACAAATTAGTTGAGAAACAAGACTAGAGTGATTGTTTTCGAAATAGATACATTTCACTTCACAAAAATTTTAATCGCTCATAGCAATGAGAAACAGGATGAAATAAAGATGTATACTTATCTTGATTCTCCAACATTATGAGTAGAGACCCCAAAGTAGATCGCCGATTTATTGCATTGGTTCCAAATCTGGGTTCAATAAGTCCCTCATGGTCCCAGTAACACCATACTTTTTACCGTTTGTGAATATCTTGTCTCTGTGCAAAGTTACGCCTCTAAAACCACGCGCGCGCAGGCATGGAGCGAGAGGGAAGGGAAGAGGAGAGAGAGAAAAGGGGCGGAGCCTCTCTCGTGTGTGTCTCTCTCCCTCCCCCCGCCCTCTCGCTCCCCTCTCCCCGCGCTCTGGCGACAGACCGGGGCGAAATGATAAAAATCCAAAAAAATTACTAAAATTCCTAAAATATTCGTATTAGTCAAATACCAGCGGCGCAGAGCTGTCGGAACAAGGGAACCTTCCTATTCCCCTATTTTGCACCATAATTATCGATTTTTCCCATCCCAAAGTTAACCAATCATGATGCGCCACAGATATGTTATGCGGGCTGGTGATAGGTACCGAAAACGCTTTTGATTGTTGAAATCGGTTGTGAACTCGAGTTGTCGGACCTCGCGCCAGATTTCGCGCGTGCATTTATCCCCTCTGAGAGGGCGGAGCTTGGGGTCTCTAATTATGAGTAACTTGTTAGCAAGACAACATAAAGAGAGAGTCGAGACATGAGTGTAGGTTGAGTTATCGCTCCTTTATTTTAGAATCCTTCGAATATGAGAAAGCTAGAGAGCATTCCAAATAAAGAGAGCCGAGACTACACTCTAGTCTCGACTCTCTCTAGGCGCTGCAACTCGCACAGGAAGTGGCGGACGCATCTGATGTCACGGCACAAGTACCTCATCGTCATCGGAACGGTGCTCCTGGTGAACGTCCTCTTCCTCATACCGTACTCTGGAATACAGGTACCGTATTCAATTGATGATCGTAAACTGATTTTTCAATCATTGATCTCAAGGGTTACCTCATTAGTAACTGCTTGTGAAGTAGTCTTCCTCATACCGTACTGGAGTACAAGTACCGTAGTCGATCGTTTATCGAGAAATGATTTTATAAATAGTATTCGGAATACGGTATTCCAGATCCTCCACTTCCTCCAACTGCAAGATATCATCAGCTTTACTGTGTTCACCAAGTTCATGCAGCACATGGCTACGGTAGGTCGCTTTGTTGATCGAGAACTGAGTTTCGGGTTTACTGCAGCTACAATTGAATGCACTGCTTGGGAATGTAGTCAGATTTACCAAGATTTCTCGAAAGAAAATAGATTTCTTTCTAGTTAATTCTACAGTAGTCCATCCTTTACTTTCAGGTAATGATCGGCGTGCACGCAGTCTGCCAGCCCCTCTGCTACTTCCGTATGACTGAGTTCCGGAGACTGGCTTGCTGCCATGGTCGGGCGCCGTGGAACAGGAACAAGAGCTTCAGCCATCATAAATCATTTGGTAAGTGCGATGGAGCAGCTTCAGAACCTTCTTACTTCAGAATGGAAGCGTTTTGTATCATTACTTGAGAAGTAACATATCTTAGTGTCTGTCTGTCTGTTTGTCTGTCTGTCTGTCTGTCTGTAACGTGTGTCACGCTTTTGAAAAATCGCTATAAATGGCCTAAAAATGATCGCCCAAGTCCTTACCCGGTACCATTCGAATCCCCACGAAAAACTTTTCTAAAAAATTTGCATATTACATAATGATGACGCAATATGATGAAATCTCTTTTCGCGCCTTTTTCGCCTGAAACTCAACCAAATGACTTGGGCGAACCACCAAACAACTTCGCTTGACTATAGTACTACGGTGATTTGATAGATCGCTTTGCTCGTTGTTCCGCAGGGAGATTTCAAAAAGTTTGCTGTGATTGATGACTTTGAGTGGGTTACGGTAGTTCGAAAGAGCATGAAGATGATTCGCTTGCAGCCGTAACCAAGACGCAGATGGGCGAGAACGACGGCGACTGCACGGACCATCTGATGGTGGAGCCGAAGCCGCCCCGAATAGTGAGTTTGACCAAGCGGCCTTATGGATACGGTACCTCTTACGGTAAACTCACGAAATGATGTTCAACGAATGATGAGAACTGTTCAATAGTATTTTTCCTGATTTTTTGAATCGAGAGGCGGAAGATCGTGGTTTACGGAGAGAGCCAGACTATGCTAACGATACAATTGCAGCCGCTTCTCGAGAACGCCCGCATGATCATGCAAAAAATATGAAAGAAATGGTCAAATTCATTCGAGACTATACTCTAGTTTCGATTGTTGTAATTTTCAGCCGCTTCTCGAGAACGCCCGCATGATCATGGCACCGGTCAATCCCAAGTGGGGCTCGAATGCGGTCAAGTTCAGAGCGCATGGAAATCAGCTGGAGAAGGTGAGATTGGAAAACTTCTGCACTTTTGGCCCGAGCCTCTCTCTCTCTCTCTATGGACCGCACTGAGTGAGAAGTGAGGCGGCGAATGAGAATGGTAGGGATAAAGTACTCTATTGAGAAAAGCCGGGCCAAAAGTGCAGAAGTGCCGAGATCCGGTGCCTTCCCTGAACTTCGTTAAGTTTCTGGGCTGCATCTCCCTCCTAAATGCTGGAATCCTCCAACATTGATCTCCATTTCTTGAAGAGTTTCAATGAAGAAAGCTAGACGAAGTGTGCAGAATAGTGAAGAAAAAATATAGATAACCCAAGACTACACTCTAGTTCCTACTCTCTTCCAGGTGCACACTCCTCAGGGCGGCAAGAGGAAGAGTCTGCTGAGGAGCAAGAGCGAGTTCGATCTCATTCCTCCGAAGAAGAAGAGCAGTGCGAGGGAGATGGCCATGCCGTGACCTATCGAGACTACACTCTAGTCTCGATTGTTCCATTCATGTTCATTGTTCTTCGACATGTTCGATGGTGATGCTTCGAGGACTCTCCTCTTTTCCCATGATCTTTCGCTTTCTCTGACGATTGAAAGATTCATCTCCATGAGATTCATATTTTCCTGTGCTTTATCACTTTGACTGATCTGTATGGGCTGTTCATCCCCGATTAGTCTAGACTGCACTCTAGTCCCGATTGTTCCACACTTCTTTCTTCATCATCAACATGTTTTGCATGAACGAATGGATTTTTTCGTTTGAAAGAGAGTGAATACCTGTCTAAATATCCCCCCCCCCCATTCCTTCGCTTTCTAGGGTAGCTGAGAGGGTATCGCTTGTTCTTTATTAGGGTTGTCGATTCAAATTCAAAGTCTTCGAACCTGAATGAACCTGAATCGAGCTTGAATTTGAATTCGAACAGATAATCCCTTTCTTTAACAGGAATCCGTCAGTATCTAACTCACTCCCATTCCCAAAGTCTATCGCTTTGCTCGGTTCGTGATCTTGCTCCTTTCGCCAATCCCTTCTTGATCTCATTGTTTCCTGAGCTCAGGATTATGTACTTTAACCAGTCGCCATATCGCTACGCTCACTTTTGTTTCAATTGCTTTGTCGTGCTCGCTGATAAATATTTCTGCTTCTATTCTCTTATCGAATAATGAGGCCAGGAAGAGTTTCCTTTCTGCGTTCAAAACAATCGTTCGTTTACGATAATCTATCGTTCAACGGTCCTCATTCTCGCTAGTTCAGTGGTCGATTGAATGCTTGCACGGACTCAATTATTTCGAAAGTCACGTGTACGTGAATGCATTCTTTGCATTCCCTACTCGCTCGAGTGGTTGTATCGCGCATCCTGCACGTAGGACCTCACAGCAATAGTCTGCAGTACAATAACGGCCGTGTCCAATAACAGATAGATGGAACAGTGTTGTGGAAGAGTGATGCATGATGAGTCAATAGTTGAAGAACGTTACCACATGATTATTCCCCCGCAGCCTTGCCCCTCCTTCTCCTTAGCGGTGTACACCAACGACTCACACGGCATAATATCAATCATCTTATCAGTTTTCAGCAGTTGTTGGCATTGTTAGTACTAGGGTGAGTAGGGCAGGGACTGTGGGCAGGGTTACGGTAGGTCAATTGGGTCACTTCTTCATCCTCCCATCGGTCACTTCCTGGCTCGCGTAGACTTGGTTGCCTTGACTTGTCTCGTTGATTTGGCCTTGGGCTTCGCCTTGGAGACTGTCGCTCTGCGTGGGGTCTGCAATTGGAACGGTAAGGGTACGGTAGGATTACGGTATCACTACAGTATCCTAAGGCTACTGTAACCCACACCTCCACGGTAACTCACACTTTTCCTGGGCGCGGTCTTCAGCGGAGTCGGCGGGCGGGTGCTCCTCTTCTTGGCTACGGCCGATTTCGTCGACCGTCTTAATTGATAGGAGTACGGTAAATAGGAGTACGGTAGATGGGAAATCGATAGGAGTACGGTAGGTGGGATACAGTAGTGTGGTACCTTCTTGGCGACTTGGCCGCCCGCGTGGATCGACGCGAGACAGCCTTGACCGAGCTTCTGCTGCTGCTGCAATGGTGTACTGTAGATGAGGGTACGGTAGTTTGGGGTACTGTAGAGTACTGTAGGTGAGAGTACAGTACTCTGGATACGGTAGTGATCGAATACCTATCCGACGACTTGGCTGGGGTGCTCGGCTTGATCTTCTTCTGGCGGTCGGATCTGGAGTACGGTAGGCTGATCACGGTGATCGACTGGCTACAGTAGCCTCCCACAGGAGTATTTTCCACACGAGATCAGACATGAAGGTGATCAGGTACAGTGAGCTACATAAGGTAGATACTGGATCAGCAAGAGCTATCAATCGATAATAATTGATGCTCGGCTACTGTTGGATACGGTAGATACCGTACTGGGTCAGTCGGCGGCGGCTCTTGCTCTTGCCCGAGTCCTGCAGGTTGACCTGCTTGACGGTCTTCGCAAAGGAGACCGTCGATCGTGATCTGAGAGGGGTACGGTAAGTGAGGATTACGGTATTTGATAAGTACGGTATCCGAGGTATACGGTAGGTGAGATATACGGTCGATCAGCGGTACGGTATTCGTGCAGATACACCCACTTAGAGAAGAAACGGTAGATGACGAATGAAGACTACGGTAGTTACCGTAACACGATGAGGAGAGGAGATGATACCGTACCTTCTCGATGCTCCTTTCTGCGCTCGGGTGGAGACCACGAGTATCGATTTGGTCGGAGCCTTGGAGCGAGATCGGCCTGGATGGGGTACGGTAGGACTACGGAATGAATGCTAACGACCGATTGTAGATCCGAGCAGACCGAGGGATCCTCACCTCGAGACTTGGTGGACGCCATTTGGAAGGAAGAAGTGGGGAAGGGAAGGAGGGGGAAGTGTGAGAAGTGAAGGAGAACGGCTCTTTTATACTCCAATAATGGGTGAGAACAAGGAGATTACTGATCATCCGTTTAGAATGAACTCAGATTGGTTTTGAGTAAATAAAATTTGTTATTGAAAAAAGCTACTGGGCAATTCGCATTCATTATCACGAATAGTCTCACCAAGTCTATGAAAGCACGTTCACGACATTTTCCCATTAGCAGCAGAGGTATGAAATTCAGGTACATACATCCCCCAGAAATACAAATTTTGGATTGAATTTTCACTCTCATTTGATTGCCGTGTTTTCCTTTGGATCACGTAGGAATTGTGGGGAAGTAGGACATCACTGCAGGCTCCCCCAGACAATGCGAGCTGTTCGCATTCGGTATCACGAGCAGCGTCGCAAAGCTCATGAAAGCACTGATGCAGTGTTCTACGGATGCGGTGAGAGATAGGTAGAGAATTCTGCCAGTGCCCGGGAAGAATTATTATAACGAGACCTATCTGCAGGTCTACAGGCAATCGATAATCTACAGTATTCCATAGCCACAACGTATGCTGTGGCGCTGCACCCAATAATCGAAAGCCTAAAGAATCCTAAAAAAGGGGGTAGCCCACGGACAGTAACCAATAGATGCAGCAACCGGCCACGCAAGCCAATCGATACAGCAACCGGCTACAGTAACCAATCAATATGGCAATCGGATACAGTAACCAATCGATACGGTAGCCAGATACAGTAACCAGATGTTACGCAAGCAAGCGGTTTGCTGCCTTGCAGCAATAACCCAAGCGTCCGCTAGCGCTGCCGAAACGAAGTTGCCTCTTGCGCTTGCATCCGTAAGATGACTAGCTCACGCTTCGGCAACTAACGCACCCTCCTCACTTCTCTCTTCCATACGCTGTGCACACCCCACAAATCCCGCACGAGCGCATGCTATAGATGGCACGTGCGAGTAAAACGGTGAACGGAAACATCAGCCCTTGTGCATCTGCAGCTGCACAAGGGAAAGAACACGAAACACAACCACTCCACTCCAAGGGCAGACTGCCGGGGCAGGGGTGGAAAAGGGAGAAGGGGTTAGGAAAGAGAGCACGGAGAAGGTTGGGGAGGGAAACAGGGGAAGGGGGAAGGGGAGAAGAAGGCCCTCAAGGAGACGTCGCATCCAGTGGAAGAGGAGAAGAGACCTGAATACGTTGAATTACTGATTGATCAGGTCATGCTAATTAGATCCTAATCATATCAATTAGATCATTTCACGATTCTTAATCTACAGTTGGCGATATCCGCATTTTTGGACTAGATTTTTGGACGGGAAATCAATCAGCAATTTGGGTTATCAAGGATCCCAAATCGTTTCATTATCTAACCCTCGAGTGTCGCAACCTACGGACTAAAGTGTTTTTGGGCGATCATGGGAACAACACAACTCGAAATATTGTAAAGTCGCCAACTGCTGGTACTCCTACTCCGTTCCCGTTCCGCATCCCATTACTCACCAATAGCCAACAATGCCGACGGGCAGCTGCAGCAGAAGGCAGGCCAGAGAAAGAGAGAGAGAGAAAGCGACTGCAGCAAAGGGAGGCGAGAGAGAGAGAGAGACGAGTCATGCCCGAGAGCGATCGCACTCCTGATGTATTGAATAACATTAATTAATTGTTACTGAAGCGATTGCAAATCACAGGACGACAAAGATGCACCTAACTCATTTACGGGCAAGCGTGTTACAGAATATAAAACGTTAGCGACTTCAACTAAATCGCTTTCCAAATAGCCTGATTTCGGATTTACAAGGGAATTGATCAAAGAAGAAGGTGCATCCACTGAGTGCTTTCGTTCAAATTAATTCAACGCAAAAAAATTAATACAACGTTCTCAAAACATCTATTTCGCTGGCACATGGCCACTAGGCTTTGTTGAATGCATCCGCGTTGAATGGCAACCAACAATTGCATTGCGTTACCATCCCAACGTGAATGGGAACTATCCAAACTCGGGTACATGGTCAGAGAGTTGGACAGATCACCAACCTCAACAGCTCCCCTGCCGGCCGTCTTGAGAAGAGAGGACGACGGGATGGCGTCTCGATCCGCTTCTCGAAGCATCCAATCAGATGAGAGAGAGGAGGAACCTGCAATCGCCAAGACTAATCGTCAATCAACAAGAACACTCAAAATAACGTCCATGGATATGTGAAGGACACTCTGGCGAGCTTCAGACGGTGTCAACATGACTAAGAAGAGTTCAATCAAGCTTACAAACTAGAACACAGCTATGGAAAACATTTGACACCGTTTTAAGCGCACCAGTGCCCTCGGATGAACAATTAAAACAGATAACTTCCACTGGCGCTTTTACGGCCATTCTCTGTTGCTCCATTCACAGTTTCACTGTCTCTCCATCTAATTATAGTCTTATAGTCATCGGCAAACTACGGACCATGGAGAACGATCCTCATTCCTTCTTCTCCTTCCTTGGCTGATCCTTGAGAGAGACAGAGAGGGGCGAGGCACGAGAGGGAGCACATCTCGTGGCGAGAGATCGTCGTAGCCAACTGCAAAAAAATCAATAATATTATGCATCATTACGCGATCCAACCTCACGTCGACTCCAGCTTGGCCCGCTGCCAAGTGGGAGGGAGTGGCGGGGCTTCGACCCGTGCAGCAACTGCAGCCGGCATGGCACACGAGACGCAACAATCTGGAAGACGAAGGTTAAGTCATCATAGTTTTCCGCCGCAGGAGAAAGGAGAAGCCGGGGCTGGGACTCAAAGCACTACAGTACCTCGACGTGCTACCGTATCCTGCCCGCATCGATCGATTGTCCGAGACAGGACTCAGACTTGTGTAGCAGCCAGTACGAGACGGCGATGTAAACTGAAATAGATAACTATTAAATAGGCATGGCTTAGATCGATACCTCGTCCGGCTACCGTAGTCAACGGCCGATCGATCGATGAGACACACACAATCCGCGTCGAGACCAGAAACTGGAATACAAGACGTTCGGATTGGATCAATAAACTGGTATTGTACCTCAGCGCGCTACCGTATCCTCCCGATCGATCGATTGCCTGACGGACGAGGGAGGAGCGTGTCTAGAGTTGTATTTTGCCTGCAATCAATCAATAAATATCTCGTCATCTAGAGATGTTCTTCGCAGTGTCCACTTAACCGACCTCCACGCGCCTCTTTGAACAGCCTCTGCTTAGTGCATCGCTCGTTGAGGGAGACGAGTGGATGAGGGACCACCTGCAATCGATCGATTGGTGACGTCATCCCAATGCAATCCGACCTTCGTCCATTCTCTCCGTCTCCTCTCCCTTCCCTTCTCCATTCCTCTCCTCATCGGTCGGTCCTCGCCGTCTCTTCTTCCTCATCGATCGCATCCTTCTTCGCTGCAATTTGGTGAAATTAGTAATCATCCCTTTTTGAAACTCACTATCACTTGGTCTTCCCACAATCGCACTCTTTCGCTCTCTCACTTCGAAAGTCTTCCCCTCCCTCCCCGTTCCTCATCACGCAGCCGCTGCTGCACTGAACTCGTCAAAGACGAGTTAGTGCGCGCAACATTATGCAACCTCACAATGCCCAGCGCAGGAATCCCGAAGAGCACCCAGATACGTTCGGTGCCAGGAGCCATGCCTATCGGCTGCCCATCCATGAAGACGTCCAACTCAGCACGTGTAGTTGTGGACGGAAGGGTAGGGCTTTTCTGCTTCTACGCTGAGCTGCGTGGTCCCTATCGCGGATTTTTGAATACTTTTTCACCCCCGCACTCTCGCCTATTCTGAATGTAGACAACCAGCAAGAGATTCAACCGACTGTGTACCTGGGTGAGGCTACCCGAGTAACACAGTCAGCTGCCCCACCAATAGTCCCGGCATTGCAAGGACTCGACGATGGCGAACCACCACAGTTCGCGAAGTACCCTCAAGCGACATTAACCTTGCGCGTGAGTGAAACACTCTGTTGGCGTGCCGGGTTCTAGTGGTGGTGGTCTCGGACAGTCAGCTCCCATCCACTATCGCTGGTTCTCTTATTCCATTGGGTGCTTAGGCTCGTTCGAGAGCATGCGCAATGGAACGAGCCATACTGAATGCTTCCAATGGGGACGCGCCGCTCACACGAGACCGAAGTCCCCCCCCCCCCTTTTTTTTTGGAGTTAGGTGCGCTCTCGCTCTAAACCAGGCAGGAATGGGGATATAACTTATCTGATGGCATGGAGAGCGGCGTGGACAGGAGAAGAAGCTGGAGACCACTCGTTTCCGACGCCATTCCAGATAAGGGAGGCGTATCGTCGACTGCAATTAATGCATGAGTACATCAGTGATGAGGCAGTAAACAGCACGATAACACGAGCGGAACAAGCGGGAAAAGGAACCACAAGAAACGAAAAGTTTAGGGTCCTACGCCAGGATCCAATTAGTGTTTCGAAGTGCCAAAGAACGTGTCAGAAGCCTTGTGCAGCAAGGAATGCAAAGAGAACATGGTGACAGCATTGAGTTGCAATAGTACACGAGGGAGAGAGTGGAAAAGCATGAGGACCCAACTATGATAACCATGATTCATAGATCACATGCTAGTCGGGGTGAATCCAAAGGCGGTACACTTAGGCTGCAATATTACATAACACTGATGAAGCCTACTATGTAAGGAGCGACACCCTCCTAGGAGCTCCTATTAGGAACCGATCCATCCGACCTGCGATCTACACTAACTTTCTCCATCACTTGCCCTGTAAGTGTTTTCTATGCCACAACAAAATACGCTGCTAAGGACCACTGATGATCCACACGAGCTATACACCCATTCGCCGACTGGAATTTGTCACCAAGGTTGAGGTGGGAGAAGGTGCACAGGCCTTTGGTAGAGTAGTCGGCGACTGTAGCGAGCAAAAGGCGGGAAAATTTAAATAAACAGAAAATAAAAGCGAGGGCAGAGCGAGAATACAACGCGCGCAATCAATGAGCGAGCGCTGAACCACGATCGATAACCCAGGAGATCAGAGGAAGCGCCCGAACTGCACGCAAAAAATAAAAATCATGAGCGCGCTCCAACGAACTCAAGAAATAATTCAAATCGCCGCTTCCGCGTGGGACCGAGTACGGTGGCTCCTAAAACCGGCTCTCCTAAAAGACTTTTCCTTTTTTCGCGTTTTTCTGTTTTGAGGCCGCTGTTTTTCGTTTTTAGAGCTGTTTTTCACTGTTTTCACAACTATTACGTACTTGGGCGTCATTATGCCTATGCTAATCGCCATTTTTCAGTGGTAAATCCTCTGCAATCATGCAGCTTTTCATCAACGCCGTTGACGGCGAGCTTACCCGCCTCGAGGTCACCCCCGAGATCACCATCGGTGAGATCAAGGTACGCGTGTTTTTATGCCTGTTTTCTTGCAATTTTCGTGACGTTTTAGTGCCTGTTCTCGAATAATGTAGTTGGAATGGCAAAAAAAATGCTCCCATAGTAGTATTTCATCATTACTGTTAGTTGAATTTATGTCTTTGTTATAATTATTGTATTTACAGGCCCAGCTCGGAGCTGAGGAGTTCATCCTCTCTTACGGATCTGCCATCCTCGATGACAACACCGCTTCCCTCTACTCCCTCGCCATCAGCGAGGGAGCTTCCCTCGGACTGAACGCCCGCCTTCTCGGAGGTGAGTTTTAGCTTTAAATAGTTTAAAAATAAGGAATCTAATAGGTTTCTTTTGAGCAAGATCGTGGTCTCCAAAACGACAATTCTATATCCGACAAATTTGAAAAATTTAAAAGAACTTTCTGCCCTGTGCATTTTGATGGCGTTGGTATTGTTAACACTTTGAATTAGTCTGTGAAAACGATCATTGTGGTAAAGATCCATAATTTTTTTTGCAGTACTTTGTTGGTGAACATCTTTCTTTTTCGTACCTCAAATTAACATTGATTGGTATCCTTGACAGGGTTACTATTATTTCGATTTTGATCAATGTGATGTTTTGATGGGGCTTAGTTGCAGCTGACAAATATACAAAGTCATGGTTGTGAAATTATGACGAAATCTTAACTGTTGACCAGACCGTCACTTCATCTTTTCGTTGTTGAGCAGTGGTAATCTCCTGATGTTCATTAAGGGCATGCCAATTTTATGTTTATATTTCAGGTAAGGTGCACGGTTCGCTCGCTCGTGCCGGAAAGGTCCGTGCTCAGACCCCCAAGGTTGAGAAGCAGGAGAAGAAGAAGAAGCTCACCGGTAAGTATTCCTTCCCCTTATTCATTAACATATATCCTATTGTTATGAACATACGTCACGAACAGTGTCATTACTTTGAATCCTTAATGTGACTAGTTTACATTTACGTTGCTAACGTCAAAATCTTAGGACGTGCCCACCGTCGCGTCCAGTACAACAGACGTTTCGTCAACGTCGCCCTCTCCGGACCTGGCCGCAAGCGTGGACCCAACTCCAACACCCCCTAAATGACATACGATGTTGGCGATTGTTAAGCGCTGATAAATTGTTTTGTTGTCTGTTTATTCAAGGGTGTTGAACACAGTGAATGGTTACTATCGCCGTCGAAGTATTTATACGGTGAATATACAAATGTACACATTAGTAAACTCACCAAGCATTCGCAAAACGTTGTCTTTTAGACATTGCATTGGATGGGAAAGGGCCTAGGGACTCGAGAGCTTGCATAGGACCAGTATTGAATAGTGAATGAAGCACACCTAGAGGGTTGATCTCTACTCCATCGTCCTCGTCTCTGCAATGGAAATAATTGTTTAAAGGGTGACCTAGTTATCCTTACTCGATTGCCGAGTATTTGTAGAATGCAGGTCGCATGTACGATATCGGGAAGGCATGGGTGACTACTGTTGATGTGAGGAATAGCAGGATGAGAGAGGCGTTGAGCATGAAAGGCATAGCGAGGCTAGAATACTACTAGTATACTTACATGGGAATGGTCAGAACTCACATTCCCCGATCGGAATGAAACTTGATGGGTTTACTAAGTCGGTCATGCTGATCTCAAATCAGTTTTCAAAAGCTGCCAAATGCTTTTCTCAGGAAAGTTACAGCATGTTTTTGTCTTGCGTGTGATTTTCATTGAGCCGATCGCGCAGCGCGTATACAAACTCTTCATCCTACTTCCCAACAGCAGGGGTGGCCGAGTGGTGAAGAGGTTGGATTAGCATAAAAGAGGGTTTGGTTCGAATCCCCGTCATCTCTTTTTTCTTTTGCAAGTTTTAGAAAGCGAAGTCTTTGCAAAATTTGTAAAATGGCCAAGTTGTTGCAAGTTTTGCACGCTTATTGATTTATTACAATGCCTGGAATGGATCGATTTTATTAATCCGGAACACCAAGTTGCGCGACAACTCACGTCGGCAACCCAAATTCGAAAAGTGAAAAAAAAAGTTTCAACAAAGCATAGCACTTGTTCTTGGGATTGATTCAGCATTGCCTCAACTTTTTGTCAGCACAATTCTCCGTCACACATTATGCCCCAGTGACACATGAGAGATATTCTCCAAAATCACTGTAAAGATTTTGCTCCAGTCTTTAGCAATAGATCAATAAGTTTGCAAAACTTGCAAAAACTTGGCCATTTTACAGATTTTGCAAAGACATCGCTTTCTAAAACTTGCAAAAGAAAAAAGCGATGGCGGGGATTCGAACCAGACCCTCATTTATGCTAATCCAACCTCTTCACCACTCGGCCACCCCTGCAGTTGGGAAATAGGATGAAGAGTTTGTATACGCGCTGCGCGATCGGCTCAATGAAAATCACACGCAAAACAACAACATGCTGTAACTTTCCTGAGGAAAGCATTTGGCAGCTTTTGAAAACTGATTTGAGATCAGCATGACCGACTTAGTAAACCCAGCAAGTTTCATTCCGATCGGGGAATGTGAGTTCTGACCATTCCCATGTTAGGATGACTGACTAGTAGCTGTTATATCTTGTTGGGAGAAGGGGCGGGTCCTTACGGCTTCCGATTTCCTTCCGCGTCTCTCTGTCCTCTCAAACCGTATGATCTATGAGTAGATTGACTAGTTATTGGAATTGTTTTGTCTTGAAGCACCATTTCACTAAGAATATCGAGATGTGTATGTGCTAGATGTGACAAAAAAAAGGTAAAAGGTACTGCCACGTCAAGCGATTTTACAGTCGTACGACAACGCTAGGTGGGACCCGCTGGTAAGGCCAGCTGTTAGCCGGACTACAATCCCCTGCTGTCCAATGCTTTCTAGGGGTGCTAGATGTGACAATCAGACTGCAAGGAGTATGTTTCAGCATCTAGCCATGTCGGAAGACTTGCTGAACAAGTTCATCTCGGAGATTGAGCAGGGTTTGTTCATTTTTACATTATTTGTAAACCGTATTTATTCAATTTGATCCAAAACGGGAGCTAAAATCTGTAGACATCTGATTTCTCACTACTCCAGTGGTTGGGAAGCAACCAGTATTCTTAAGGCCATTAAAAGGCTCGTTTCTGGGGAATTCAAAGGCAGTCTGAGACAAACAAGGATAAGAGAAGCGATAATAGGAATCGAGTTTTTGATAATGAAGGCTATTTTGTCTGTGATCAGTTTGAGTACAGAGAGTGATTTTAAATTTATTAATTAACAAATTAATTAATTGCAGAGGAGGGCGTGGCGGACGCGCGACGTCGCGCGAAGGCGGCCAAGCGAGACACGCGCCGGGGCCTGGGCGCGCTGCGGCGAGAGCAGGCGGCCATCGAGTTGAAGGTGAAAAAAATGACAGAGAACCTTTTTAAAATGTAATATGAAAAATGTAGAAAGTAGAAGCGAAACGCTATTCGGTGTTGGTAGCAGTTGAATTGATCTTGGACAATCTGTTGCAGTAGCACAGATTCGCTTGGCTACTAAGTGCGTAGGTACTCGATCTACGCAGTCGTGCTCCGAAATAGATGCGTATGTACGTGTGAAGCGGTGAATACAATCCCGATTTCTTAGTTGACCACAACACGTAGAGCTGTTTTAGATATCTGCACTCGATCTAAGGCTCAAAATAGAGTGTATTACGTAGATACCTGGCCGAATCCGTCCTCAACATCGTCGTCGTGCGAATCCGAATACCCCCTTGATTGTTCAATCGTGCGAACGACATCATGAGTTATGACCACGACGAGTAGTGTATTAATAGCAGCTCATGGGCAATTTGCGCGCACTTCACACGCCAGTTGTAGCCGTAGGTGCGAATGAAGCGACTCGTAGGTGTTTTCATCGAGTATTGAGCTTTTCTCATCCTACCACGCAAAGTGGGGGATGTAATCTTTTTTTAAAATTTATATAAATAACTAATTACCCCAATTAAGGCAGCAACGCGTGGCGCGGTACGGCTGCCGGCCGAGCAGGCCTACCTGGAGACGGCGCCGGCGGAGAGGAACGAGAGCAAGGTTTGCTACTGTTTACATTTAGATTGAAGCACGTTAGCCGCTTCGTGAAACGGCCAAAAATGGGAAAGAAACCGCTAGAAATATAATGTACCAGGTAGGGTTGAGTTTCAAGAACAGATAAAAAGACATCAACTTGCTCTCGATTCGATTTTTCTTCAATTCATCGTCAGAAAATAATCACAACAATTCTTCCACTTAACTTATACTAGACGCGTGTGCAAATATTAATTAAATAATTAATTGATTAATTAGTTAATTAATTAATTTGTTAATTAAATAATTATTTAACTAGTTAATTAACTAATTACCAGGGCGTATGCCTGATCGAGGAGACGCACGGGTAGGAAAATATTAATTAATTAATTAATTAATTACCTAATTAATTAATCATCGTAATTACCAGGGCGTGTGCCTGATCGAGGAGGCGCGCTCGCGGCAGGCCGTCGACCACACGGAACGCACGCTCAAGTACATGAAGTACTCGTCGAGCAAGCTGGCCATGACCCAGGATAATGTGGGTTTATTGGTTAATTAGGCTAATTAGTAATTAGTTGCATTGGAGTAAAGGATGAAGTACAAGCTGGCCATGACCCAGGATAAAGTGAGGTTTAATTAAATTAATTAGCTTAATTGGTTTGTTCATTAGGCGAAGTTAGGTAGGAGTAGATGATGAAGTACATGAAGTACTCGTCGAGCAAGCTGGCCATGACCCAGGATAATGTGGGCGTTTAATTATATTAATTAGCTTTATTTGTTTGTTTATTAGGCGACTAATTCATTACATGGGGTGGTTAGGTAGTAGTAGAGAATGAAGTACATGAAGTACTCGTCGAGCAATCTGGCCATGACCCAGGATGATGTGGGTTTATTGCGTTAATTAGTTAATTATAGTAGTTTTTAATTAATAAGTGACTAATTAGCGAAGAAGATGAGGGAGTACATATAGAACGGTGGCCATGAGGCAGGATAATGTGAGGTTTGATTAATTGGAGGATAATTTGCATAATTATTTAATTTGTTAATTAACATTAAATAATAAATTCTTCAGGTGAAAACGGTCATCTTCCACCACAACAAGTCGCTCTCCAAAACGAAGAATCTGAGGTGAAGACATTCTTGTGTTTCACACCTTCCTTGAATTGTCGGCCATGTCATCAGGAAACGCTACGACATTGGTTTGTCGATGTAACTAAAATCAATTCAAAACAGGCTGGTGTTTCGGAGACGGATTGCTTTTAATAGTGAAGCTGTGATTATTTGTCGATAGTTCAATAATAAAATACTGTAATTATTCAATTGCAGGGCAGAGCGCGACAAGATCACGTGCATGCGCGAGCCAAAGAAGGACAGGTACGGTATATTTTAATTAATTAATTACTGGAACTAGGTCAGATGAGAACCGACTGGATGAGAACGGAGGGCGAGAGACCAGTGTTCTGTAATAGACGAAATATGCAAATGATTCTCATCCAACGGTTCTCATCCGACCTAGCACCTAATCACTTAATTAGCCTAATTAATGATTAAAAAACAGTATAGTTGTTGGTTTCAAACTATACAATTTGCTTACAACGCCTCAAAACACAATAACGACTCCCCTGGGGGCTCTCGTGTTACTAGTAGTATCTGTAAAGTGAGCGGGTAGCTGCCATTTCATTAGCGAGGGTGGCGATATTCGTATAGCGCGGCTAATGATGAGCTGAGTCGGGGGAATTTGTGGGATTGTGTTCAAGCGTATTGTGAGATGGAACGAGGGAACGATTCGGTGTTTCATGGTGTCGATATACATTTCGCCTCGTTCTTGATTTTGATCGTGAGACAATACGTCTTTGAAAATATTTAAACAATTTGTACGAGCGAGGGGGGGGGCGTTGTTTTAGAGGAATTGCGAAATGCTGATAGTAGTGAGGGCTATGGTGTTGCAATTTTGCATGATCTGACTGTGAGGGGGGGGAAGGGAGATAGTAAGATGAATCAGAGTTCCATGGTTCCCATTTGAGGGACCAACAGTGAAAGTGGATGATTCGGTGTTGTTCTCGAGGAAATTTAGCCAATCAAATGCGAATGCGAATGAAAATGTTGTGTTTCACAGTTACCTCATACGCAGGGTAGCTCGGGAAACGATAATTCGTGTTCCTCTGCTGATTTAAAAAAAAATAAACATAATTCCAGATTCGGCAAAGTGCAGAAGAAGAAGGCGAGCGGCTCCGTCTTCTCCGAGAAGGTATTGTTGTTGTTGTTGTTGTTTTTGTTATTATTATTATTATTATTATTATTGTTATTGTTTTTCAGGACTTCACCCGCCTGTCGAAGAGCAGCGGCAAGGGCGAGCAGATGCAGATCATCAAGAGCAGAGAGTCTGTCTTCATGTAGAGAGATGGAGTCAGGAGTGTGTCCCACCGAACTGGAGCGAGTACGGTAGTCACCTTTGTTTCGCCCCCGATACCGTATCCGTTAATTGTTTCTGAGGAGTTCGGTAGTTTCCATTGTTAGCTTCCTCTGCTCCCGTTACGGTATCCAATGATTGTTTCTGAGGAGTACGGTAGCTTTCCATTGCTACCCCTCCCTTACCGTATCCATTGGTTGTTTCTGAGGAGTACGGTAGTCGCGTTTGCCCCACCGAACTACTGTGATTACGGTAGATTTGCGTTGTTTGGCTACGGTAGCCCTCGGTATCGTATGCTTGTTTCTGTTATCGCCCCATCCACCACGTTACTTGTACAGGTTATTGCTATCGGAATGAATGAATGAATTAGACGTCATCACTTGAACTTTTCTCTTATACTGATCACAGGAGTTACTCTAGGGGATGATGGAGCGAGGAAAAGGTAGCACGCTGTTTGTATTTACATTTTTGTCAAACGAATGAGAAATGGGAACAATGCAATGGAGATTTGTTCTCTCACAATAATAGTGCACTAAAACGTAACATTTCTACATAGTATGACCTTGTTTCCTTATTGTTATTTCGAATGAGAAATCTCCAGAACATATCCGTTGCATCTATGGTTTCTCCCCATAACGACCACATACTCCATCTCTAAGGCTTGTTTCTCTCACTTTTGCCCGATCTTGCGACGGTCAGAGAGGCGAGAGAACATGGGAAATTGAGAGAGTCGGGTTTCCCCGGCAGCAATTTGGCTATAGCGTTTCTTCATCCACCTTCTCTTTTTCCTTTTTCTTCCTCTCTTCTCTCACATGAAAATTCCATTGTTCGATGTATTGGAAAATAACATTTGAGAAGTGATGTATACTTGTTTGGCGGCTAGCAAACGTCTACTTTCTACTAGACAACTGACTGTATTTTCACTCTTTCACGAGCCTTGCTTATTTCTCTTCTATTTCTTCTATGGCGGCTAGACAATGTCTGATACTTACAGTACATGCTAATCGCATCATGCATATGCGAGCGCGGCGGCGCGCCGCGTGCCGCGGCTTGAGCGGATGCATTTTGCAGAACAACCAAAAATGGCCATGAAAAGTGACCTCGATTTTCTGAATCTGCGTGTGATTCCCCATCGATTCCACCTTTGACCCATATTTTACAATGCTGTTTTGAAGAGCTTGAAATATTCTCCGAAAATACCTGACCCAGCGAACTAAAAATGACACAGTTGAACAAGCCCATATTTCGTAGCATTTGACACTCTTCAGTCCCTTAGACAGGAAAAACATGCTGAAAACCGATGAAAGGGAAGATTTGGGTACTTGTTCAACTGTGTCATTTTTAGTTCGCTGGGTCAGGTATTTCCAGAGAATATTTCCAGCTCTTCAAAACAGCATTGTAAAATTTGGGTCAAAGGTGGAATCGATGGGGAATCACACGCAGATTCAGAAAATCGAGTTCACTTTTCATGGCCATTGTTGGTTGTTCTGCAAAATGCAGCCGCGCAAGCCGCGGCACGCGGCGCTCCGCCGCGCGCGCATATGCATGAGGCGATTAGCACGTACTGTACTAGACAGTTTCTACTAGAAAGACAGCTGACTGAGTCCGTTAAGAGCCATCTTCACGTCTATTTTCTAGTGTCTTGTTCGATGCTCAATGTTCAGAGTATCCCGTTAGCGGATCTCATTAAAGTCTTGTAGCGAATTGTAGCATCCATTCCATTGGACGACCAGCATTAAAATGCCTATTTTTGCAATTCGTTCATTTCTTTCTCGCTAGAATTCCATTGTTCCATCTTCACCATCCGCTCCACTACCGGCCCAAGGCCCATGTTCACGTCTGGTTCATGTCTACCGTATCGTTCAATGCTCAATGTTCACAGTATCCCGTTAGCGGATCTCATTAAAGTCTTGTAGCGAATTGTAGCATCCATTCCATAGGACGACCAGCATTAAAATGCCTATTTTTGCAATTCGTTCATTTCTTTCTCGCTAGAATGCCATTGTCACATCTTCACCATCCGCTCCACTACCGGCCCAAGGCCCATGTTCACGTCTGGTTCATGTCTACCGTATCGTTCAATGTTCACAGTATCCCGTTAGCGGATCTCATTAAAGTCTTGTAGCGAATTGTAACATCCATTCCATTGGAAAACCAGCAGCGAATATCCTCGTGAAATTAACCTATTTTCTAGTTATTCTCTTCCTTTTCCTCCAAAATTTCATTGTTCCATGGGCATCATTCTTTTCTGAAAGCGCACCGTCGTAAAATCGTGCGGGGTTCTCATCACTTGTTCCTTTCCGACTGAAATATTAATTTCTTATCTTTTTTGTTCCCTGTGTTATAATTCTTGCAGTGGGATGTTGTAAAATTTTTCTATTTTGTCTTCTTCCTCGTCAAAACTCCATTGTTCCATCTCCACCATCTCTTCCACTCCTGCATGTGCCAGTGTCCCGCCGATACATCCTGTGAATTGCTAATTTGTTGATGCTGTCGCTCAGCTCTCTCCAATCTGCACACTCTCTCGCCGGTCAGAGCAGGCGAAAGAGTACACGAAAGTGAGAGAGCGCTAAGCCTCCTGGAGTGCTACACCGCTGCTGTTAGGTACACGCGTTCTCTACGTGATCTCACCATCGTTTCTCTGTACTCTCTCACGTTTGCGTGATCTCTAGCCGGCTAGAGAAGGCGAGAGAGCAGGCAGATTGGAGAGAGTCAGAACCGGAGCCGGGAATCTCCATAACTTGTGATTCTCCCCGTACACGACGACCCAATCCGCTTGCATGGTAATCCTTGCCGCGAGTATCCGAAAAGTCAGGGAATATCGATTGATTCCTTGCTAGATAGTCGAGACGCACAGTAAACTCTACAGCCTTGGCCCAGGAGCATACCTGAAAGATAGTACTGCGTTTTATCCAAGGATCCTTGTACGATTTTGAACAATCACACCAGTTATGACATTGCAGCTCTAGCGTATAATGAGCCTTCTAGTTTCACTTCAGACGATTTTTATTCTCTGGTTTCCTTGCTAGGTTGTTGAGCTTTAGAATTAATGCATGAAGAACTACATCATCTCAGCATGGTAGCTTCCCAGTAATCTGCGTGAATCGATAACAACGACTTGATTCATGGCATCTAATCCCCGATACGTGACGTGGACGATAACGTGATATCCTTGCAGGAATGTGCGAGCTCGTGGTCGGTGTGCATGCAGAAATTAGAAAGCGATGCATCTAAAGACTTCACATTAATTACTATCTAGCAAGTTTATTCGCAAATTATTTCCTGAATTTGTGTACTATCATGACATCTTATTACCGATAACGTGGGATCCGTGCCGGAATGTGCGCCGGCGTGACCGGTGTTCATGCAGAAATTGGAAGGCGATGGATCTGCGTACAGGCTTCAGCAAGCTCTCTAAACTTTACCTAAATTTTGACCTCTTCTTGTGTTCCCTTATGGATCTAATCCCCGATAACGTGGGTTCCTTGCCGGAATGTGACCAGTGTTTGTACTGCGGATTAGTATGCAAATGAGGAGGGGTGGAAGTATGATCGAAACAGGGGAAAAGGGAGGAGAGATGCAAGTTCAGAGGTGGAACAGTAGCCTTGTGGAGTCCAATGTGGACAGGCTACCGTACCTGCTGATCTATTGATTGATTTCGAAATATTGCCTTTTGCATACGGTGGAAAGGATACCGTACTTTTCCGTCTATTGATTAGTGCATGCTGCTGTTATCCAGTGTAGAGCTTTCATTTTTTGAAAAGAAATTCATGCATAAATGTACCTTCTACTGATTGCTTTTGAAACATAAGTGTTTGCTGCATCTTGAGCTGTCCTACCATTTTGAAGTTTGTAGTCGTGGGCTAAACTCTGACCAAACTGCACTCACCTGGGAAGTTCTCACCAAATTCAACATCGTCGAATGCCGTTCCCAGGGATATTTTGAAAGTTGACTGAGGGGACTGTTGTGGCTCTGGCTCTGATTGTCTCCGATCTCTTAGATGTTAGAGCAGACGAGAGATAACGCAGAAGTGAGAGCGTCTAGCAGGTTAGAGAGGACGAGAGTGCAGGCAGAAGTGAGAGACCGTCGCTCAATTGCTTCCACAAACAGTGACAGTGCCCATCGCATCACTCACACGTGAGAGGAAATATTTGCGTGTTTTGGCGCTGAGCTGATAGGCATCTAATCAGTTGAATAGGCAGATAAGGTGAATTCAGAACCTTGACTCAACTTAATCGGGTGTGTTGTTTGAACATCATTCTCGTTTTGTATGTTCAGTGAAATCTTTCTTGTTGTGTTGATAGGCATCTTATCTCTAATCACTAAGATTTAGAATTGAATAGGGCAGTGATAAGACTTTGAGAACTTGTTGAGCCACTAGCAGTACGATTCTAGCAGTATTTACAGATTTTCAGCAGAAGGTTGGCGCGCTGAGCTGATAGGAATCACATTCTAATCAGTTAGTGACACGACTTGCAGAACCAGAGACTTGGCAGTTAGTTAGTAATACTACTGGACCATCTTACCATTGTTTGATCACTTTTGTAGATTCAGTGAAATATTGCGTGTTTTCACCTTATCTTTAATCACTTGAGAAATTAGATATGACTGATAAGACGTTCAGAACCTACTGAACCAGAGGTTCAGTAGGTTCTGAACGATATTCACGGGATATTTCTGTACGATATTCACGGGTTGTCGGTATGTTTGGATAGGAAAAAATGTGCATGTGAAGTATTCAGTCTCTGCATAACACTCCGATCCACAACCTTGTTGGATTATGTGAAACTCAATCCTATTTCTTCTTTTTCTTAACATTATCCAATACCGAATTCATACGTCTAGCTGTACTAATGTTGTTGAAGAGTACGGGAGTCGCAAGCCATTTTCCGAATCGCGCGAACTCATTTGATGTTTCCCATGAGTTTTCTCTCTTCTGAGAACAACCTTTCACTGATTGCCTCTGTTGCAATGAGACTGTTCTTTCCGGTCATTTATCAACTTGTCAGTTCCCATGGGCTTCGGTGTTTGAATTCGCTTCGGGCTTTTCCAATTCACGCTTCTTTCCAATTGGTCAGAACAAAATGAGAGTACGATACATTACTTGCCTGCATGCCTCTGTTGTCTCAATTTTCTTCCCCATCCAGTCATTTGACACGGCCGAGATGAGAGCTCATTAGCGAGGTTTACATTATATTTTCGAGTATCGAATATCCTTCACGTGTCAGATGAGACTGTTTTCCCTCACTATAAATCCGTATTTGGATACTTTCGGAGAAGCGCTCATTAGCGAGGTTTCTTGTCGAGTGTCCAATAACCGGCAAATATCTCGTGAGCCGTAGATTTCCGTCTCATGTTCCTCCGAGAGGTCTCTTCCTAACAGTTTGTTGAGTCCCACCGAGGAATAGTTGAGCTTCATTCATTCCTAGTAGGATATTTTCAACCGCAGGGTTTGTGGTCGGGGATGGATGGAGGTTAGACAATCCTCCGGAGAACTGGAAAAGTACCGCAGTTTCTCCATTTCTACGCAATTCGTAAACTTGGTTTCGCTTCTCTCAGTCGTTCTAACCCGATTCTAACAGCCGTTTACCAACTTCTTCCCGCTTTTTCAAGAATGCTCAGTTTGCGTAACTCTTCCGTGACTATTTGTGCAGTTCTGAATCATTATTTATTCAAACTCTAACCCACCTTCCAAACTCCATCCGTGATCAGATAACGTGCCTTTTTTTCGCATTTTTTTCTTCCAATTTCCCCCAATGCTTTGTTTCTATCTCCTTTCCAGCCCGTGTTCCCTACGGAATTAGATTACATGATTAGCTGCCTCGTTTTTCGCACCAACCAGCTTGGATTCATCCAATTTGTAGGCTATACGATTCCATTCCTCCACAATACTCTGCATTCGACCTGCTCTATAGCCAGTCAGAGACCACAAGAGAGCAGAGGAAAATGAGAGAGCGCCGTTCCCCCCCCCTTTCCTCCGCTGCTTCTCCTATTTTGTATAGCAGGAAAGAGCGAAAAAAATAGCTGCGCAAGGAGGGAAAAGGGGTGGTCAGTGGTTTTCTCCCCTGTGAAACAGAGTGAGAGAGCATGGGAAACGGAGAGATTGAGAGAGAACAGAGGCAAAATAGGGGAAAGGATGGTCAAAATGGCACAAAAAGCGTCCCACTGTGCGCGACGCAATCAGTACGATTGCCTTCTCGTTTTTTGTGCCTGGATACTAACGCTTCTGATTTTTCTCGCTCTTATTCTTGTACGTTTCGCTTTTTTTGCGAGACTCACTGGGGCTTTCACCATGAATTCGTACTAGTCTGGAGTGATCACGCTTGTGACAACGTTATCACTTCATTTCACTCACCTCCTTTTCCGTCTTCATAAAATTCGTACTAGCCTGAGGGCAGCGCGATGTTTGTATGTTGCGCCGTGGCGATAACGTATGATATCGTTATCACTCAACCAACCTCTCCTTAGAGACCCGCACTGGCTCGCCACATGCACTATAGCGCGCGGCGCGAGCGTGAATGGGAATTTACCACTTTCTCTCTGACTGCCTAAGTTTATTCTGTTCTCTCGCCTTGTCTGATCGAAAAGAGTCCATGGAAACCGAGAGAGGGAAAGACTTAGTTCGCGTGGACTTTACAGCGAGAGAGATTGTCGCGATCATTGGAGTCGTTTATGGCAGGAAGGAGTAGTGCGGTGATTCAAAGGAGAGAGTGCGAGAGTTCGAATCTCTTCATTCCACACACTCTCTCGCCGGTTAGAGAGATGAGAGAGGTCTATTTGAGGGAGTGCGAGAGTCGAGGAGAGTCATGATCTATCAATTCTGCACTAGCGAGTGGCAGTACTCAGGGACGTAGAGATTTGACCATTTCATTCGCGTTTATGGCGGCAACTCTGGGATTGACTCTCCTCGTTTCGCGCACTGTCTCACTGCAACCACTGAATGAGTGACATTGTCTAGGTGCATGACATTTGGCCGTAGACTCGCAGTAGCACTTGAAGTTGGTGATTCAACGACCTAGAGAGACTCATTTCCCAACTAAATGACCGCCCCAGTACAGATGACCGTAGTAGATTCAGGAAATGGGAGCACGTGCGGAATGATCCTTTGATTTGACTAGTCACATTACCGCCGAGTACATTTGACCGCAGATTCAGCGGATCGACGCATGATTTCGAATAGGGATCCATTCACCCTTCTCCTCTTTCAAAATATTGCCAGAGAGAAAGCTCGTGACAATCACTGACCGTCTCTCGCTTTGAATCAACAATTTCTCGATTGTAATGCTGTCCATCTCTGTGTCCCTCTCTTTTCCTGATTTTGAAGCCATTTCCGAACTTCTCTCATCTTTGATCTCGTGGCCGCACCTGACCCCACGTCGGTTCCTGGTTTGTGTCCATCGACCACTGACGTTTCGCACGTTTTCCTCATTTTCAATCTCTGACTCTCTCAATTTCGCCTGCTCTCTCGCTCTGTCTAATCGTCAAGAAATCTGGTAAAATGTAGTGATTCTCGTCGAGTTCTCGAATGCATTATCTCTGATTCTCTTCATTTTGCCTGCTCTCTCGTCCTGTACGGGGATAATTTTCCTCGTTCTCGAGCCATTCACAAATCTCCCCTTTTCGTGCATAATCCGGGCCAGTTAATTTCCCTTCCCATCGCCCGCCTTTGTCTGTAATCCATTCCCGAGTGAGGGAATGAACTCCACAACTCCACTATGCACAAATTCGACTTTGACAGCCACAGTTTTCTCTGTAGGAATTTGTTTGTGTCACTATTTTTTTTTGTAAATGCTGCAATTTTGGGTCTTTTCACTGCATTGATGCGATTGATTTGCCTGTAATCCATTCCCGAGTGAGAACTCTAGGCAATCCGTGCACGAATTTGACTGCTACTATCGGAGTTTTCACTGTTGGAATTCACTGTTTAGATTTCTATTATCATTGCATTCATCGTCCGCCTTCCAATCGCCTGTAATCCATTTCCGGGAGAGAACTCTACTAGGCACTGCACAAATTCCGCCGCTACTGCTACATAGATGCATTTCGGATCTGAAATTTTGCATTTTTTCCTTTAAAACTTTTCTGTGTTTCCATTGTTTGTGTGCGGTGTTCGCATTCGAAGCTCTCACTCACTGCCATTCTATTATGCCGGTGAAACTCATTTCGAATCACCGAATCAACCTCTCCCGAAGAGACTCTCGTCAATAGGTCAAAGATCGCGTTACTATTCTTGGAAATGAGCTTGCGCCTTTCACCCTTCGCATTTTGATTCCTTTATCAGCTGATAAGATGATCGTATCCGTATCACTATAGAGGAATGCTCCGTCGCTCTTGATTCCGTGCGCTTCAATGTCCTTGAGACAGGTCTAGAGAGTATTCTAAATGTAGAACGATCATCGGACTTTTTTTCCTACTAAGATTGTTCAATGGTGGCAGCCTCATTTTGTCATGAGTTGAAAGCACGTAATTGGATTCATTTCATCAGCCAGTGTCAATCAATCAAACAATCAATCAATTTATCATATCAGGCAATGAATGCTAGATAAGGATGGGTTGGAAGTCTTCATGGGGTGCATTCCACCAGCCAATAGAGTGTCAATTAGCCCTCATCATATTTGGTCGTGAATCCAGCTGATTTGACTCTGCTGATCAACTACTTCTCTCGCCTTGTCAGACGCCAGCTTGTTATCGTTCAGCATTAAACTTCCATTGGGATGCCCGAGTTTGGTCTTGCACGATATCCTAGCAACTGGCTACAGCAGAATGCAATAATATAAGTTCATCATCCCCTCTTCTCCATTATCAGTGATCCTTCCATTTTCTCAAGAGCCCAGCTGATAAGTATTCGGCGTCCTCTACCAACTCTCTAGCCTCGTCTGACCGATAAGAGAATCTCATCAATCCAGTCACTCTCTAGCTCTTCCTGGCAGATAACAGATGATGTGAAGTGGAGAGAGCGCGCATGAGATACTTTTCGAATTGTAGCCTCTTGTGCTCGTTGACATTTCTTCACGAGGTTGAAGCCTCGTGACCGGCTTGAAAGTCCCAGGGCGAATTTCGTTCTCTACACTCTGCATTCTGCTGACCGCTGCAGTAGAGTGCACATTTCACAGTTCCGCGGAGCGCGAATAAAGATCTTGATGAGGGTGGGACTTTGAACGGAGCGCGGAGGATAATCCTTTAGTCTTCATTTTTCCCTTTCTCTCTTCATTTTGCTCGCTCTCTCATGTCTTCGAACTATGAATGATCACGAGTGGATTCATCTCTGTATCCCATCTCGATCTGTTTTCTCTCGATTTCCCATGAACTCTAGTTAGTCAGATGGGCGAGAATTCTCTTCTTTAGCTTCTCTCGAGCTCTCTACCTCTCAAGAACTCCATTTTCTGCTAGAATCCTCTCAACTGTTCTCCTACTCGAACCTACAACTCATTCGATAAGTTGAATCCTTTCTCTCACTTCTTTTCCCTCTCTCAATTTTCTGTTATCTCTCTCATCGAGAGAATTGTATCGAAAGTTGAATCCATTCTTCTCCTCTCCCTGTCTTCTCTCTTCTCTTGATGACACTCCTCTCTCAACTGGACGTCTTCAACCCGTTTGATCGACCTTCAGAAGACGTACGTTCGATAGGATGGATTTCGAAGGGACTTGAAGAGATTCGAGATAAGGTCGATATTCATTAGTCCTGTACTTGATTTCCCTCGTTTGTTGTATGAACGACTTTTGAAAGTAGGCTGGATTACAAAAGGCATTGAAAACTTGTTGTTAGAGATAAGGTCAAAATAACTTTAAGTTCGAAAGATGTGAGCTCTTTTTTCTTTCGGTTTTTCGCATTTAGTACGTGCGACCAGATTCGTCTGTATTCACAAGCGGTTGCAGGGGCTGAGAGAAACGTCCTCTATGTAATGCATAACCTATGGTTCTCGTCCTCACGCACGGACTGTGTGAATGTGAATGAATAATGACTGCCCGGTTTATGAACTGTATGATTTCTTTTTTCTGTGAACGTTGAAATCTCGTGAATTTCTCCTCTCCCGCACTTTGCCTGTGAATTCTCACTTTCATTCCGTTTTTCTTCTAAACTGACAGACGTTCGGCTGCAAACTCGATTGTCCCATTGTTTTCTCACTTCTATTTTTTTCTTTCTCACATACCATTTGTTGTCTAGAATTTAAGCAGACTTCCTGGCCCTGCCTTCCTCCTTCATATCAATTGCCTTATTTTCACGATTTTGATGTAAATTCGTTATGAGTGTGATCCATTGCAGTCAGCCGAGTCCAAAACATCCTCACACATGGAGGGCAGCTCATACGAGTATGACTACTACGCTGCGGCTTCCCCTACGACGGTAGGTCCGCATGGAGGCACGGCAACTAATTCAGATGATGTGAGCAATTTCGAAATTCAGCTGTAGACAGCACAACAGATCAGTTTTTGATGATTTTGAGCCAAGATTTGGATTGCGTATCATTTCGAAATTGATCCTCGAAACTTTAGCGCAGATCTATCGCTTGTTTCGCCAACCGCGTGATTAAAAGAGGGGATTTGAAGGGATATTTTCGGATCTCTGAGCCTCTGCTCGCTTTCGAACCCCCCAGTGCCTGTTGATGAAATTAGAGTTCGAACTATGGATCGCTGTCTCTTCATTTCACACGTTCTCTCACCTCTCTGACCAGTGAGATAGTGTGTGAAATGAAGAGACACCGACCCATATTTCGAACCCCGCAGTGCCTGTTGATGAAATGTGTAGAGAAGCGATTGTGCAATTCGTGAGAGCACGAGTTTATAGCGTCATAATGAAGTATTCGTGCACAGTTATGCAGAAATAGAGATGACTCGAGAACAACAGAATCTTGCTTGGATTTTGCGCTAAAATTTTAGAAAATGCTCAGGATGCGGCTACTGTTCCTGTTTCTGACTTCTTCCCTGTTCACCAATTCGACTCCCGAAATCCCTGAACTCTCAAGTCCTGGTGTCCTTTGCCGTTGACTATGAAATTAGAGGAGGGGAGTTGGCGATCCTTCCTCTCTTCCTCCCTACATCTCCTCCTCCCGGAATCCCTCCGCCCTTTCGCGCTAGAAGTACAGTCGCATGAACAATTCTGGAGGAAAAGAGGGAGGATCTTTCTCTCCAGTCTCACTAGTACATTGAGCCAGTTAGAAGGAGCGAAAGATCATGGAGAAAGAGGAGGATGAGGTCTCTCCGGTCTCGTAAGTTCGTAGTACATTGAGCCAGTTAGAAGGAGTGAGAAAGACAGGGAACGAAGAGGGAAGTAAGGAAAGGAAGATGAATGAGTTAGCAGGGCGAATTTCTGAGCTAGTAGAAGAGCAGGAAGGCACTTGCTAGTTGCTTCTGATCCTCCTAGTGACCTAGTCTTGGACTACAGGGTAGGTTCGAACGGTTGAAACAACTCTTCCCTGCCTTTTCTGCTCTTCTGATCCTCCCAGTACGACCTAGTCTACTTGGCTGCTGCTGTGTTTCGGGAAGCTTAGGGCGTTCAAGCATGTCGCCTTCCTGCACAACTGTCATGGGTCGACCGCACCTCAGACAGTCTCAGAAGGTTTATGATTTTTTGTTTGTTCGAAAAAAATCCGTTCAATATTAACTACCCCTGCCCTCTTGCTCATTCTCTTATGCGAACAATGAAACTCATTTGAAGGGTAAAGCGCTCTCAAGAATGAAACATCGGTCTTCAAAATTGACATTTTTGATAATTAATAAATCAATTGCAGTCCTCGTCACATCGCGAGCCCGAGTGGGTTACGTTCGCGACTCCGATTTGCATTGGTGAGCTGTAGAATCTTTCTAACTCATCCAATCGGTGCTAAACACAGTAAGTTTTCGAAAATTCAATCCATTTCTGCAGGCGTCGCCATCCTCATCTGCTTCGCCAAGATCATGTGCAGGAATTGCACATCGGTCCAGAGGAATGCCAGAGAAGGCCGGGGAGATTGTCAGTTTGCGATTCCTTTGATTGATACGGTAGTCCAGGTTACGGTAGCTTTATTTGTACAAAAAGTCGCACTTCAGTACAGAGAAACGCAGAAGAGGGCAGAGGCTATTGTCAGTTTGAGATTTGCTATGACTACTGTAGTTCCTGAGAGATCGATCTGCACAATCGTGTAGTAATCTAGAACTCAAGCATTAGCCCACAGAGTAGTAGCAAGGGCTACCAGACTTCCTCTGTTTAGTAGTGCTTCGGAAAATTGGACATTTTGTGTGGACACTTGAAATTACTAGATTTTGCAGCGCTCAGCTCGGAGAACTCGCAGCAGCACTGGTTCCAGCGGAGTCAGCAGCAGTTCGCCGCGAATTCCGGAATTCCGCCCATGATTGGTGAGTGAAATGATCTTTGATCTTTGAACTTGAGAAGAGGGTAAAAGGTAGAACATGAAAAACAATTCCATGATTGATGTGCACTGCTTTGATGAAGTTGAACGCAAGTTGAGAACTCACAGATCGAAGAAAACCTTAAAATCAATGCTCGAGTGGGATGGAATGTGGATGATTTGCTTTTGTCTGGCTGTCCTTTCTCACTTGACGTTTGCGAACACTCTGAGAATCCATGAGAATACGTTGGAAGATACATTGGCATTCGCAGAATCGCTGCTCGATTGGGTGAACTGGAATAGGTTTCAGACATTCTATAATAAGATGTGCATAGACGACTAGACAGTCTGTGAGCAGCTACGGCTACAAAACCAATTCAAATGACAGAATATGACTGTTGAAACGGGGAATCGTCATTTGGACCATCCTACCCCTTGCATAAGCCGCTTTAGTGCCTGCCTCTGACCTTCTCTGTGTATGCCTTGGCATGCAGTGGCAATGCAAATGTCGCGCTCTCTCCATTCCCCAAGCTCTCTCGCTCTGTCATCAGTTGGTAATAGCCTCTTTTCTGGCTACCGCTGCTTCCTTTGATCAAACAGTATTCAGTTTCTGGACTTCCTGTGTTTAGCAGACTTTCAAAAATCTGGACTTTTGTGTGGACAATGCTAGGAGCTTGGAATTATTATCTTTATTACCAACTACCAGTAACGACCGCACGAGGCGGACAACAACAAGGAACACGCATTACATTGAAAGACTGAGTGGTGAGGACAAAGATCAAAGATCAAAAGAGGCGGAGCTAATTGTAAGAGATCAACGATCAAACAGTGAGATTACAATTGATAGGGAAAGTGAGATACTCGGGTACAAGGAACTACCCGGTGGTTCATAACAGCGCAAGATTACGGTAACAACGGTGGGAGATCAAAGATCAGCAGGGGCGGGGCCTAGAAGCAACCTCGCTTTGCTGCATTGGGTCCGTACGGCTCGGGGGTATAAAAGCAGGAAGCGGCCGGAGCCGGGGGAAAGCCCTCGATGGCCAGGACCGGGGCGTAGCCGGGAGCCGGGTAGTACGGGACCGGGAAGTAGGAGTAGTCGGTGCACACGTACAGGGGCTGGAAGGCCGGCTGCCAGACCTGGGCCGGAGCCGGGTTGTAGAGCAGCGAGGTGAAGGAGGTGGCGAACGAGGGCAGCGGCTGCTGCAGAGTGGGCGGAGCCTCCTCTGGCTGCTGCTGCAGCTGCTGCACGGGCTGCGAGGTCGACGGGAGCTCGGGCGCCTGAAGATGCAGGGGATAATGATGATGGAAAGTGTCTCAGGTACTCCATAATTACACTAGATTAGCATATCTCACATGGCTAATCGCTCTCACATGAATCTAACGAGTCTCTTCAGGGGATTAGCAAGGACAGTAGGGGACATCAAAAGGGTACTAAGAGGGCTGACACCTGGCCCGGACCAGGGCTGGGCGAAAACTTAACGATCTCTCTCTTTTACACGCTCTCTCAATTCGTCTGACCGGTGAGAGAGCATTACGAAACGAGAGAGCAGCCAAACAGGAAGAGCCCCGCCAGGGGGTGCGAATCGCACTAGGCAGAGGTAAAGGAAGAGCGAGCATGGGAAAGTGCGCGAACCCAGTCAGGAACCAGAGGATCGATTCCCAGGGGTACGGTATGAGTACGGTAAGAGTACGGTACCCACCTCGTTGTTGCTGCTGCTGTCGACGGCTGCGGCTGCTGTAGGTGCTGCTGCAGAGTGGGCGGAGCTTGCAGCCGCGCGCTTGCGCGACGGCATCAGCACCGGCCGCAGGCGCATCTCGCACGACGACGGAGAGGCCTGGAATGGGTTGATCTTTGATCTTTGATCTCTGACTACTTGGGTTACTGTATCTACCGTATCGCTGATCTACAGTAATCAATAACTACCGTATCTGTCCATTACGCTCCGGGAAGTGACCACTGTACCCCGACTACCGTACCAAGAGAAGTATCGTGAACTGACTACCGTAACCCAGAACTACAGTAATCGATAAGCTACCGTACCTGTCCATTAGCGGCGGCGGCTGCCTCGGGGAAGAGCACGCGGCAGGCGGAGGCGCGCTTGCGAGTGGACGAGAGGAGGGGAGCGCAGTCGAGGGACATGACTGGAATATCGATCGATTAGGATACGGTAGGAGGAGATTATCGATTGAACGACACAAGTGAGCGCGAAATGCGAACGAAGTGTAGTCATGACGTCAAAGTGGGAGATCAAATCAAAAGGGAGAAGACTACATTCGCGCGGATTAGATAGGAAAACAAGATGCGATAGTGAGGATCAAATAACGGATTATATCAAGTCACGAGATGAGATGAAGGGGATTATTGAATCGATCAGCTGACTGACGAATACCAAAGCGAGCTAATAAGAAGCGCGAGATATTGAGTGGGAATGGAACGAGGGAGGTGCGATGGGAAGGGTAGATCATACAAGCTATCGAAAGTTCAGGAATATTGATGTTCTAACTCGGGAACGGCTTCTCATCACTATCCAGACCGGGCGCGACTGAGCAATGAAGATCGGATGAAACATAACTCAGACATATTGTAAAAGGCGAAGACGGGCGGGCGCAATAACTACACTTTCTCTGTATCAGTCAGCGGGCATTTACCATCTATTGCCTAGCAATGATGCAAGCGACCGCTCTCTAACCCAGCACACTTTGGGAATGGAAGATGATGGAGTGTCTGCTGTTTTCGAGACTAGGATCAGATTCTCTCCAATCTGGACGCTCTCTCGCTCTGTCTAACGGATGAGGGAGTGAGGGATGGAGAGGGTCAGAGAGTGAGAGGAGAGACCCCCTTGTGGGCTCTCTTCCCTCCTCTCTCCTGACAAAAGAGAACAGTCTGGCAGACAGGGGATAATGGAGATGCAGAGAGGGATTGCGCAGATAAGAGTGGAGGGGCATTACACCTACCTATCCTATGAAGGACGGAAAAAACAGACATAGTTGGAACATTGAGAACGACTACTGTAGCGTACCGTATCCCTAGACTATAGAAGATGGGAAGGGGGGAATGAGGATTGCGCAGATAAGAGTGGAGGGGCATTACACCTACCATGCTCTGTAGAAGGACAGAGATGAGTGGCTACAACAGATGCAAGAAACCCGGCAAGGTATGAAGTCTGGTACACGAGGAGAAGATAATAGAGATTGCATTGCAGAGAGAGGGGAGGTTGCGCAGATAAGAATGGGCAGGAATTACACTTGGAGGACAGGAGAGTGGCTACAACAGACCCGAACAACAGAGGGTACTGTAACGTACCGTAACCATAGAATCACGGTATTGCATGAAGGGAAAACGGTTGCCAGAAAGGATTCAAACTTGGGGAGGCGAGATAGTGTGCAAATCGAGGAGAGCGCTTTGATCTACCCCGGGAATGAGCGACTGTGAATGGAAAGACTGCGCAGATGGGCAATTGAGGGAGCACAGAGAGACGGGAGATGAGTAAAAAGGGGCAGAGAGGGAGGATGAATGGGGAGGGACATTAGGAAGGGAAGGGCACACATGGTAGATCATCAGATGATACGATCTCGCTCGCAGATCAGACAGAGCGAGAGAGCAGGGGGAAGTGAGAGAGACAGGCAATCGGTGAATGGAGTGATTGCTGATAAGGATGCAGAAAGAATTCGCACCCTCGGAGCTGGGGGGTTCAAGGTTGATGCAGGGGTGATTGCAGTTATCTTATCACTACTCTAACACTTTCAGTGAGAGCGGTAGATGAATCTAGGTCAACTGAGAAGAAACAGAGTAGAAGATGAAGAAGTCCAATCAGAACCAAGATCGCTACCGAGAAGCCTCTAATGAGCGAGCAATGGCGAACTAATGAGAGTAGAAGTGCCAGAAAGGGGGCGGAGCCTTGCTGGGATGCGCCAGCGGTCACCATTTCCATTCAGAATATGCTCTAATCGGTAAGATAGGGCGAGAGAGTGTGCGAAAGTGAGAGACTCAGAGATCGTCTAGCCAGCGGGAACGGCGATTGACAGTGAGAACAGAGGAGTCAATGACGGGGTGAGACGGGGAGGGAAAGGCGGTACCCTGCGGCAGGGGTCGGTGAGAATTATGGTCAGAAGCGAAGATAAAGATCTAGATTGGAAAATGAAGAGACAGGGTGAGTTCAACGAATCAGAAAGAAGGAGAGTGGAGAGGTCTATCAAGTGATCTAATCTGATAGCGTGTGACAACATGGCCCAGTTATCGAGGGAGGAGTGTCAAGGTTCCTGACTCGCAAGGAATCTGCTAAAAAAAGACTGCTAAGAGATGCGAGTCAAGGTTCCGGCATAGAACTAATCACGAGACTAGCGGATCTAGAAACAGAGTAGAGGATCAGATGGAGGAAGAATGCCAGATGTTCTCCCAACGAACAAACAAAGGAGGGGTTACTGAGAGAGTACTGGGGGTGAAATAGAGAGGGCACGAAGAGAGTGAGAGATCAGAGGCGTAAACTATGTAGGACTGGGAGAAATGGAGAGGGCAAGAACAGTCACCTAACAGAGACAAAAGACGTAGTGAGATACATGAAGAAGACGAGGATGGAAGGCAAGGATACACTTCTGCGCAACTAATGACCGCGGGCTCCGAATGGAAGTGAAACAGCGACAAGTCATTAGAGTGGAGGAGAACTGAGTCCGGGCAGTGCAAATGGGCAATTACGTAATGGCGTAGGGTCAGAAGGGGAAGAGATGCCGACTCTCTCACTTTCCCGTGCTCTCTCGCTCCGCCTAACATGCAAGGGAGCCTGGTGAATGAACATAACGAGTGAAGTAGAGGAGGAAGAAGGAAGGGCACACCTCTCACCGCGCAACTAATGTAGAGAGAGGGAGGAGAGGTGCGAAATAACAGATGTAGTGGGAAGTGAAAAGGATGGGAATGGGAAGGTAGATCAAAGGACTCTCTCACTTCCCTTCTTCTCTCACTGCTCTGACCTAGAAGATTCCAACCCAGAGGCACTGATCAATAGATACGCGAGCGATACGGTAAGAGGGATCGCAAAACAGTAGATCAAAGAGAACCAAAAATCAATAGAGAGGCACGAGTGATAAGGTAGGAGGGATCGATACAGTAGGACAGAAAAATGTAAAAGCATGAAGCATGAAGCAAAAAATGCATGAAGCACTCAGCTTCGGAGGCCGCAGGAGCAAGAATGGAGCTCTTCTTATCATAAATGCGGACGGATTACGACCGCTCGCCTATACAAGGGTATGCAGATTGAGTAATCCCCTTGTTCTGAGGGACAGTCTGTGATACGCAAATGAGAAAGAGGAGTGGGATGCAGTCTACCGTATGCTAATTGATCAGTTAACGAGAAAAATCGATAATCACACGTAGATCAATTTGCATACACTGAAAGGTAGAGAGGATGGCATTGCGATAGCTAGCCCGTATGCAAACAAGGTCAATTGAGTATGAAGGGCCTCTCGGTCTAGTCAGTCTCTCCGATCTATCGCTTGACATGACTTACAAGGCATAACGTGCGATGATAATCTGAATAAATGCCAATGATGTTCGTTACTGAACTGAATGGAGTCTGTACTTGAATTCGCCTTCTCTGACCTACCAGGGAGGATCCGTGGAAACAAAGTGAGATGCACATCTCCAATGAATGCCAAAGAATGTCAATTACAATTACAATTACAATTGCAATTTTTATCCACCAGGGTATATTGGGGAAAGTTCGATATTGAACTGAATGATTCCAATATTAGGAATTACTGAATGGCGCCTTCTTTGACCTACCAAGGAGGGGAACTGAGAGGAGGAGATAAAGTGAGATGCACATCTCCAATGAATACGCCATCGTGTGTCAGCCAGAAGGACGGAGAGAGAGGGAACTAGAGACAGGAAGGGTCTGTCTGACTCTCTCCACCTCCCGTGCTCTCTCGCTCTGTCTAACCTCTCACCAGCATGGATAAAGGACTCAATTAGACAGAAGATGAATGAGAGAGGGGGAAGGGGGTGGGAAATGGAAGATCTGGTAAGACAGAGCGAGAGAGCGTGTGATTTTGAGAGGGTCAGACGAAGGGAGGATGAGGGGGTGGGAAATGGAGAATCATCTGGCTGTCTTCATTAGGCAGTCACTCTAGATGAACGGACTGAGCGAGAGAGTGTGCGAAAGTGAGAGACCAGGATTAGGATAAGGGGTGACAGGAAGGAACAAAGAACACGAAGGGAGGAGGTGAGAAGATGAACGACTCTGGTGAGAGAAAGAGAAGAGGGAGAAGGGATGGTAAAACTAGTCATCTAACAGATGTTGAGAACATTTGCAGTGAATAAAATTTTCAGAGAAACGAGAACATTGGATCACCGAAAATGAATGAACGACTCTTGTGAGAGGGAATGAGAAAGAAGAGACTGAGAGCAGTAAAGTGTTATCCAACAGATGTAGAGAAGAGACACAAAGATTAGAAGTTCTTACGTGAACCATCTGAACTCTGAAGAGACGATGAACGACTCTGGTGAGAGAAAGAGAAGAGGGAGAAGGAAACTCGCGAGTCGTGTAACAGATGGTGAGAACTATCACACGGAGTGCGAATACGCTGGTGAGAGAGGGGGGGGGGAAGTGGAGGAGAAGGGTGGAATGAAAAAACCAGCGATCTAGTCGTGTAACAGATGGTGAGAACATTTCCTCTGCGTAGAATTTCTCAACTGAACTTTGGATTGGGATCGAACAGATGTTGAGAGCAGTCACGGAGAATGTGAAGCTCAAAGCAACAGAAACTAAAGAAATGAAAGGAAGAAAGAGGTCCGAGGGTTGTAAATCCGAAGAAAAGTTCGCACCCAAGGAAGGGATGGGAATGAGGAAGTTCGGAAGGAGAAAAAACATCAATTTTATGGCGGGCAAGGGAAGAGAGACTGTAGCTGGGAAGGGTGGGTCGTAAAATGGTTCTGACTGTCTGAAGGAGAGGAGGGGAAGGAGGGAAGGAAGTAGAGTGCGAAATACGGGTCGCCGTCTCTTCATTCCCCACACTCTCTCGCCTCTCTGAGCGGTGAAAGAATATGTGAAATGAAGAGACGATTACCCGTATGTCGAACTCTAATGGGAAGGATGGGAAGGGATGGCAAGTCAAATCGAATCTGTCCATCTCCAATGAAACGATAGGAGCACGTACTGAACGAGTAGAGGAGGAGAGGGAGGTTGTTCTCCAGTGGATGGATAGAAGGGAGGATTCATTCGCCTTTCACAATCAGATGATGATTCAGCGACTAGCAGGGGGGTATGAGCCACAACAATGACTGATCTACAGTGAATGCCAGCGATGCTGATACCTCTGATTCCTCGAAGGGTTGTGCGTTTGCACTATCCAATAGCGCTTCGAGGTCCAGGATTGCTACCGAGTAGACAACAGGTGCTCTCTGGACAGAACAACGGCCAATAGCGTGCAAATGAAATTAGTTTCAGTGGTTCCCTACAGGGGTTCGTGGCAGGAGATGGAGGAGGATATTGTGGTTATTGGAGTTGTTCGGATAAACTGCAGGACTGTCGAGTGGACAACAGGTGCTCTCTGTCCAGATAGTGGATGGGGATCACCGGAGTGAAAGGGGATCCACCTTGCGCAACCGTGGCCTCGATCGAATGTTGCCTGTTACCAGAGCGGAGAGACTGGATCAGAATACGCAAGATCGGATGGGTCTGAGATTCCAAAGAAGACCCATGTTACTCTATACGATATATGAACTGACTCCGGAATGGCAGAATGGGACTCCATGGGATACACCCGGGAATCTAGGAACCCCGTAGCTACCAGAGTTGTGATTCTAGATCAAAGAACCTAATACTCCAAGGGATCTAACCGGGACTCCGGGGTCTAAGCCTGAGAACAATGCGATTGCGGTGAGGAATGAACAACGGGCAGCTGTTGGGTGAATTGAGTAGACAGACTCATCCTAGGACAATGAAACACAACGATTTCCTCAGAGAACGACTGAATACAGATGAGCGCTGGTGAACAATGAACCCGCAGACATGATGAGACAAGTAAAGACGCAATGGCTACCTCTAAGAGCTTCATATGTATCCGTAGAACAATGAGATGGTATTGTGTGGAGGATACGAAAGCCTTTGAGAGGCAGCCGATAGGAGAAATGAAGGAACAATGAGCGAATGAGACATGATCGGACAAGTAAAGACGCAATGGTATCTCTCTCCATCTCTCCCAGTGAGGTGAAATGAGGCGCATAGCCTCTCCCTTCTTATCGCCATTACCCATCTCACAACTGTGACTCGTGCTACTGACTTTCATGAACGCTAGAAGGTCAGAACAGGCGAGATAGAAAGCAGATAAGAGAGGGTTGGAGTGATCAGAGAAGGTGAGAAAACACGCAGTTTTGAGAGAGTCAGACTGGTCAGAGCAAGCGAAAAACCATGTGATAATGAGAGAGTCAGGCAGGTCACGGCAAGTTGAGGCGAATCTGAAACAACCGCAAAGCGCGCGGCGAAGTATTGCGTCAGGGTAGCGAAATGTTACGAAACTCGCCCAGGTACCTTACCCGTCGCGTCTAGAGCGCGCGCTGTTTACATATAGTTCAGCCTCGCCTTACGAAATTCGAGTGACGCGGTTGCGAAACAGAGCGCTCCGATGCCATGTTAACCAACGTTGTCATTCGATTTGAACGGTGCGTCGCGCGGGAATCGCACGCGAGACGCGGTCGTTCTAGGTTCACGGCTCCACTATCGTAACGTGCCGTGAGGTTAGAGACTATGAGAAATGATGGAAGAAGTGGAGAGCCATTCGCTAGCTATGAACACCATTGGGTGACCTTTGGGAGGAGAAACGGGTGATGAATGAGGAGGGAAAGGGTGAAGATGAGAGAAGGACAGGCCTGAATGCTAGGAGGAAAGTTCGTGATGAGTCGAAAGCAGAAGGAGATGAACGAAAGGAGGAACAATAAGTTTCATTCTCGCAATTGCGATCACTCGGAGCGGCTCCGGGTGTGTTTCAACCGGTGCCTATAATAAGAGGGAGAGTGGAAGAGTCAATATTTCCGCGGATTCTACTCCAAAATTTACAGACAAAACTGCTTCTTCTTCGGCCAAGGAGAATCTATGAGCTCCAGAGATAATTCTTGCATCTTCATCTCACTACCCTCATTATCTTTTCGTCAAGGATCACTCCCGATACATCTTTATCTTCAGTTCATCCTCATTATCTCCCATCTCTCTCGCAACAGACCCCATCCTCTAATCTCAATAGGTTCCTTCATCTCGGTTATCATATTGGAAGATCAGCACTGTTCGCGAGTCTACCCTCATCATCTCCTATCCCGCAATAGACTCTATCCACTAATCCCGGGTCTCCACAGCGTGAAATCAGAGCACTCCTACTGATCAGCCCGATGTGGCGACAGCCTCTGTACCTGGGATCTACCCTCATTATCTCATTTCGCAACAGACTCCATCCAGGGTGCGTGAAATCATTGATCAGTCCGATATCTCAATAGTGTCTGTTCTCCCAGTCGACCCTCATTACCTCTCAACTTTTTCTCTCACAGCAGATTCTATCCATCCGCTAATCCAGGTCTCCCACAGCGCGTGAAATCAGAGAGCAGTAATAATCGCATCGCGATAAGAGCCTGTCTCTCTGTGCATTTACCGCCGCCGCACCTTCTGGCGCGTCTCTTATTCCCTTCTGAGAATGACAGAGCAGTGACCCAGGGGATTGAGCACAGGCCAGCGGGTGCGATAATGGCACACCGGAACTGGACTGGGGATGATCTTAGAGCTCTCTGAGAAGTGAAAATGCGCAAGAAATACGAGCAGAAAGTGAGGCGTTAAACAGTTTTCAACATCCGATATTGTAAACGGCGAAGCAGCGAAAGGAATCATCTGTCTGTTTTACAGAGGGAGCTGTAGAAAACAGACTGAAGTTGTGGCACTATGGCCAGAAGGTAGAGTAAGGACTGGATGATGCTGTCTGAGTATTGTAAACTAACCATCTAGTCATCTACTCTGGTGGTGAAAGGAGTTAGAACACAGATGTGACTGCGAAGGAAGGAATGACACTGAACGTGGTTGAGCGCGGAAGAAGGGCAAGGCTGAACTGTCTGAGTATTGTAAACTAGTCATCTGCTGACTGAAAGGAGTTAGAACACAGATGTGACTGTGAAGGAAGGAGTGATGAAAGAGTCGCGTATCGCAGACAAAGACAGTTACTCTCAGAGAATTTAGATGGGAGGGAGAAGGAGAAGGGACAGTTCTCCAGTTTCTTTATGCTCTATCGCTTCTCTGATCTGTTAGAGAAGGGACAGTTACTGAATGAAGATGTGTAAAGAAGGGAAAGGGACAGTTCTCTCGTTTCTCCATGTTCTTTCGCATCTCTGATCTGTATTAGAACAGTCAGTTAGTATTCACTGAATGGAGATGAGAAGACAAGGAAGGACAGTTTAGCGATGCGATTCTCAAAGTGATCATTCTCTCGTTTCTCCATGTTCTATCGTATCTCTGATTGATTAGAGTGCAGTTACTGAATGGAGATGCAAAGACAAGGAAGGACAGTTTAGCGATGCGACACTCAAAGTGATCATTCTCTCGTTTCTCCATGTTCTATCGTGTCTCTGATCCGGTAGACAGTTCCTTTGAATGGAGATGCGAAGACAAGGAAGGACAGTTTAGTGGGTTGGCTCTCCATGAGTAGCGAGAGATCGTTTGCTCGCGTCTCTCCATTCTTTCTGTTCTCTAACCTGTGAAACACAGCTAGAGTGTGTGAGAAATGAAGAGAGCCAGGTATTGCTCGCTTTCAGGTATTGCTCTAGTTTAGCAATGGCGAGTAGCGACGCGTTAGATCAGATAAGTACTGAGTATGGGATGGAAATGAGGAGAGAAAGGCAAAAAGTGCGAACGGTCAAGGTTTCGTGCGATTTCCTTGTGTGATTGGTTCCTTCCACCATTATGAAGGCTTTCGAGGGCACTAGGGATGATCGAGACAAACTTTCCTTTTCCTTGATCGGTTAGCAGACAATTGACAAGGTCGAGATGTCTAGCTTGTAGTGTTGTTAGATCGAATAATTCGTATTCGCGAATAACTTTCACAAGATTAGTCGAAAATGAGTTTTATTCGCGAATGCATTCTTCATTTTATTCGCGAATAGATCGGCCTCCACGAATATTATTAGCGAATAGATTTGCATTTATTCGCGAATACTATTTCGAATCGCCCTCTCATTCCTACCGTGTCACGGCCACGAGAGAGGGGATCGACGGCCAAATGCGTAAACAAAATTATTCGCGAATAAATGCAAATCTATTCGCGAATAGAATTTATTCTCGAATCATTTCCCTATTCTCATTCGCGAATGAATCGGCCGTTCGAATATAATTGAGAAAGTTATTCGTCGAATATTATTCGACGAATATCATTCGAATAAACAACACTACTAGCTTGCAATGTAACGAACAGTCGATTAGGTAGAGGGCACCTGGCAAGAATGTATTGTGCAGTAGAGTCTGTTGATTGCGTCATGCCTACTCCATCTTCCTTCTTTGAACGGTTGAGCAGTGCATGCATTCTGGTCATGCGGGAAGGTCACTGGGCCAGCGGGTGTGCTCTCACTCCATTTCACTGCATCGCAGGATATGGAAAGTCATAATTAATTAGCCATTCAAACGCGGGAAGCCTTCATTGTCCTTGAATGATTGACAGCCCTCAGTAAACAATCGTCAAATGCGGGAAGGTCATGTGATTTCTATCGATTCGAATCCTACTCTATCTCTCACTTTCTCTGGCCTCCAATGGATTGGAATACAGTCAAGCGCGGGAACCTCCGGAACCCCCCCCCCCCCATCAACATCTGGTCTTATGCTCTCCCCTGCCCTTACCATGTGACCTCTCCTCAGTTTACATGCTCTCTCGCGTCCTCTCACTAGCCAGAGAGCAGGTGCAGCTGAGAGACTCAGAACAGAGGAGTATTATTGATGATCAATGAGCTGAAAGAGGGAATGATGCATCACTGGGAAAGGAAGAGGGGGAAAAGAAGCAGCTGGCATTCCAGTTTACTGTCTGCCTTGTGAACGAGATGGTCATGATGGAGACAATGAGCACTGAATGGCTAATGATGTAATTGCCAATGTTTCTGCAGATAGCAGAAAGGGACTGTAGATATAATCATGAACTGAACTGACTCATTTCGCATCATCTCTTGCACGGGGTGAGCCAGAGGGCGCAATCCCATTGGAAGATGCGAGAAAAGCGCAAATTGGCACCTGTGGGGACTACTCCCGCTTTATTGAGAGAGTCGATCTCGATAAAAGAAATGACAATTTGGCACCTATGGAATCGCGTCACTCATTACCTCCACTCTCGAGATCAAAGAGTGGGATAATGAGAGAAGATGGAGGAGATGCTTCTGGCACTCTCTTGACACTGTGCGAGATTTTACTATGAGATAAACGAGTGGAGAACAGGGGTGTGCAAAAACTTTCACGCACTCTCATTTCGCAATGCTCTCTCACCGGCCAGACAGACGAGAGAGCGTGTGAAAAGAAGAGTGCGTGAAACTTTTTGCACACTCCTGGTGGTGAACGAAGGAAGATTAGGATGAGAGAAGGGCAGTTGTGAAGTTCCGCGGAATAATGGATACGTTTCAGCCATAAACTAGAGCAGCTCCACAAATACCGAGAAAAGAAGAGCGCGTACACGCGCTAAATTCGTGTGTGGCGGTCATCTGAAGTTTTCTGTTTTAGTTCTTTTTGCTTTCGTTGTGTATTTATCGTAGTTCATCCTGTTGCGTCACACGCGGTAGCCTAAGAAGGTCCGGAGACAGGAAAGAGATTAATAGGGGCAGACAGTCTCACAGTGGGCCATTGTGCCCTCTCAATGTACAAGAGCAGCTGCTCAGGGTCCTGTGATGGGATGGCCAAGCACTCTGAATAGGGGCAAAAAGTCTGGTGATGGGATGTTTAGGAATTCGCGTTTCGGAAACCGAACAAAATAGTCTCCAAATGCTCTGAAAAATGTCCTTAAAATAGTTAGAAAATCTTTTTCGAGTGTTCCTAAAGGCGAGTTCCTAAAGTCACATCACCGACAGTCTCACAGTAGGCTTTTGTGCCCTCTCAATGTACAAGAGCAGCTGCTCAGGGTCCTGTGATGGGATGGCTTCAAAAAAATGCTCTCCTCATTGTGCACACTCTCTCGCCTCTCTGAACGACGAGAGAGTGTGTACAATGAGGAGAGCATTGCTTGGGATACCAGCCCTAGTCCTGTGATGGGATGGTCGATGACTAAGCGCTCGGATTCTCTCAATTTGCCATGTTCTCTCGCTCTGTCTGACCCTCTTGTTCTACAGTTTTTCCACTGGGATGAGATGGTCAAAACTGAATAGAGGCGAGAGAGCAGGTGTAATGGAGAGAGCACAATGTAATCACCACCGGTCTGGAGAACTGCATTGTTTGAGAAGGCCTGGAGAGTGAGAGGAAGACGGGGAGAACATGTGATCTGAACTGAACAGGAGCGAATGAAATGTGCTCATGAATAGCAGTTCTCTGATAATTAGTACTGCTTCACCTAAGAGAGAGAACATGTGATCTGAGTGTAGAAAGAGAAGGGCGGATGTTAATAGACCCTTTTTAATTTTCGTTAGGGATTAGTGAGACTGTGCATTCATTGATGCGTACAATGAGGATAGGTTTCATTGTGCGGACAAAACCGAGAAGAGACGGGTCGCAATAGTCTTCGTCTTGTTATCGGTTCAAAAACCAAACTCAAAGGGAATATTCTGATACGCAATATTGTAATATTAATTATTTAACTTACTAATTATTTATAATTTCAGACGCCTTCTTCCCTGCGCCGCCCAAGTACGAAGACGTGATGCGAGCCAAGGAGGAGGTTGGTTATTGATCTACCGTAACCCGAAACGGTAACCGCTGCATACTGTAGTTACCGTAGCAATGCCCGTTAGTCTCACAATTGAGTACCGTAGCTCTGAACAGTAAAGGGCGTGATGAGAGCCAAGGAGGAGGTTGGTTATTGATCTACCGTAACCTGATACCGTAGCCATTCCAACCTGTAGTTACCGTAACCTATCGTAACCGTAACCCGCAACCGTAGGCTCTATCCTACCGTAACCGAGACCAGACCTTCAGTTCATTGTCTCACAATTGCTTACCGTAGCTCTGATCAGTAGATACACTACGATATATCACTACAGTAAACAAACTTCCTAGCCTTATTCCCATGATTGAGGTCGGCTGCCCTATTTTATACGTACTGATGCGGCAGGGCCTAGCCTGTTTCCAGTGGCCTGGCGCTGACGATACCGTTTCCGGAGGGACTTTTGTTTGCCGTGTACGAAACACTACCAACATTTCTTAACCCCCTTGGTTTGGGTGGATCTGCACCGCCCGGGAGTCGAACCAGCGTCCTCGTGATTGGTACTCAGAGAGCACAACCACTACACTAACCGGGCGGGCGATATATCACTACAGTAACCTACCGTAACCCAATCATTACAGGAATCCCTTGAGGGCGGCGTCACGCCTCCCCGATACTCCATCCAGTCGTCTCAATCGTCTACCGTAACCACCAGCGATGGTTCGGAGTCGCCTTCGGAGCACGGTGGGTCAGATCGATGCATACCGTAACCAATGCTCCCCAAAACTTTTCAATAAATAAGATCAATACTTTCAGACGCCCCTCCCGACTACAGTACGATGGTGCGTCCCGCCACGCGCAGCCACACGAGGCGGATTACGGTAGCCACAGCATCGATCGATGATCCGGAGATCGTCGTCGTGCACACTAGTGGACGCGATAATCATGGATACGCGCGTGGTGAGGGTGATCTTTGATCTTTAGAACCTTCTCCTTTTCAATTCTAAAATACTTCATTTCCTGCAGAAGAGAAAAGTGAGAGGGGTAAGTTTCGAATGAGTTTCAGTGATTGCACAAATGATTGAATGGTGAATGAACATCAGTGAGTGTAGATTACGGCGGGAAATTCAAAAATTCTGATCTTTGATCTCTTCCAGATTCCGATGCCCCCTCCTCATCATCCAGCTCCTCCTCCAGCAGCATCACTCGCTCTCCTCGTTCGCCACGCTCTATCGCTCCTCGGCGAGAGAGTGCGCGGAATGGAGAGAGCCGAGACGGTGCGAGACCAGTCGTCCTATCTGTTGAGAATCTACCAGAAGATGCGGAGTGGGAGATTGCGAGATGCTGATCTTTGATCTTTGGTCTCTGATCTTTCAAGCCTTATGATCCCTCAGACCCTAGGTCACTCAGGCCTCCCTTCTATCCGACAGTTCACTACGAGTGGATTGACTTGTGCACTGAACATGAATGATGATTTCTGTCAACTATGATCCCTCCCCGGAGCTGTGATCTTTGATCTCTCTATTCGAAGTGATATGTTGGACTAGAAGAGGCCCTGACTCTGCCAAACCATCTGCCACAACACACTTGTATTATTGTTATTATTATTATTGTATTGCCTGTTTTCTGGGTCCTCTCGTACTTTCCATCGCCTTCTATCGCGTACAATGACCTCCTTGCTTTCCATTTCCATTTCACGTTTTCGTACGTTAAAATTCCGTGATCTACGCCAATAGACCCTGTTCTTCTCTCAATCAACCCAGTGTTTTTATGTCCATGCCTATTTTTCTGTCTCTCATTGCCCGGGTGCTCAAACCATACCAAAATGCAACACACAACTTCATGCTTCACCACGCCTCAGTTCTGTTGAATTGTGATCACACAAACTGGTATAGTAAAGATTCGTTCTGCCATGGTGTTGTTGTACTACAAATCACAGAGATAACGTAAAGGTGGAACGCCACTGTAGCGTACTGTATCGGACACTGTAACTACTGAAGTAATGTTACCGAACAGGAAAACTTCTTATCCGAGGCTGCCCAGCATGTTATTCTGATGATTCACCCTACGCAATATTGGGTGAACCTTCGAGAATAACATGGTGGGAACTGCGAATCGGGAGAAGACTATACGGTAGCAGAAAAACGGTATTCTAATAAGTACGGAAAGTTTCACGCCCCACTAATCCAATATCGCTCACCATGCCATTCTGTTATGAAACCTAAGTCAGTTAGGAGGGCGGCAGAATAGATATAGTAAGATCAACGTTAGCTACAGCCATACGTGGGCATCACTGCTGCTCTAAGCAATACCCATCCGATTTCAGGGACACTCCCTCCCGAGCTTGTTGATTTACATCTTGAATAGTGCCCACCCGGTTTTGCTCAATAGGGGCTCAAACCCACCCGATTTCAAATGTTGGCAACAATCCCTGCCCACTAGAGATGCCCGATCAAAAACCAAATGGTTTGGTTTCCCGTCTAGCTCACCCAAATACTTGGTTTGGTGCGAAATGAAAACCAAATGTTTGGTTTTTCCAAATATTTGGAAGGGTGCTCTCCAATATTTCCACGCTCCCTCGTTCATTTTCCACAAACCAAATATTTGGTTGTTGTATTTGATCAGGCATCCCTACTGGCATCCCACGTCCCACGTCCCACGTATGCCCACAGCACCCCTCTCGTCCGACACCGCCCAGCGTGTCATTCCGGATTGGCGCCTTAGCCAATGTTTGGTGCACAATCGAGAATAACACGGTGGGAACAAAGAATCGGGATAGGGGATACGATAGCAGAAAGGGTTACCGTAGAAGAAATACGGTAGCCACCACACCCCAATCATCCGAGACGACGGCCCAGTTTATCGCTCTGCTTGTGCACAACACTCAATACGAAGTGCAGAAGCTAGACCAATAAGTTGGGCATTGAGACTCGGAAGGGGTGTGGCAGCACGGAAGGATATTTCGAATAAATCACAAAAAGGAAGAACCAGGACGACAGGGACAGGGAGGTGAATTTCAGCGATCCCCGGCTCCTAAACGGAGGGAAAAGCGCGGAATGGGTTTCATCGTTCACCCCCTACCTGGAGCGCGCGGGTGTAAATCCAATGAGTTTCACGGGTAGGACACGAATATTAGCAATCGCAAGCGAAGCCGTGCTCGGGAGCAAAAAATTGGGGGCGAAGGCTAGGAAACAGGGGTGAGTTTTCGCGTTTCAAACCATTTCAAGTCGATGCCACAAAGGGCGAAAGCAAGGTGATAAAGCTTTCAAAAACTGAAAATATTTGCGCGAGGGGGACAAAAGCTTTTTAAAAGACCAATCAACTGCGGTTACCGAAGAAGAAACTCACGACTCATGGCACAGAACAAGGGGAGAACGGGGTCAGGGATCAGTTTTGACGACAAAAGTTCGCAGGGAAAACGCAAACGGCGAACAAAAGTCGGGCTGAGAGGCGTGTCAAAACCAGGTAAATCGGGTAAAAATATGAATTTTAGTCGTCTCAAGGGAATGTGATTGAATAAAACCAAGTCAGAGAGGCAAAACTGCGATCAAAAGCACGAAACAGAACCGAAACCGGGCTCTAAATCGATCAGGACAGGGAACAGGGGCGACTTACTGTGATTTTGACGTCGTTGGCGTCGCGGGACCCAAGCTTACTGTAGCCAGCGAGGGCAGGGGGACACGGTAGACTGGACGACAAGGGGGAGCGGCAGCAAGGGACGACTTTCGAAACTGGCGAGGGAAGGGAAGCGCTCCCGCCGACTTGTTTACGCAAATCGGCACGTAAACAAGCGAGAGGGCGGTAGATCAAACGCGCGCTCTCCTCGATTCGCACGCTCTCTCGACGCGCGCAAGCTCCTTCCGGAAGCTTCTTTTTGATCTACCGCGGGCGCATAAATAGGTGCCGCCCGAAGGAAGAGCCTCAGTTCTCACCGCCCGCACCGCTCAAGCCCCTACTACCACTCGCTCGTCCGCTACACCCACACACTCGTCCACTCGCCACCATCAGGTCTGTTTCGCCCCCTAGGCTCCCGATTCCTCTCCCTGATAGCCCGTAGGACTCCCAGATCCCGGTAACTGTTCCTCAAGCCCCTTTGCGCCGCTTTTGATAAAAACTCGCTTGAACGTTTGCGTTTCGAAACTATTGGCTGCCTTGAAATCTCCGATTTTCGAAACTCGCGCTTTTCGTGTTCTGCTGGTTGCTTTCGCTTACTTCGCTCCTCTCGTCACTGGTTAGCCCTTCCGGTTGCTTCTTGTAGCGCGTAGATTCCCCAGTTCGGTTTAGTGTTAGCTCGTTTGTTTATACCTGGTTTTCGAAACTCACCTCGTCCCCGTGCCTTTTTTTCATTTCGCTGCTGATTCACCCTCCTATTCCTCCGTTCGGATGAGTGAGCTTGCGTGTTTAGTCTAGTACCCGGGTGTAAACGTTGCTTTTTGCTCTCCTGGCTTGCTCATTTGTGCTAATTAGCTCCCGCGCTCTTGATTTCTCGCTGCTTTCCCTTCCACTGATCTTGCTTATCCTCGCTTGTCTTTCCCTGTTTTAACTAGCTCTAGCCCCTGATGTCGGTTTCCGGATCCCTTCCATAATCTAATCCCTCGCCCCTTGCAGAATGCTCGCTCGCTGCGTGGTTGTCGCTCTGCTGTTCGCGTCGGCCGCCGTCGTGCTGGGACAGGACGCCGAGACTACGCCCGCCGCCGCCGTCGAGGCCACCACTGCCGTCGAGGGATCCGGCGCCGCAGGTACGTCCCGAAGGGATCCATGAGGTTACGGTATTATCTATTAATGATTAAATCGTTCCAGTCGACGCGTCCTCGCCGCCCTCCACCACGCTCGCGGCGCCTGCCGCTGACGCGCCCGCCGCCAACGGAACCAAGTGCGAGGCCTGGAAGCTGTGCAACAGCACCGCCGACTGCGGATCCGGAACCGGTGAGTGGGAGGAGGGACTGGG